>OY755213.1:35594174-35745115 GCA_963576765.1 Draba incana
AAAGGAAATTTCCTTGAAAATAACTGATTGGTCCCTATGTATATCTATGGCAGGGATGCGATAGAACTGCTCTCAAACGACGGCTCCGTTTACTCGACTAACGATGAGAGTTGCTTCAAATCAACCGCAAACGGATGATCGAAATCAATCTATTTCATCATCACATATCGATCCTCCCCTCAAGTTAAAAGGCCTTTTGTATATGGCCTAAGGTACGATAACATATTAGCATATTAACTTCAAGACTATATATATACCTAAATAGCTTTTGGATTCCTTCTTCAAACCAAGTTATGAGCTCAATTAAAATCTTTTCATGTCAAATGATTTTTCTTTGTTCTACTCTACTTGCTCTGCAAACCGTTGTCTTCAGGGGTGGTGGTCGGGCCGGGTTTTTAGTCCCGAACCGATCCAAATATTGGGCTTGGCTGTTAATTTTAGTAGTCATTAGTTACAGCCAGAATTCAAGCACCATACATACCTCGTATTTCTTTTAATTAAAAACTATACTACAAAAACAAATTAGCAGTCTTCGGGGTTAATGAGCTATATTCAATTGCATTTTGACCTGATTCAGAAGTTGCTACTTGTCCACTGGAATTGGTCAAGGGTTTACAAGGAGTAGTTGGCTAAAAGCCTAAAATTCTCTTCTTTAAATAACAAATTGTCAGTCAAAAACGTTAGTTTTCCTTTTCACATAGTTGGTTCTTGACTCGGTAAAATCTTTGACTGCAAATTTTAAGAATTGGAGCTCATAGGAAAATTATTCCAAATTGAAATAGTTCATTGGAGTAGTTCCGTAGCGTCCCGAGTCTCCGAGAGACGTTGCACTTATGTTTAGTTACAAAAATTCTTTTTGCAAGTTAATGTCCCCTAGTTTGCTTAATGAACCAACAAAAAAAAAAAAAAACTCTTGTTGGTTGTCATCAATCATTAAGCAATTTAGGTATATATGTAGTCTTGATTTACATCTGATAATAATAATGTCAAACAAAGACTCGATTCGGATCAAACATCACCTGAATCTTAAGACCCTGCATCTTCTGAATCTTAAAACTCACGATTATAAAGAGAGCAACCTAAAAACTTATTCAAGATTTGGAATTATTTTTTTTTACATCCAAACAGTCACAGAACCTGATCATTGATAACAACAAAACAACTGTTGTACGGATACGACGGAGTAGTGGGACCCGTTTGAATAAGTAAAAAAGTACTAGTTGAGTTTTTTTTCCTTTTCATTTTCTCGAGGAAAAAAATCAAAATTGAAAATCAGTCACACGGAGAAGAAACGAAAATACGAATATGATCCAAAAAGCTAAGATGTTGAGGACGATCCTTACGTTTCACATAACCAATCGCTTCATTGTCCGTATACGCACCAAACGATCTTCCTCTATTCCTCTTCCATAACTCTTCCTCATAACTCTTATGCGCATAATACGCCTCAACCTCTGTTTCTACCAGATCTTCTCCTCCGAGACGGATCTGTTGCCGCACGTAATGACCGCGACTGATTCCTTCTAATTCGTCGAGACGAGAGAGACCTCGTTGAGAAACCGCGTAAAGCTCTCCGGTTACGTGGTGACCGGAACCCGGTTTGTTTAGGAGGAAAGGGACTCTGTATGGTCCGCATACGAGAGGGAATTTTTCTAGGGTTTGGTAAACGCCTTTGAATGTTGCGTCACCGGATCGGATTAGATCTTGCATTAGGACGTGATTTGAGAATCCTCTTTTTAGAGTTCCGTATGTGAATACGAGCGTTGTTGTTGTTTTGGTTGTTGTTTTTGTCATTGTTTCGTAGCCCATGGTGGTTGATTTGGGAAGGAAGAAGATGAATTGAGAGTTTTTTTTTTTTTTTGTGGTTGGTGAAGAAAATAGAATCAGAGAATCGTTGAAGAGAGAGAGAGAGATGTTGAAATTAGAATCTTTGATTTTTAGGGGGTGAAATTTGGGTTTAGCCTATGACGCGTTTATATAGAAGTGGATTTCGTCTGTTCGATTTTTTTTTTTTCTTTTTTTTTTTTTTTTAAATCAAAACTTTTCATGTTTTCGATTTAGAAATGTGATTAGTTTTCTAGATGGTTTATAAGAAAACAACTGACTGTTTAGTGGTTTTGTTTAACATAAATATGCTTTGTATTTTCAAAATAAGTATCTTGTTAATTCAAAGTTCATAATTTATGCTTTGTAGTTATCAATAATTTATGGATGAGAATATAGATAACATTTTCCAGAAACTTACATTGCTCCTATTTAGAATGTTTTCATTGTTTATCTTGCTTGGTATTGATATTCTGATTCCTTCTAGATTTTTATATTAATAGAATGTTTGCATTTATTTGGGTCTTAGAGGTTTCATTTTTATCGACTTATAAAATTCAAATGGGAACCATTTGACACCAAATTCAAACAATATTTTTGTTACCGTAATGTATATTTTTGCTGATTTTTCAAAATGGAGAGATAATTGGACTTGAAATGGAAGATAATCAGTGGAGGTCCAGTCGGCTCACTAAAGGGACAAAGTGTATAGGGAATGTCGTATCAAATTCATATACATCATACGACATATAATATGATAAGGTTGACAAAGAAACATAGTGTCGTAAGAAAAACTTCAATTTTACACAATCCAACTTGTTATTTTGTCACATAAAACAAAAATGTAACAATAATTGGCGTGAGAAGTTGGTGTGTTCGATTACGTGTGGACGTAGAATGTTGCAGCACCACACATTACAGCTAAGTTGCCATTCTTTATTTAATCTTTATTTCGATATGATATAAACAAGACAAAACATTTTTTAAAAATTTCTTAAACAAACCAACCTTTTCAGTTTCCATACTATATACCACTAATTTTTAAACAAATAAAAAATTTATTATATACAGGGTGGTGGGTGGATGATAGCTAGCTCACTCAAGAAAAATAAAACTAAACACAATTATCTGGGTTTTTTCTTGTTTTTTTTTGGTAAAAGATCGATGAAATGTTTAAATGCTGTGAGAATATTTCAAAAAAACTCTATGTTTGGTTTGGTTGAGAAAGCCAAGACGAAGAGATGAAGGATGAAATATTTAATACAGAATGGCAAAATAACAAAAGCCTAAACAGAGAATTTGTTTTTCTCTCTTTGGATTTTTGTTCCGTGGCTGTAGTACAATTGCACCGTACTTATTCTTTTACTCACCCTGGAATATTCTGTTTCACTTTAACTTACTTTCACAAGCCGAAAAGTAAAACACTTGAAAAAAGTACTTTTCTGACAACTTTTTTAAAATAATGCAGCCTGTAATCTGATTTTATTTTGTACCATTTCTTTATCATTTATTTAAGTTTTTCAAATTTTAATCGGGTTTATAGAATTTGATATGTAAATATTTTGACTCAACTTCTTATGACTGAGTTACCGAGTCTACACGATTGTGTAAACTGTTTTTACATAAGTTTTCTTTTCTTGTATACATATGGTTATTTTTCATGTAAAATCACAATGGAAAGAAAAACAAAAATGTGAAATGTGAAGTGTGAACTGTGAAGCACATTCAATGGTGGACACAAAGGCCCAAAGCATATGACTCATCGAAACTTTTGAGCACATTCAATGGACAAAATGACGTTTAACACAAAAGTTGATTTAGAAACTTTTTACTCTTTTCATTAATTAACCAATAAACTCCAAAAAAACATATACGGTATGAGAGATTACACAACAACAATCTACCAAAATCTTAGTTTTTTGTTGAAAATATAAGTTTTGATTAATGATTGCAAAAGAATCGAATAAGTATACTTCATGTATACTCTAACTGTGTACACCATGACATATAATACAATACAGTAAAGGCTTAACTCACAATCCGCGAAGGTTAACATTAATCAGACAAAACGTTTCTTCTTATTGTACCATCAAATTTCTATAACATACATCCTGCAAAGAGCTGTTATATCGTCGAATGGGACGGACATAAGGCATACCGTTGTATTCCAAATCTTGGTAAAAATCCGCTGAAGCGGAACAATAATACCTTTTGAGCTTCATATAAAAACTTACACAACTATGTTTCTACAATATCCTGTAAAAAAATGTGAAGTGGGACATAATTGCATCATTAGTAATGGAGTTTAATGCCAGGAAGAGGAGAATTGCTGTCGGTTTAGTGGTAAACCAGATCGAAACCTTGCTCATCTGTCGTGCTATTGCATTGCGCCAATTGTTGTGTTTTGCCATTTTCAAGATTTTGCGGGTTAGAGAGAACCATGTTTCGTCTTTTGAACGGTTATCTTCACTACTACGGGTGGACATTTGGTTACTTGGTATGGTTATTTCGGTTTGAGAATTAATGAGTGAACTAAAACTGAGTTTTTCCTTGTTCGGTTAAAATGGTGAATTTAAGAGAGGTACCATGGTGATGAGGAGTGACTAATGCCGAGTCCATTACAAGTGAGTATCATTCCCTTAAATCTAGCGAGATATTCCTGCATTAACATTATAGGTATCGGGATATATCAAAACATCGATAAATGCGAAAGCAACTAAACAGATTTCAGAAGCTCAAAGTAATATTTCATACCCGCAAAGTATATTTGTGAATCTCGTAAATACCGGTTAAATCATATTCAAAACGTAAAGCATGGTCCATTAGCACTGCAAGAATAGGAGAAAAAAGCAAATTATATGAAGAAATGAGAACCTAATTATGCAAAGAATTTATTACCATTATAAGCTTCATTAATCTCTTGAAATTTCGAAGTAGCCACAGTATCACCATTGTGTTTATCAGGATGCCACTTCTACATATGGTAAGAATCTCAAAAACACTTCACTAATCAAATACATAAAACAGCTTCACAAAATCTGAGTTTTTTAATCACTAACCAATGCAAGCTTCCGATAATTCATTTTGATCATCTCCTCATTTGCATCATAATCAACCTCTAGAATCTTATAGTAATCCTACAAAAAAAGAGTAATTCAGATTCATATTAATGGATCACTCAAATTTTTCAGAAATAATCAAATTCTTTAAAACAGTGAAAGTATTAAAGGTTAAAAACACAAACTTGCCAAAATCCAACGAATTTTCAATATTTTATCAGGAAAATCTCAACTTTTTCATCACAAGAAGATTGATTAGAGTGAATCAAAGCAGAGGAATCATCAGGGAGATTTTTTTTTTTTTTACCTTGGGAGAATTGTTTTCTTCCATTCAATTTAGAGATGAACAGAAGAGTAATCTCTTCACACATCATCTCATTGAAGTATAAAAACACGAAAAGGGAAAAAAGACCACAGATTTTTTACTCGGGAAAATCAAACTAATGGCAGAGGAATTATTGATTTTTTTTTTCCAGAAGAAAAAAAGGAAATTCATTTTCTTTATTTTTGTATATATGATTCGGTGAAGAAGTTTAGGCAGAGAAGAGGAAAGTTTTGGCTTTTACTTTTGGTGTAACGTCGAAGATAACAAACCGATAGCATGAAGAGGCAACCGGCTAACTTAGTTTGACCAATCCGGTTTACCGGCTAACTATGTTTGACCAATCCGGTTTACCCTTGAAATCACCTTTGGTTGTTTATGTATCTTATCATTATGATGAAACTTAAAACATAAGGATGACAATATGAAATTCTTCTACATGCACAATATTATTGTTGGAACTCGTTTTTCACAAATGGCTTAATTATGCCTCATACGCATTTACCATCGCTTCCGGTTTGATTTCACTTTTGGTTGTTTACCATGTATTACACATCATTATGAAAAATCATGAAACTTAAAACGTTATGATGAAATTTGAAAATCTTCTAAATGCACAGTAGTTAAAATGATAGAGAAGCTCCTATAATGGTTCAACGAAAATATTACAGAGCAAAATAGAGTGGTTCAATACTCATGCAGTAGCCTCTGCTTCTGCGTCAGTTTCAACGGGGACAGACGTCGAAGAAGTACTCTTCTTGTCGCTACCGCTTCCACCGCCTCTCAGACGCGACGAGACATTGTCGATGGCTGAATTAAGTTGGCTGATTTTCTTGTTCAACGTCTCTCTTCTCTCCTGATTTGTGTTTTATTAGTTTAGTGATTTTTGATGAAATGAAATATAAGATTTCAGGTTTCTTTTTTTACCTCTAGGCCTTCGTCGTAATACATTGGCTGTTCCGGTTTCTTGAAACCATATTCATTTTCATTCAGCACCGATCTTCGGATCTAAATCACAAAAAACATGATAGCATATGGAAGTAAGAGATCGATGAGCAAAAGTGAAAAAACAAGAAAAATTGATTTCACTAGGAAGAAGAAAGCTCAGAATCAAGGATACATAGAGACCTTAGCAGAGGAAATAACACCAGGTATATAAATATGCCTCAAGCCAACATGAACTATGTCAGAATCGAATAAATAACTAGACTACACGACTAATTTGTTGTTAATGTTCTTGATTTCGAGAGAAAACAAAGCCAAAAATCAACTTATGTCATCTCAATGGAGTTGGTAAAGATCTAAAGCCAAGAATCATAAAGCTAAATCTATGTCTAGTTTCATGTTCTTGAAACTTTTACCTGTGGAGCAAAGATATAAGCCAGGGTTCCAAATACAGCACTACCTAGAAGAAAACCGGTAACAAAATCGCTACTTCCACCGCCTTTACTTCCATTACTGCAATAATCAAACTATCAAATCTGGTGGCAGATCAATCATAACATAGAGACATAGATATACTAATATACCGGTACCCTGCAGAAACCGAGAATCTACGGTTGCGGTTTGATTTTGTTTGAATCGTCGATGCAACGCTCTTGCGAATCGGATTGAAGTTTGTGGAAGATAAACGGATTGCTTTGACGTGAGATTCACCTGTGCCTGTGAAGAAACTCAAATCAAGAAGCTGCTACACATAATTGGAAATAACAAAAGAGTGATTTTACACATTCACATTTTTGGATATAAGTAACCAAATCAAATACACAGCTCCTAATCAAAATTATGAGTTTAGTTCTTTGTTACTCTTTAGCTGTATCAGCGACAATAGGATTTTTTCAAATCTGCTTCAATTCGATTTGCTAAAATCTCCATTAACATAGAACCTAGCGGAAATTCTTAAAATTCGATTTGCTAGACTATATTACTACTAGGCTCGTAAAAGCTAAATTTCCCAATAAAATCGGAAACAATAAGAAACAAGGACCAAATTCGAATGCAAATCAGCGAATCCTTCTTCGTTGAGGAAATCTAATTTCGGGTTAAGAGGAGAAACTAGAAAAATCAGATAAGATACAAAAAAACTGGAGAAGAGATGAATCGATTACCTGAGAAAAAAATAGGAGTTGTTGTTATACAGGAAGACGCCATTGTTGTACAATCATCAAAATAAAAGAGATCTGAACAACACTGAAGAAGAAGACGAATATATACAGGTTTACAATTTCACACCATTTTGGGGAAAAAATTAGTAAAGTTACTTATTTCGTAATATACCCTTTAATTGTTTCTTATTGTAGAGAGTAGCTCTAATTTTCAGTTTTAGGATTGTCTAAATTGATGAAATTTTTTCAGTTAGTCAAAGCACACACTTTATGATAAGCAGATCAGTCTACAATACATCTTCTCATCTTTTTTTGAGTGCCCATTGCCTTTATATGTACAAAACTATATGAGTTGTGATTTGGATGGGTCTACACCAAATGACCAAAATAAAAGATGGGATTCCTGTTAGCGAGAAAGAGAAGATGGGTTTCTATTTTATGAACAAAATGATCCAAAGCTGCAGATTCTTTCTTCCCATGTCTCTGATGATACTGTAAACCCCTAACAAGTAAGAAGAGCCTATGAGGATTTGTCAGGGAAGTCAGAAACATAAGAGTATTCACATTCTACTTCTTGCGGTCCCATCTAGACAAGGATAGTGAGAGAGAAGCTGCGCCGGCTTCTTGATTTACCGTTCAATCTTCTAGAGCCAACTCATTATCTCCGTTTGTTGTTGTTGTCATTGCATAGTGGTCTGGGATTATTGTCTACCATTTCATCATTCAAATCTAAAGGGAACACGATCCTTTCACGGGAGGGATGCACAGCAGATTTTCTTGAACCAAATCCATCCCTCTTAGGAATGCTACATTCAGTTTCTACTCCTGTACCTGTCTTCAGCTTTTTATTCACTGGTCCTTCACACAACCCTTGATTATACTGATCATCCAAGTTCACTTTTTGGTTCATATCAGAAGAAATCACTGTCCTATGCCCTGTAAAATGTCAATTCCAGTAACAAACGATTCATGAACACAGCTAAGATTTTTTTTCATCCTTAGAGCTCGTTACAGCCGAAAGCAAATTTTTTTTTTTTGTTACCTGACGTCTTTTCATTTTTCAAGCGTGGGTTAGCACCTATCTCTCCTTCCTCAGTTTCATCAACCGCTCCACTATCTCTATAAGAAACAGAGAATGCCTTAACCTTGTCAGCGGCACCGCTCATGTTATCCTCATGGCAAAAGCTCTCACGTGTTGAAAACCCTTTCCCTATATTTGCCACCACACAAGACGCTGGAAGAGGTGTGTTCTTGAGTGGTTTAGAGCAATTCTTTCTTCTTCCTCGGAATACACCCCAAAGGAAAAATAACATGTTCCAGCCTGCAAATGCGACACAGATTAAATCTTGCACCAAAACTTATGTACAGAACAGTAAAAATTGCAACAAAACGTGTGCTCACGGTGTGAAAGAGTTCTAGTTAACATTCTTACGCTGGCTGTTTTTAGAAAGCTGGTTGGACGCAAAAATCAAAAGCTCAACACCCTCGAGGTTTCCTTTTAAGGCTAAATCGTTCTGGATCATGTTATCTACCAGGGGCTTATAATTTTTCTCATAACTGTGTGTTACAAGCAACAACAAATTTCGTCAGTGGATCAGGAAATAAAAACATTAGAGCCACCAACACACAAATAACTCTGAAATAAAGCGCAAATATTTGCATTTACCTTTCAACGTCCTTGGCGAAGAAGAAAAGAGCCACGTGTTCTTCCTTAGCACCCACATCTTGAAACTGTGCAGGCCATATACTTAGCCTGGGTACTTCATTCATGGTCATTTTTACTGGAAATTGGTTCACCACTTCAACAACCTTGGGTGATGCTAAGATTGATCGATAAGCTTGCATTCCACTATGCATTGCTGATAGATTTCCACGTTTCCATACCTCCAAGTCCCCTCTGGTCAAAGGAAATAGAAGGTTTATTGACAAGCAGTTAAACCAGAAAAGAGATATTTTATAAAAAGGATTGAAAACCATACTGCCAAATGTACTCAGGCTCTGGGATCGCTGATTTTCTCGGTAGAACAGTTGGGACAACCACAGGCAAATCTCTCATGACCGGTTTAACAGAAGAAAAATGAACTTCAGGCTCTATAGATTGGGCAGAAGGCAATGTATCAGCACCAGCAAACTTAGACGTCTTTCCGTTCACTGCAATTGTCTGGTTCTCTGTGCGTAAATTTGATTGTCCTCCCTGTAATCCCACAGGCCAATCTCTCACGACCGGTACCTTCGAGGGCGGCAAATTTTCACAACTAGAATTCACATTAGACACAGGCCAATCTCTCACTACCGGCACCTTTGAGGGCAAATTTTGAAAAGCTTTATCACAGCTAGAATCCACATTAAACTCAGGCCAATCTCTCACGACCGGCAGCTTTGAGGGCAAATTTTGAAAAGCCTTATCACAACTAGAATCCACATTAGACACTGAAGGCAAATCAGATTGCTCCAATCCTCTGTTCTTGCCGAAGCTGGGTTTTTTCCGCAGAGCAGCATCAACCGCTGCTCGCAACCTATTGCCCTTATTAATATCCTCCCTAGTATTACTCGTGGTAGAGAGCTTGCTTTCAGAGGCACATGATGTGCCAGTGGGTTCTGCATTCTGACCTTTTTGAGATAGCAGGTCAGACCTTTGGCGATTACCAACAGCGCCTTTGCTTTTCTTCCTCACCTCTCTGCATTCCCTTGACCGGGATAAACCATCTACATTTATCTGTTCATCCTTACGTTTGTCTTCACTTGATAGTTGCTCTGCATAGGTAAGAAATAAACCCATGGGTGTCAATCATGATGTCTTTAAACGGAGAGAAATCCTCTACTAATGGAACAAAAGCCATATAATAGTGAGTGGAAATCATACCAGAAGCAACTCTATCTTCTCGGCGGTTTTGATTTAGATGTCTGGATTGCTTTTTCAAGCTACCTTGTTTACCATCGGACTGGAAACCCTTCAAATGACAGGCACTGTTTGCATTTGAAATAGACGAATTGCTACGTGAAATTAGCTTATGTTGAACTGTGGATACTGAAGGATTGGCTTCTGCACTCCGATCTTTCAGTTGCTTTGGACCTTTTGCATCAAGGGAAGCACTTTCTTTCCCAGTTTTCTGAGGTGGAAGCATAAAATCATCCACCGGTCTCACTTTTGGTCTAGAGCTCGAAGAACAAAACGAATTGGACTTCAAAAAGGAACCTGCACAGACAGAAAATAAGGTAATGCTATACAACCTGCAAAATCACCAGAAGTATGACAAACTAGACAAGGAAGAACTGCGTTTGAGAGAAATTTGATCATATAGCCTACCTTTTGAGGATTGGAGCTGTGAGTCAGTAGATCGTGAGCTTTCTGTGTCATCACTGGAGTGGCTATTGAAAGATGAGTGATGAGCGAGCTTTCTTGTTGTCTTCTCTAAGCCCTTAAATGATGTTTCCCGAGATAAAGCGGACAATCTTGGGAGAGCAGATCTCTTGGGTGACCCTGTTGGAGACTCAACTGCTTGTCTTTTAGCATCTGGAGCTGCCTCAAGTTTATCTATGAGCCTTTTGCTATAGCTCTGTGTATTCAAATTTACCTCAGTTACTCTTTTCCACTTAGTTTCTGCATGTTTCAACTCAAGTTCGTGAGACAAAGGAAAAACCAAATTAATAGCCAAGTTCCGTTAATGTCTTGCACTAATTTCATGTATGGTAGCTTTACCTAGCTTCTGCTTTTCTGCTTTCTCAGCGAACTTGCATTCTTCACAAAGCCAATCACCCTCAGGAACTTTCTTAAGCATTACCCGCATGCAATAGCTGAGCAAAATAAAACACAACTATACCATTAGCACAGAAAATTGTGCTGCGTTATTACTAGTAGGATAATCCAATTGGCCATATTAGTTCAGAAAGACGGGTATCCCAGATGCCAAAATGTACAAACGGAAGTAGGCTTACGTATGTTCTGCACCATCACTGCATCTGCTGCAGATAGCAAGTAAATCCTCACGACCGGCATCTCCACAAATATCACATACTTTTACCTGCTCAACAACAAAGACAACATTTTCACTTGAAATTATGTCACTGGGAAATGATAGCAAATATTTTCTACTCTTTCCTAATATGAGACAAAAGAGCATTGCTTACATCAAGTTCAAGCATTTCAGAATCACCACTCTCACTCTCGGACGTAGCTGATGAGCTTGGTTCTTCTGCCTTATTTAAGAGCCTATCTAAGAAACTTTCAGAGCTTGGTTCTTCTGCATTATTTAAGAGCCTATCTAAGAAACTTCCAATTATCTTACTTTCCTTGTCTTTGCTATTCTCTGCTCCTAACCTTTCCTTGACTTTTTCCTGCCCTGGAGTATTTCTCGCTTGATGGTCAGATGCCAAACTATGTGACGATTTCGACTTCCCTGAATCTACCTTCATTTCCTTACTCCCAGCATTCTCAGAGGACGTATCATGATTGGAACTAACCAGATTGCTCGCTTCACTAGCATTGTTATCGTCCTCATCGTAAGAACACTGACTTTCCACTCCACCATGAGAGTTTTCATCCGATGACTCGCTCACATTACGATGCATGCAAGATGAACAAGGAGCAGAACAGACATTACAAGTTCCAGTCTTCCTTTTAGGACGACCTCTCCGACCCATGGAACGATTATCAACTCTTTTATCAGCCTTCAAGCATAACAAAGAGAGATTATGTTAGCAATGAAACTAAGCATTTTTCATATGATACAGATAGAATCAAGTCCTCCAAGTGACCAATTTCCTAAACTACAACAAGATATTCATGCAATAATCTACAAATGCGACATTCAAAGGACGATTCTTTACGTAATCCATTAAAAACCGATACAAATGTTCAGTTCCTCTGTTCTTAGACCATTTCTAAGCAAGAACAAGCCACACACACACAAAAGATAACTCCAGAGTCATAATCTTACCATATAGATTGATGAGCAAGACTTGCAAATCGATTTCTAGTCCATTAGTCCAACTGTGAACAAAAGAACAAAGAGCACAATTAAGAACTTCAACAAAACCCAAATGATTCAAATTCAATCATGCCAAAATGTCACTAAGAAATCCCAAAAAATCAGATTATTCAGGTCGCATAAATCATCTTCCTCAACATTTTGCATATCCGAAATCATCTTAATCACCATCACCATAAGCCAATCGAGATAAACAAAAACCCTAAACTTACCATTTCTCGATTTTCGCTCATCAAAACCCTAGTTCCTCTCAAAATTTCCAGATTCGATTCCTATTTTCTCTCTTTCTAGAGATAGAATGAGAATCTGTTCGCTTATCGATTCTCGATTCTCGATTTTCCTTGTCGAATATATACAAAGAAGAAAAAAGCTGACCCAGGATCTCTACACCTACACGTAGATACGTACGGACATACATATATATACACACGCGCAAATTTTATGTATAGTTAATTAATTTACTAATTTAGACGAATATTTGTTGAATTTAAAACACGCAAGAATTAAGGGATTTTGAAATGTGTTTAACAAGATTTTTACTGTCATCATCACCGTGAAAGCATCTTGCAATATGACAAACATATTTATTATTCACACAAATGTACAAAGATCTATGGTAATTTCATTTCAAGTTTAATGTATTTCTCCTAATTAACTTTTGATAAAAAGTTCATTCATAGACACACAACTAGAGTGTTTACATACACATAGACTCTAATTATAGAGATCGAATAATCAACTCTATGAAAATTCAGCTTCCAATTATCCTCTCTAAGTATTGTTGTGGACATCATGATTTGGTGGACATATAAATAAATTCATGACATAAATTCTCATTTAGATCTATATTGTAAAACAAACCATATTGATAACAAATATACCCATTACTAATACTATAATGAGTATTGCAATAAGTATACGAAATTAATCTTGACAAAAGCTCAAACTAGTAGAAATTAAATAGTAATTGAGTCGAGAAATATAAGTATCAAGCCAAATCATAACCATTCTACACTATAAACTGTCTGATAATAGAGATTGTTTAATAAGGATGTTTTCTAACAAAGAAAAAACACACTCAAAAGCTTGAAACGAATACCAATAAATGTCGCCACACTCAGGACGAATTTTGTACACTCAACTGGTCAGAATTCTTCTTAAGTTCAACAATCTCTTCTTTTTCATTAGTCAATACCAAATCATTCCTCTTCTCAAGTTTTTCAAGAAAAAACTTTTTAAAATTAGCAACAATCTCTTCTTTTTCATTACCAAATACCACCGAATTCTTCTGCTCAATTTCTTCAAGAAGAAACTTTTTACTACCTAATTTCATGATAGATTTGATATACGCTATTGTAGAGTAAGTTACCCAAGAGAAAACCGAGGGCAATGTTAAGAACAATGGACGGCCAATCAACACAGTAAATCTCATTAAATATGAAGAAATATCATGTTTTACTCAGTTGATTTCGTCTGCTCCTTTGGGATTTGGTCGATTCCACCCTGTGAGAAGAATGGTCTACTTTTCTCATACTTCTAGCTAAGTATGTTGTTTTTGTCTCTTAATCTCTTCGAATTTGTGCTTGATTAATCAGATGTTTAATGTTTGTCTGTTTTGTTAACACAAATTTGTGGGTTTGCTTGTTATTAAGGTAAAAATCCACTCGTTTCTACTTCTAAGAAGAAAAGATGTGGTAAGAAACGTTCCTGGACACGAACCTCAACAACAGATGGTTCACCTTTCTTCAATTCTTCAGCCTGAAGAAGAATAAATTCTCTCTTACGCGCAAGATAAAAGTCATCTTCGAGCTTTTCCACGCGCTTCGTCAACTGCTCGAAAGGTAGATCCTCGAGGTACAAGGTTTGTGCATACTCGTAAAAGCGAAATTCGGTTCTTAAAATATTGTTCCGAATTGAACCGATATCATATTAGCAAAACTGGTCTCAAGAAACATTCTCTGTTTTTGAAGAAACTTTCATTAATGATCATAGTCTTCTACAAATTACTGATAACAGAAGTTTTAATGATCATAGTCTTCTACAAAATACTGATAACAAAAGTTTTAGCTAAAGAATTGGAATAAACTCTTAACAAAATAGATTCAAAAGCTAGACAAAAGAAGCTTCAAGTGATAGCTCGAAACAGTGACTAACTCTGTAATCAACCTGCACAAAACCAAATACCATATATCAGACAGTTCATAATATTATTAAATTGGGACCAATAGTGAAAAATATGATATATATCTTACCCTGAGAGTAGCCAAACACGAGAGAAACTACAACAAAGACTACAACCGCACCTAACTCCATCTTCAAACCATCTTGAGCTTTCTTAAGCGAATTCAAGTCTTTCGATAAGCTAGTGAGTTGTGCAGAATGTTCACTGACCTTCTTTGCATCAGAAAGAGAAGGCATCTGATACTATCTTAAGGGAAGAAAAGCCTTTCGAAAGGCTAGAGACATACTCAACAAAATCTTTATGCTCTTTTTTACTAACAAAGACCTCAAGCTTACGATCCGGTTTGAGAAAGAGACGATTCATCGACCATCCAAAGATTGAAGCCAGAGAAATGTACAAGGGATGAGCAATTATCTTGGCCCATCTCGAGGAGGCAGAGGACAAAATCATGATTCTTCAATAGCATAGTACGACCAAAGAACTGTTTAACCAAAAGACCTTAATCCAATGGCCATAATTTTGCCACACATGCCAATTTTTGTTAGTTTTTGAATTATAATTTTTTTCTTTGTTATTAAGCAAATTAACCCAAATTTTAATTGGTATTTTATTTTTCTTTATCACACCTAGGCTAATCACACCAACAATAATCTCTTTGGTCAATCTTCTGACAGAGTTGATGAGAGTTAGAATTGGAAGAAGTATATTGACTGTCCTAATCATAGGATTTAGATTACATACATTTATTTAGGAAGTGAATGCAACACACATTTAAACTAGTTTCCTAATAGAAGATAATTACATATCTAATATGAATAAATATCTCTAGGATCCTTCTATATCTTCTATCTTAGAGAACTAACCAAATATCCATAATGAAAATCTCTATGATCCAATCCAACACCTCTCTCACGTTGCTGACCAGCCTCACAATTCATTTTCTAGCCCGATTTGAGTTCATCAAGATGACCAGAATTATATTCTACCGTTGATTTTCGTATCTCCCAATGAGTCTAAGCAAACGCATCGCAAATGATGATCAAGGACAAGGAGAATTTGAAGCGTAGTGACCATACATCAAACACTTCATCCGAGAGAAACTGAAAAAAACATTATTGTGTATTACCCAATACAGGCCCGGCTTAGTATGGAAATGGGCGTTGTGCCTTAAAACAAAAAAAATTGAAATTCTATAAAATTTAGGGCCTTTTATTTAACATTTACAAAATATAGGGCTTTTTGTGAACTTTCCAAACATTTAGGACCCTTTTTGCAAATAATTTTAACTGAAAATGTAGGTCCCAACAGTGGGACCCTGTGCCAATGCACAACATGCAGGGTCTAAGCCGGCCCTGACCCAATACGGCAATACGTATTACCTCTTAAGTAATGCATTGTATTGTATTTTTTCTTTTCTTTCCACCTTCTTGGTTTCATGACCGAAGGATTGTATCTTTCTTTCTCTCCTACTATGTAAAAGTTATGCATTGTATTGTACATCAAACCTCTTAAGTAATGTACACAAAAGTTATTGTGTACATCAAACCTCTTCAGTAATGCATTGTATTGTATTTTTTCTTTTCTTTCCACCTTCTTGGTTTCATGACCGAAGGATTGTATCTTTCTTTCTCTCCTACTATGTAAAAGTTCCTGTGATATACAACCAGACATTTAAAAAAAAAAAAAAAAGAAGTATTACCCAATACGGCAATACGCAATATATGTATATCCACTAATGCCACTAAACTCCGAGACTTGCATTGCTACTACGTTTCTTATTACAATAACCACCAACCTATTGTGTCACGTTTTTACTTATGCATTGGCTTGGTACATATTTTTCTTCCTCTTCCCTTAGCAAGAACATCAATATGGATCATGGACCCACCATATAAACTTTTACTCCAACTCCCATTTTTTTTTGTTAAAGTCCAACTCCCATGTTTTGCTCTGTAATTATGTCGCTTTTTAAAAATGCGCAAAGACAAAAAAAAAAAGTGCACAAAGATTGGCTGCCAACTTTTGTAAATTTAGTGTATATGGTGATGGCTCTTTACAACTTTCATGTTAATATATGCAAATACTTGTAGACATGCACCTCCTACGACGAATTCATATACTCTGGTCGTCAATGATTTTTGTTAATCACTAATGTGTAGGATGACTATTGCATTAACCAGTGTTGCAAATATTTGACATACAAAGATTTAGAGACCTAAAAGTTACAGGATGGATCATTTAATCTTAAAGGGCTGGTCTCCCATGACACATCACTTCCAAATACTAATTGGGGCACTTTGTGTAAAACAATATATTTTCTTTTCCAGCAGATTTAACTACCACAAAAATAACCGGCAAACAGAGTTACAGAGAGCATAAACTCATAGATCAACATAAAACAACACCCAAACAAAAGGGTCATTTTTGGACTTTTGTTCGTAGTCACCGTACTTCTTTTTTACTTAACCTTTAAAATTCTATTTGACTTTAACATTCTTTAAAAGCTGAAATGTAAAATACATTTTGGACTTTTGTTCGTAGTAAATAGCCTGGGCACGAAGCGGGAAAATGCAGGTATCCATGATCCGATCCGTTTTAAACGAATATTTGATTTTCCGATCCGATCCGATCCGTGAATTTTCGAGTATCCGAAAATTCGAATATCCGAATTTTTTTTAGATATCCGCGGATATCCGATTCGATCCGTGAAAAATCAAATATCCAAACTTTTTTAAGATATCAGTAACTATTCGATCCGATCCGATCCGTTAATATTTTTAATATTGTTTAAATATTATTTGTTTTTTTATAATTTAATCATCATAAAAATTAAATATTTAGTAAAAATAAATGGATCAACAAAGAAAACTTATTATACACATTAGACATACTTGTTACTTTATATAAATGATAAATGTATTTGCGTATATATACGGATCGGATCGGATAATGGTTTTTTTGAAAATACTATTTGTGATTTGCTTTGTTTTTTACGGATCACTTATTTTAGTATTTGCTTTGCTTCGAAACTTTACGGATATTTGAATTTTTCGGTTCGGATCACAACGAATCGCGAATCGAATCGGTTTTAACGGATTTTTTGCCCAGCCCTAGTAGTAAATGCACCGTACTTCTTTTTTACTTACCCTGAAAATTCTGTTTGACTTTAACATAGTTACTTTAAAAGCGGAAAAGTAAAATACTTGCACTAAAAAGTACATATACTTTTCTGACAACGTTTTACATGATCTTAAACTAAAGATACCGTAATCTGATTTTTTTTGTATTATTTGCTTTTTTAGTATTTTCTTCTTTCAGTTTTTGGATTTTTATTATGTACTTCGATTCGATTTAAATCTTTGGACTCTGTTTTCTTTTGATTGATTCACATATTTACCAAGTGTAGACTTGTGTGTAAACGGTTTTTACTTGGGTTTTTAGAACTGAATAAATGTGTAAGTGGAATATAAAAGGTTGTTTACATATAATACATTACTTTTTTAGTCACGTAAATGTTACTTTATTTAAAATCTCCTAAAAATATTTAAAATACAAAGATAAGGACTAATAATTTCTGTTTTCATGTAAAATCAGTCTGAAGAACAAAATAAAACGAAGCACATTTAATGGTGGACAAAAAGGCCCAAAGCATATGTCCATCAAATTTCTGAGGTTAACACAATAGTCAATAGGTGATTCAACCCTTGGCTTTGTAAATTTTATAGGATTTAGAATTTTTTGTTAGTTGATTTACAAATCTTTGTAAATATGTAGGTTTTTTTTTGGGTTTCAGCCTTAATAGTTTTAGCAAAAATCTTTCAAATCTACTATGAAACCAAATTTATAAATAAATTTTGTATGATTGACTAACACATGATTATATTTAGTACTTATAAATCACATAACCAATAACATAAAATTTTGATAACATTAGATTTTGGTTAGATTACCAAATCAATTAAAATTCATAAACCAATGACTCTCACTTAATCATTTAAAAAAATCACCAAAAAATCATACACAGTATAAGAAATTATACAAGTATACCATGATTCAAGTCTTTTTTTCTTTTTTTGGAAGCCATGCATGTTCTTTTGGCTCGAGTTTTGGAGCAAATGTCTTTGTTCCTTCGGCCACTTACGGCAACAAACAATATTGTCTTTGTTACAACAATTGGAAGACTAAAGAAGGTCGTCAAAAATGTCCTTGATTAAACCTTCTATCTTTGTTGTACTTGATCATACTTTATCGAATTTTTGTATTGCCAATTTCTCACTTGTCAAGTCTTATGCTCTTTCTTCTATTGTTTTGAGATGTTATATGTTTAAGTCCGGCACATGTATCCAGGGCCCATAATTTTTTATCTAAGGCCATATTTTTAGTTTTGGAAGAACACTATATGGCAAATGATTTGTGGAATGAAATGGTATAACGGCAAAAATAATGTTGATATTATAAGTCAAACTCTTTTTTATACAGAATAATCATCATTTGAGTCAAGAAAAATACACGTCTACTCACCTAATTCTGTGGTTGGTTTGTTATAAACATTACAATGCTGTGTTCCGATCGAGTTTGAGTTCTTATACTATATGTTCCACTCAAGAAGAGATGACTTATGTTTATTCATCCACCACAAATATTGATTCCAAATTTACCGAGACTATGGACCAAACTTTATGGTTATATATAAAATACATGTCTATTTTGTTTGTCAGAAAGTATTTGAAACCATTAATAAGTATGTATAAAAATACGAAATATACACTTACATGTGTACCCACATAGATACGAGTTGAGACGAAGAGAAAAATTTGTGTCAACTGTCCATGACTCCGTGTAAATGGTGTATAATCACATGAAATGAATGGAGAAATTTAATATTATTTCAAAGTCCAGATCACAATATTTTATCCCTCAAATAGCTAGAATAAATATCTATCGAATTAAATTTAAACTAAAATAATTCGTCATTACTGTCAATTTGTTCGTACCTAATTTTATGCGAGTACTTTGTGTTCGTTCCTTTTTATAAGACTGTAGTTTTAATTGTTGACCAAAATTATAAAAACGATGTATACTTTTTTTTGAAAGAGGGCTGAAAAAAAAACTAGTTGAAGAAGAACAATATTATACTTTGGGTCATAACTTAAAGATCGTGTGATTATTGCAATGCTATGTATTTCGAATTCTACATAAATATTTTAATTTCAAAATCAGTGTGATAATTGATAAACAACTGGTCCAACTAATTTAGTCATATTGATTGATTATGATAGATTGAAACTATTTATATGTCAACAACATTAATAAAAATCGACCACACATTTCTAAGTGTTGTTGTGGACATCATGATTCGTTAGACAGGTAGATAAATTCATGACATAAACTCTCATCAAATATGTTCTAATTTCTAAACCAAACTGATAATTAGGTATATCCATTACTATATTGCTATTTACAATTACATACCACATATATAACTTACATTTATATTGTGGAAGTTGAACCAATTCAAAATAGACACACTAGGCTATACAAATAACGTAGTCCTCTCACTAGTTGCAAGTTTCATAATGAATTTCAAAATTTCCACCAGATTTCTCCTATATTTGAATTTCCCATCCATATATTCAGCACAAAAAGTTTGATTTCATTATAAAATGTTTTCTTTATTTCTTTCTTGTAGAGTACGGATACTGGTTAGTAGTTTCCAACTTACCATTTCAATACCTTAAATAAAGTATAAAATTAAAGAAAGACATTAAAAATTTGTTCGTCTACTACTCTACTGTTAGATAATATTCATAACCACTTTTTTCCTTGACTTTTTTCATATGAGTTTGGTATTGAACGAATGAAAGACATAAACCAATAGATTTTGAGACATTTTATTATTATTTTTTGTTGTTTAAAAAGTCATTTTCATTTCAAGAAGTTATCAATTGGACGGCGATAACAAATAAAATCGTTGACTTTATTTTTGAGGGCGGATAGTTGACTTCGATTATATGATAAATTGCGGAAAGAGGAATAAAACCCAATATATTCACACGCAATCAATCATATGATTTTTATACACAAAATTAGCAGAAACAATAGTCTGATAAACACTTATGAAATTAAGATAAAAATTCTTTAAGGTCTCATCTCAATTTGAGGCTCAAGAATTAACGAACAAAACTAAAACAAGGACAAAGCATAAGGACAAAAAAAAGGCGGGTAGGGGCGTAAAAACTATTCAATAAATTGCAATTTAGCCCAAACAATTTTGAAATCGATCAATATAGACCCACAAGAAATCAGTCAGATACCGGATTTGGGGAGCCTGATGAACGAGAAACCTCCTCGATGAGTCTGGTGACTTCGGGCATCGAAGGACGCTTATCGGGATATTGAGCTGTACAACTCATACCAATCTTCAAGAGACGGACCATGTTCTCATTACCCTCGGATTGGTACCTTGTGAGCTCGGGATCAAACACATCGAACGGTGTTTGTTGCTCGGTAACTGATTGGACCCATCTCGGCAAATCTACTCCTTCTTCATTCAGTTGCTGATGTGTTGGAGACTTCCCTGCAATGCAATGTACCATATTAAAGCTCTTAAATCCGCATCAATCACAAAAAAAGGTTAAAGATCTACGGTTTTTGCTTGTTACCTGTGAGTAATTCAAGAATTAGGACACCGAAGCTATAAACGTCGGCTTTTTGGGAGATTTTACGAGCATCGGTTACTTCAGGAGCACGGTAACCATCTATACGATTAGGCGCAGAAGTGGAGCTAATAATTGGCGCTAGACCGTAATCAGAGACCTTAGCTTCATAGGATTCTGATAACAATATGTTTGATGACTTAATGTTTCCATGAGAAGTTGTCGAATCACGCGAATGTATGTAACTAATCGCTCTCGCAGCTCCTAAGGCTATACCGGCTCTGGTTTCCCAGTTCAATGGAGTCCTCCCACTTCCTTTGTTCCCTGCAAATCCATTAAAAGAGCTTCAAAAACCGAGTTCGAAGCTTAACTAAGAACCTAGAATTCTACAATGCGGTAATCAAATTCGATCTTAACCAAACCAAAGCCTATCAAGATCACAAACTAGCATCACCTAAACTAAGAACACGAAAAAATCGACTGCGATTTCGATACGTACCGTGCAATAACGCAGACAAGCTTCCTCTAGACATATGCTCAAAGACAAGAAGCTTCTCATCGCGGCTGAAATAGTAAGCGATCAGAGTCACGAGATTAGCGTGATTCATTGATCCCAAAACTTGCAATTTCTCTCTAAACTCTTTCTCAGGCACCACAACGTCTCTTAATCGTTTCACAGCAACCACTAATCCGTGATCAAAGCTCGCCTTATACGAAGAACCAACAGTTCCTTTCCCAAGAACTTCAGCTGAAGCTTTCAACAATCCATCCAAATCGAATTCACCGAACGTTTTCACGAAAAAGATCAAATCTTTACTCAACACACCACTCTCCGACGACACCGGAGGAACAACAGCCGCCGTTTCTTTAGGTATAGCAGCGGCGGAGGTGGTCAAAGCAGCAACCGGAGCTTCGACGTTTCTCGATTGACCATTCTCTTCCTTCTTCCTCTTTCTACAGAGACAAAACAGAATCAAGAGAAGCAATAACAAACCAACAACACATCCGATTACAATTCCGGCAATAGCTCCTGCGGATAACTTTTTATCATCTTTCTCCTTCCCCGGAGGAGACGACGACGGAGAATTAGGGCTTTCGGCTTCGTCTTCACAAGGGTTTAATGGATTCCCACAAAGAAGAGAGTTTCCTTCAAAAGCGGTTTTAGGAAATACCGACAACGATTTCGGAATCGAACCGTTTAATTGATTCGAAGAAACATTGAACTGCTTAAGAGGAATCGTAATCTCCGGGATCGGACCGGTGAGTTGATTCTTCTCCAAGTACAGTGTAAGCAATCGGGTCGCGGAATTGACATTATCCGGGATCCGACCCGTAAACCGATTCTCGCCTAAATTGATTCGGATTATATTCGGAAGTGTGAATAAAAACGACGGAATCTCGCCGGATAAAGCATTACCTTGAAGATACAAGTACCGGAGAAGAACTAGGTTTGCGAAATCCGATGGGATTGAACCGGAAAGCGAATTAAACCGGAGAGAAAGAGTTTGTAGCTCGGTTAAATTACCGATTCCTCCGACTGGTAATGAACCGAATAAACCAGCTCCGGGTAATCGGAGCGCCGTGACCCGACCCGCAGTACAAAAGACTCCGTGCCAATTACACGGAGAAGAAGCAGTCATGTTCCATAGTAACGGACGACCACGAACACTGTTACGAATAGCGATTAAAGCTCTCCGGTCAGATTCTAGATCTGAAATAACCGTCGCGAGGAAGAAGAAGAAGAAGACGAAGAAGAAGAAAACAGAGAGACTTCGCTTTGGTTTGTGTTTATACTTCATCTTTGTGAATCTTCGTCTTCTTCGTTTTCACTGAATTTATGGGGAAAAAAAATCTGAAATTTATTTCGGCTAAAAACGCGTAAACGAGTGTTTATACAGAGAATTGAAGAAGAAAGGACTTTCTTACATGAATTTCAGCTCTGCTTTTTTTTCTCTCTCTCTCTAGCCGTCTGGTAAAGAGAAAGATAAAGAGAGAGAAAACATCATAATTGTAGAACAAAGGGCAAAAAGAAAAGTTACGAGTTGGAATTTTTCTTTTTTAACGAAAAAGTAAAGAGAATCTTATGCATTAAATGTGACAGCTAGTTTAGAGAAATTAGTTTAAACAAAAAATTTAATAATAAGGAGGGGTCTTGTATAGGTTGTAACGATTAAATTCAGTAGTCAATTGGTCATTTGCGTTATATAGATGGATAATTAATTACTGATTAATTCAAATCACTTGCAGGCTACAGTGATGTTTTGTTTTGTAGACGTTCCAGAAAACCTATGGTTTTTGCTTTTTGTTTCATTATGTTTTTTTTTTTCAGGTGGAGTGTGACCCAAGATAAGCTAAGATTTAGCCACCATCGTCGACAAAAAACGAATAGTGTCTTTCAAATATTTTGTTATAATATGTTTATGTAGTTTCTCATCTTATTGTTTTATGAAAAAAGCTACTCGTCGTATTGTTGACAAATTCGTTTATGTATTTGTTGAAATGGTCATCTTAGAAAGCTAACTAGTTGTGTATATAATATGTGATCGAAATTGAGAAAATTTCAGTGGTTCAAATACTTTGTCCAAATCGATTAAATTTCAAGTTTGTGTGTTCATAATTAATTGTAAAAAAATATAAATTATAGTCAAAACTAAAATCATTGTTTACATTCGAGATTTTGAAATATTACAACATAATTTTGAATAGTACAACAATAGTTTGATCAAAAACAAAAATATTACAACAAGATAATAATAATAAAAAAGTATTAATCAAGAAAAATTGAATGCTAACATACATTAAAATGAAAAAATCAAGTTGAACTTATGACACCTCTAACGATCAATTGATAATCAAAAGACGGGATACCCAAATTCGGTTCGTTTTCACAATGATGTATGTTAGCATTCAAATTTATTGATTAATCCAACAACTTAAAAGTTAAAACTATACAATGAATGGTGAATTTAAAAAAAAAAAAAAAAAAAACTCTACAAGTATTTATAGCTTTAATCTTTTTAGATTGTCAAAATAATCAAAAACTTGAATGTGTTAGTACATTATGGTGAAAAATCAAGTTGAATTTATGATACCTCTAACGATCAATTGAAACTAATCAAAAGACGGGATACCAAAATTCGGTCGGCTTTCACAAATGCTTTAGCAATCAAGTTTGTTGATTAATCCAACAATCTAAAAGTTTAAAAATCTTACAAATACCCGTATGCCTTAAAAAGAGCCTTAAAAGATTTTTTCTTTTAAACACCAAAAAAATAATTTTGTAGACTGAACAATATAACATGAGAATTAAACCCGGAAGAACATAGTACTAACAAAAGAAAACACAAATTAAATAGTTGCAGAACAAACAAAAAAAATAAACTTGTTACAAAACAGCGATTAGCCCTAATTATTGCTCAATCATACGGTAAAGGCGAACACGAGAGGAAACTATAATAAAATTCTCACAACTAATCATCGAATCTAAGCGTAATCCAAAAACGATGGTGCTTCAATGATAAGATCATAACATAAAGACGATTCGGTAAAAAAAAACATGAGAAAAGAAAGATCAAACCTTATTCTTCATGAACAAAGTCTCGATCCACCTCGTTGCTTCTTGTTTACGAATTACGAGTAGCAGGAGAAGAAACTGAGGAGAACGAATTACGAATTATGAAGCTTTACGATTTAGATACAAAGTAACGTTATTATCACAACGAAACTGAGACAGAGAAAAAATATAAAACTTGAAAGATTAAGGAAGAGAGGATTTTTGAAGTTGAATTAGGCTTATGTCTCTATTTATAAGCAACTTCATTTCTTTTTTAAACGGCTCTTTTTTTTTACTATTACAATTCACTCTTAACCTCATGGTCATGAGACTCATGACTATGTTTATCCAAATAAGAAATGGCCATTGCTGCGTGAAGAGCAGATCCAACAGGAAGAGCTTCTTCGTCAACAAAGAAATAAGGCGAATGAAGCGGTTTACCAGCGCCTAGCGTCTCATTCTTTATCCCGAGCACGAAAATCGCGGCTTTAGTCTTTTGAGTGAAGAAGCTGAAATCTTCTCCACCCATTGTAACCGGAAAATCATGGAAGTTATTCTTTCCGATCATCGCTTCTGCTACTTTTTTCCCGTGCTCGTATAAACCCTCGTCGTTGTTCATTACCGGATGAAGTGACGGTTTTTTCTCTTCGAAATTTACTTCTGCTTTGCATCGGTATACTGATGCTTGTGCCTCTGAAATCTACATCATCATTAATAAACATTTTCAATCGGAGTAGGAACCAACATTTTGTCCCGGCCCATAATAACAAAATCGATCATTATTCGAATACTAGAAACCGAACAAAAACAAAATTTAGTCTTTAACATTGAATCATTAACCAAATACCAAAACAACGGAATTATTCGTATACCTCTTTGATTCGTCTTTGAATAAATAGAAGTCCATCGTTGCTTAAGCTTCTGAAAGTTCCTCCGAATTTCGCAGTTTGCGGTATAACGTTTTGAGCATGACCGCCTTTAATGTATCCAACCGTAACCACCTGAGAAAACAATCAAAACACCGATTTTTCCGCTTATGCCATCAAGCTTCTGAATCATCAAACACAATGCTTTAAAAGGGAAAAAAACAAACTTACACCAGCTTCAAGAGGATCCATTTCTCGAGAAACAATCTGTTGTAATGCAAGAACCGCGGAAGAAGCCGCAAGAATCGGGTCTTTAGATAAGTGTGGTGTAGCTGCGTGGCTACCTTGACCGTGAATCGTGACTGTAAACAACCCTGCACCCGCAAGAACAGTCCCGTGCCTAGAACCAATACCACCCGATGGGATCGATGGAAAGACATGGACACTGAGAATCCCATCTAAATCGTCTAGAATCTCGTCTTTTAGCATTTGGTAAGCACCTGCATAACCTTCCTCTCCTGGTTGAAACACAAGTTTCACAGTCCCCTAAGATCCACCAAACCAAATTAAAATCTGACCATTTAGATTGCTAAAACACACACTAGCATCAAATCAAACATATCTACTATTGTGGTGCATGTAAAAATCACACAAACACACTGTTCTCTTCAAAATCTGACCCATTTAAAAAGTTGACATTTTGATTTCAGGATACACTAAATCAATCTAATACAACACTAACCCACATGGAAATGATTCATTTTGAGAGAGAAAGAGACCTTGATTAGGTGTTTTCTGGATTGAAGAAGCTTAGCAGCACCAAGAAGCATAGCAACATGAGTATCATGACCACAAGCATGCATCTTTCCATCTACTTTACTCTTTGATTCCCACTCCACTAATTCCTTTTTTCCAAATCAATATTTCAAAATCAGCTAATCAAAGTAATCAATTGAAGAAAAAATCGGATTTTTTTTATACAAACCTGTAACGGAAGTGCGTCCATGTCGGCTCTGAGTCCGAAAACGGGTTTAGAACCGGATCCGATCCAAGCCACGACTCCGGTTTTCGCAACTGGCCATTTATACTAGCGAGTCAAGCTCGTCTCGAACGAGCTGACTCGTTTTGAATTCCTCAAATCCAGTTTCGGGGTTCTCGTGGATCTTCCTCCTGATTCCTCTCATCCATTCGAAGAACTCAGGTTCCTTCGCTGAATCGAGCATCGCACGAGAAAGTGATTCGAGACCCGACCCGGAATCACCATAGCTCCAAGCTGGAGTCAGGTGATGAAGAATGAAGAAGACGACGAAGAAGATCAGTGAGAAATTCATGATTTTTATATTAAAGTTTCGTACTTTCGTCTCCAAGGTGGCAATGGAAGAAATGTGAAGTGTGAGAGATCGACGAAATGGAGAAGAAAGTCAAAGTCCATGTATGGTCCATTGACCACGTGTATTTATATTTATTTGCATTTTAAAAAAAAAATTTATAGCGAATATATATAAAAATACAGTATAACGAAAAATACTTGTTAAAAATTTGATTATTCAATTCTTATCACAAATAAACCATACATATTGTATTTTATATCATTTTAAAAAAATAAAAAATTTAAATCATATTAGTACACAATTGATATCACATGTGTTAAAATAAGGGAAATGAGGAAAAGAATGTAACCATATATTAAAAGAAAATAATGATTTATTTCCTTCAACAAAGTAGAGAGATGAGTCATTTTGATTACTCCAATGTATGTAAACGGTACGAAAAGATAATGTTTACTCCAAATGGTAGCATTCAAATATTATTTCTTTCCTCTAAAACACGATTTTACTATTTATGCTAAACAAAAATTAAAACATTTTTTGAAATAATAATAATATTCCATGCATTGGTTTGTGATAGATGGTTTGCTCACAAGTCAAAAGTTCTATAATCTTTTTGCTTACGTGTTAAGAAGTACTTACGGTGGTTCCAAACAAATCAAATCTCAATTTCCAAATGTTCTACGCATCTTTACTTACGATTGATTTGTTTCCAAGTGTTAATTAGTAGCTTTTCTTAAGAAAATTTAGGAAAAAGAACATTTAATTGGGACAAGATTTAAATTTCTCAGGCCCAAACCCGGCTCTAATCGACCCGACTCGACCCGGGAAAAATCAAATTGATTCAGATTTTATCTCCGTTCTCATTTCGGATTTCTCAAATCAAATCTTCGAATTTCCCAATCTTCATCCTCATTTTCGATTCTGATTATTGGAGTGCTGCATTTCCATAGATTTTTCTTCTTTTTTACAGGTAAAAGGAATTAAAAAAACTTGTAGTAATAAATTGCTAATTGGGTGATTTGAAGAACCATAATTGAGATTAGATTCCTCGAATATTCGCTCTACGTCTGCAACCACAGAAAAACCGCAACTTTTTTCTTTGCTCTTAAAGTGTCTCTCAGAATCACCCAGAAACACCCAAAGATCACTCTTTTCTTCTACTCGAAAATGACGAACAATGGTAAACAAACGTTAAATCTCTCTTCTTTTGCCTCTTTTTGATTCTTCTCTTTTCTCATTTTTGTTTTGTTTGGTTTTACATTTGACGAAGATTCTCTAGATCAGTTCTTAGCTGCTGCCATTGAAGCCGCTCAAAAAGCTGGCCAGGTCTCTCTCTCTCTCTCTCTCTCTCTTTCTTAACATCTCATTGAGTTTTGATCGATCTAGTGGCTAATAATCATAATTAAATTTGGATCCTTTTGGGTTTGATTCTGCAGGTCATTCGTAAAGGGTTTTACGAAACCAAACATGTTGAACACAAAGGCCAGGTTTTTATTTTGTTTCCTCTCCTCTAGTTTTCATTTCAAGATTGATTTGTGTGTTTGGAATCATGTTCTGAAATTGTTGTGTTTATAAGGTGGATTTGGTGACTGAGACTGATAAAGGATGTGAAGAGCTTGTGTTTAATCATCTCAAGCAGCATTTCCCTAATCACAAGGTGATTGATTTGAAATTCCACTGTGTTTGATGTTTGTTAGCTTCTTCATTTGCATTGATCATGAGAAACTTTTTGTTATATGAATGAATTAGTTCATAGGAGAAGAAACTACTGCTGCAAATGGTGTGACAGAATTAACAGACGAACCAACTTGGATTGTTGATCCTCTTGATGGAACCACAAATTTCGTTCACGGGTATATAGGTTGTTTCTCATTTCCCATTCGAATTACCGTGCGTTTCTTATTTTGCACATTTCAACCAAAATGCTGTTTCTGCAGGTTCCCGTTTGTGTGTGTTTCCATTGGCCTTACGATTTCGAAAGTCCCTGTGGTTGGCGTTGTTTATAATCCTATTATGGATGAGGTAAGAATTGTCCAGTCTCGACTTAAGGAGCCCCGAGTGTTTAGCATTATAAGTAATTTCCTCGATGATGATATAACAGCTATTCACTGGTGTCCAAGGGAAAGGAGCATTCTTGAATGGAAAACCAATTAAAGGTTAGAGCTTTAATATACTTCTTTCACTTCTGTTAGTCGAAAGATTTTGTATGATCAAGAAATGCTCGCTTTCGCAACTCAGAACAATGTTATTTTGTGCAGTGTCAACTCAGAGCGAACTTGTAACAGCTTTGCTCGTAACAGAGGTAAAATTTGTCTCCTTTATGTCACATCAGACTGCTATGAAGCCTTCTTTCATCGCTTATTATATGAACACAGGCGGGTACCAAACGAGATAAAGCTACATTAGATGATACAACCAACAGAATCAACAGTTTGTTAACCAAGGTGAGAGTTTATCGAAAGATCTTTCGTATTTAGAACTCCTAACCAACCAAAACTCATGATTGTGTCTTCTGTCTCTTTCGTTCATCAGGTAAGATCGCTTAGGATGAGCGGCTCGTGTGCGCTGGACCTCTGTGGTGTCGCGTGTGGGAGGGTTGATATCTTCTATGAACTCGGTTTCGGTGGTCCATGGTACAAAATCTTTTTTTTTCTTTTTTTTTTTTCTAGCTTTTGCTTGGATTAATAAGATTTCATCTGGATGGCGTACTATCGATTCGCAGGGACATTGCAGCAGGAATTGTAATCGTTAGAGAAGCTGGTGGACTCATTTTTGATCCGTAAGAGTTGTTTCTAATGAGATTAAACCAAAACACACACTCAACATTTTCCAATTGAGTTAACTGTTCTCTTCTTTTGGTTGGTTTATCAGCTCCGGTAAAGATTTGGACATCACATCGCAGCTTCAAACGCTTCTCTTAAGGAGTTGTTCGCGGAGGCGTTGCGGGTTACAGGGGCATGATGAAGTCTTCATCATATTTTACTATAATATGGACTCAGCCTTAATATTGATAAACTCAATTTAAAAACTTGACCAACATTGTTAGTTTGGTTACAAATGAAAGTGTTTCTATTCAGTAGAAACTCGATTTTATTTTCTTCTCTTTGTTAATCATTCACTATCCCTTGTGAACTAAATTCAAAAACTTTTACTTCTTTTGGTACTGAATAAAATTTTGTTAATTTTGTTAATTTTGTTAATTAGGTGATGATTCTGGGGCTCATATAAAATTGTTTTTTTTTTACTGTGTTGAGTCAATAATTCATATTTACCGTGCATAAGTTAAAAATTCAAAAATTACCGAGGAAGATAGAGATATTGAGTCTGGCCCAAAACCGACTTGGATCGACCCGACCCGACACGACCCGTAAAAGAGAGCTGCTTCCGGAGGCGAGGAATTCGATTCTCACGGTCTACTGATTTAGGGTTTGTTTGTGGGAACGAATTTTCCCAGGTCTTCGATTTCATTTCTGGGGTTTGGAGAATTTGGAATAGTGAGATGGATGCTCAAGCGAAGAAGAAGGCGATGTTTCGCTCTAAGCTCAACGCCAAGAAGAAAGATACTCGAATTGATTCTCCTCTCGTTAGGTAAACGATTCTCGCTTCTTCTCTCCATCTCAAATTACTTCTGGGTTCCTGCAATTCCGATTTTGTATAGCTTGTAAGTGTAGGTGATTACAAAGATGGGATGATTATGATGTTCTTTGGATTTGTAGGTACAATGAATCAGATCAGCCTGTGTGTAGAGTTTGCAATATCGTGTTGAAATCGGAATCACTATGGGATGTACATCAAGCTTCTCGTAAGCATCACGAGGTAACTTCCAATGCAATACTCTATAAGCTTACTTCACATTCTGTTTACGTAACCATGGGAAATTGAGGATATGTGTTAAGAGCTAGATTCATGCTCTTATATTGAATAATGGGACTTTGTAACAATGGTAGCTAGATTTTGTGTCCCTGTTTGTTTCGCTAACTTAGCTTTGGTTAATCAATGTTGCAACAGGCAATCAATAATTTAAAGGCTAGTGCAGCGGGAGTTCAACGTGGTAGCAAACCGGTTGAAACACAGCCCACAAAACTCGAAACTTTGGCTAAACCATCCAAACCTCAGACATCATCTGGTCTTCCGCCAAATTTCTTCGAAAATCGAGAGCCTGCTAGAGGTAAATGGCTAATGCACTTTCCTTCTTGTTTCCGTTGTTGTATATCGTGGCACAAACTTATTAGTCGATTATATTTGTTTCAGAATCTGTACAAGTAGAATTTGCAAAACCAAAGGATGTACAGCAATCAAAGCAGAGTATAGGTTCAGAAACAAAAAAGACAAAGGGACCTCTTCCAGACGGATTCTTCGATAATCAGAAAACTGACTCTTCAGATACCAGTGAGCCTAAACAGAGTCAGACACAGACTACCGGTGGTTCAGAATCGAAACCAGTGGTGAAAGGAGCCCTTCCTACCGGGTTTTTCGATAATAAAGAAGCTGACCTACTTGCCCGTGGGATAAAGATCGTCAAACCTGATATCAAGTGAGTCTCTTATTCAGCTTTTACTTTTCCAGATGCAGACTATCTAAAAGTCTTTGTAGTAAAGTATTCTCTTCATGGTCTCATATAAGTATTCGATTTCTTTACAGGGACGAATATAAAGAATTTGAGAAGTTGATACAAGAAGATCTGCAGGTAGTGGATAGTCGCATGGAAGAAGAAGAGGTCAGTGCACTTTCGGTCCCAATAAAGAATATGTTGACCTCATCGAAGCTCCGTTGATTAACTTAATATCGCTTTGTACTCTGATTTTCAGGTTGATGCTGCGGAAACTATAGAAGAGGAGGAACAACGAGAACAAAGGTAAGTTGATACACAAGTTTGTTATATAGCAAGAAGATGAAAATGTTAAACTTGTTCAACATTGAGTAAGGCTCTTCCTTTTAATATTCTTATGTAGATCTTACAAAGAGAAAGTGGAGATTTTGAAGAGGAGGAAAATGGAACTGAAAGCGGCTCGGTTAGCTAAGCGCAGTAAAACCTCGGAGGAGCCTGTTAAAAAGCCGAAGAAGACCGAAGAAGAATCGCCTAGTGATGATGAGGATGACGAGGTTTCCGCTGTTGATTGGAGAGCTCAGCATCTTTGAAAACATACAATGTCCCAACCGGTAAAACATTCAATTTTAAGGAACTTGAATCAATTTCTGAAATAGAATTCTCAAAACTTATTATCTGCAATAGGGCTGGGCATAAAACCCATACCCGATACCCGAACCCGAATCCGACCCGAAAATTAGGGTACGGGTAGGGTACAGGTATCGTAAATTACCCGATCGGGTTTCATTTTATTAACATTAGGGTATCCGAACCCGATAGGGTAAAACCCGATACCCGATCGTCCCGAATCTATACATACACATACATGATTATGTATTTTAATCACTAAACCTAAGTCTAAAACACTCATTTCATCTTTCTTTTTTTGTCTATAGCTTACATGATCGAGATCCTTGTGCTTTCGGATTGAAAATTATTATTCTTTTGTTTCCTTTACTTATTGTGTGTTTATATAGTAGTAAATTTACTACATTTGAGTAGTGTTTTGAATTTCTTTTCCGTTTTTTTACTATCATATCTTGGTGTTTCGTCAACTTTGGCATTTTTAAACTCAATTTGTGTTTAAGACTTGATTTTTTGAATAAATTTTTTTTTATCTTTTGATTAATTTTTTTTTTTAGTATAATCATAAAATACGGGTACCCGAACCAATACCCGATACCCGCTACAACCCGACCCGTACGCGACCTAATTATACGTAATACCCGAATGAGTTTTATATTTTTCAAAACGGGTACCCGACGAACATAACTACCCGCCTCGAACCCGAACAGGTACCCAAACGCCCAGCCCTAATCTGCAATTTCAGAAGATCAAATGGTGGCTCAGATTGGTAAACACAAAACCAATCTCAATCTTTTGCTTAAATCTTTACAACCACTTTTTACAATCTTTTGTACCAATCACGAAAACTTTATCAAAAGCTTTACCAACACTATTACACTAATCTTTCACTAATCTTTATTCTCAAATCTTTATCTCAAATCTTTATCTATATCTCAAATCTTTATCTATACAACTTTGCACTATGCTATAAAGCTTACCGTTCCAGATTTTAAAAAAGCTAGTTTACCAATCGGACCCGATATTTGAGTGTTACAATTATGATTCGAAAACGTAATTTTCATCATCGGAGTTGTTGGAAAGAGCCTGAAATATATACGAGGAAATAGGTAAACCTGAAAGTGTCATTTGGTAAACACTTCACTCTCTTGTTCGAATGCTCACATGTTTTAAAGAATCATTAACTCTATCGTTTAAACAAATGTGTATATATAAATAATATGGACATTTCTAGAAACCAATCAGGGGTCAAATATTTCTAAAAACTGATTAGGGGTCAAGTATTCAAGAAGGATGACCACAAACAAGCTAAACGTAACGTGTGTGCCAAGTGCCAACCATTTGCTACTTAATTCCATTCCGGCATTTGCATCATAAACCATCGACATAAAAATATTAATATCGAGATATATAACAACGTTATGGTATCTTAATCATAACTTTGAAAGGAGTCCACAATAAGAGAAAGAGAAAACAGCCAAAGCAAGGTCGGTTAATGCACAATCGAAAGCTATGATAACTTACCAAGAACACTTCTTCTCTACTACACGAATTTAGTTTCATCCCCGGAAGGCTATTTTCAGACACTCGGATGAGTTCAGAAACACGACAGTGAACCACGACCTTCACTACATCGCGTGGGACAACCCGTTAAAGCAACACCCTAAGACTATAGGGTCAAGGGATTACAGAAAGATGGTAATGAGTAATCGACCTTTCGCAAGGAAAGTCAAGAGCAATGACCCGGTTCTCAATAGGAGAGACCGAGAGCTTCTAAGAAACAAACGAAAGCGTGGGTCAAAACCCGAACCTGGTCCTGGTCCGGGGGCCAGGAGATTGAAGAGTTTGCTTTTTTTTTTTTTTGACCAAAGAGTGTGCTATTGAGACTTATGTTGAGAAGAAACTTTGTCAAGAGACAATGTAGATAGGAAGTGTGAGTAACAGAACTCTTTATAAAGATACCTTGGATCTTATTCTTTCTTGATTTTTTGGGTTGGTGATTTATAAGGGAATAATGAAGAATTGAGATATAAATATATAATGTTGGGTTGATTTGGTTTTGGACTTCAAAATCATAAGAATAATAAAATGTTGCGTTGGGTGGGCTAGATTGCGTCACTCCATGTATAAGCTTTTTTTCCAATCTTTAATGTGAAAAGCATAAAATTCACTTTAATACATGCTTTTTGGTTGGGCATGTTCCTTTTATAGTTAGACGAAAAATTATTAAATGAATTGTGTTTGCTTATGGTCCAGTACTGTAAATAGATACCTGCTTTAGTTAATTTCTCAACAAAATCTCAGCAAGTTTCATTCATTTTTTTTTTTGCTTATGCTAACATTTATCTCTTTGTCGTGGTTTCTAGTGGATCAAACTGGACCCAAAATTTGGTCAAATTTAGTTTAATATGAGATTCATATATTAAGAAGAAAAAATTGAACAAAATCGAAACGTAAAGTACGCACAGTTGACATAGGTTAGTTCACTTTTATCAATATTTAAGAATGATATTTAAATTTTTCTTTTTTCTTTTTACTTGGCATTGTTGTTCGAGTATTACTTTTTCCAAGAGCAGCTGCAAAGCTGCAACGGTCATATACACTACTTATTATTACCCTGTAACCGAATCACAGGATCTGATCGGGCATTGGAGGAAGTCGCCGGAAAAAGTTGATCGGAACGGAAGGCATGTCGTCTCTAAACCTCGGATGTCGAATGTAATAAAAACCAGACCTCAAAACGAAGATTTTAAACGGAACAGTGTATTGAAAAAAAAAAAAAAAAACGGAACAGTGTAAAACAAAAACGACGCGAAAAGACGAAACACCACAAATATACACGTGGCGCGTGGGTCCCTCCAGTTGAACAAAGCTTCAATCCGCTCCCTTTGAGCCGCCAAGTCACCAAGCAAAGTCTGAGCCCGACCGGCCAATGCCCTTAGCCGGTCATACCTTATACGAACCATCTCAGGTGGTCTCGTTGCGGGAAATCCATCGAACTCCTCGTCGAGCTCATCGGCCGAGACGGAGTCAACGCAAGAGTGGCGTGGGTCAATGCTGTTGACTTTTTTGTTGTTTTTTATTTAACATATAAAAATCTCGGGCTAGGGCACATTAATGTGGGGGGATAAAAAGAAAGCGCAGGCGACCATTCTATATATTCCCCCATTGGAAGGAAAGAGAAAGCAGCAATCACACAAATCGTAATAGCGAACCCTAATTTCCGATGATGCCGTCGATGATGCCGAAGCTGATGAGATCCGTCGTTGCGCAGGGAAGGAGATCGATCGTGCCTCGCCGCCAATTCACTACAAGCTCCCATGGTAACGTTCTCTAACTCTCACATCCATAGAAGGGTTTCCATTTCTCTGTCTGGGATCTTAGGGTTTCGATTTGTTTCAGTTGCAGACGGTAAAGAATATTCGCTTTTCGCTGAGGCTGGATCTGCTGGTGTCGTTATTTTGGGTAATGTTTGAGATTATCCATGTGAGATTATTCCTTGTTTTTATCTGTAGAGATAGTAGTGATTCGGTTTTTTGTTTTTGTTTTCCTACCTCAGGAATAGATGGATTCCGTCGATACACGGTATGAATCATATCATTACTCCCTTTTTTTTTTCTCTTCCAAAATTTGGTTGGAAACCCCAAAAACTTAAACAAGAATTTCTCTTGAAGGTTAACAAATGGGACAAGGAGACGGAAATGGATCTAGAGAAGATGGAGATGGAGATGGAGATGGAGAATGACAAGTTGGAGGCAGAGCTAGACGCAGATATAGAGAAGCTTAAGATGCAGATAAAGAAGCTGAAGATGGCAAAACATGGTTAGATTCAATTTTAGTAATCGTGTGTGAAAAAACTTATGGATGGTTGTGGGAAAAAACTTATGGTTTATTATTAATGTTGTTATGTTTGTGGGAAAAAACTTGTGGCTTTTTATCAATAATCTTGTGATTTTGTGAAATTTTACCAATTTCTTTGCACTTTATCGAGTTTTTAGATTGTTTCTGAGTTGCATCTAATCAATTTATTTCTTAATTTACAATCACTGTGAGGTTTGGAAAACAGATTATTCATTAATTACTCTTAATAATCAAATTAGAGCCTTGCCTATGCACAAAATCCAAAGAATGAAGAACACTGATGGTTCAGAGCTCGGTTGAACTTGGCCGAAATCTCCATTGAGCATTGAGACTTGTATGCAACAACTTGCTACCTTTCTTCTCCCATTGAATCGCTAGAAATTTGTGTTTAATAGCTTTTACGTTTTAAATATTCACCAAATATTTTGTTTCTGAGTTGCATCTAATCAATCAATCAATTTGTGTGATTGGCCAATGGAAGGTAAAAGTCAAAAATTTAACAAGTATGTTACGAAGTTAGCTGTCTCTTTGTCATCACATAATTAATTTTAAATTTTATAAGTGACTACAACTATTATGCATCCTCCTACTGCAATTAGTAGAAAAGCTTTGCTATTTCACTAACGCAAGATCTAATCAGATCCAGTCACGCACCATTCAAAGGCGTTTCACCAAACCCTAGAAAAAGGTGGACCATACAGAGTCCCTTTCCTCTTAATCAAAACGTGCTCTGGTCATCGCATAACGGGAGAGCTTTACGCGGTTTCTCAACGAGTCGAGTTAGAAGGAATCAGTCGCGGTCATTACGTCTGACTAACAGAAATCCAACAAAAAGGGGAAAAACAAACCATTGATTTTACTTCCAAACTTTCTAGTCTTTGTCTGGTAAATCCAACTGACCCAATAAAACATTAAACAAGTATTTTAATTAGATGTTAGTGACTTACCATACATAGAATATTTATTTCTTGGTCTTTAGCAATAGACCGTATTTAATTCACAATCATGTATGTCAAATCCAACTAACTATTAAAAATCACTGTGAGGGTTCTAGCTCTTGGTTTATCCTTTTGAAAATCTCCGATTATCTAAAACTGGGAGGTAGCAGCCGGAGCGGCGGCGATTCATACCGGAGCGGTGGCGATTCGGACGTTGAAGTGGAGGATTACGAGGTTGATGATTTCAGAGAAGGGATTGTAGAATCACGAGGAAACAGATTTAATCATCTCACAAATTTCTTAGGGTTAGATTTCACCGCCGGTAACGGCGGAGGAAAGTTCACCGTCATTAATGGAATCAGAGATAACTCTAGAGGATCCATTATTAACCGGTAAACAAATTGTTTTAGAAAACTCCCTCATTTTTCGAAACATTTGTTCATAGTCCTTATTGTTTCAGAAGTATCCCTAAGTTTTAATTTATTTCAATTTATCACACTTAAGTATACTTTGATATACGGACTTAATTAAATCAGTTTCCAAATGATTTTTCATCAGAATTACCATAAAATTAAACTTAAAAATAAGGAAGCTATAGGAAAATATTGTGAGATTAACAAGTTTAGGGTCAATTATAGTGGAAATAAAAACATCAGGGGCTATAATGTAGTCTTAACCTTCTTTTTAGTGTAATTTACTTTTTCTTCGGTTATTCATCCATTTTCCCGCCACAGTATGACACGTATCAGTTCTTCAATGGTCACAAATCATACATAGTTCGTTATACATCCTTATGAAAAATCTAACGGTATTGAAACATATTAGAAGTAATGAGTTTAGTTTAGCTACTAAAATTATTTTGACGGAATCTAAAGATTAATCAGAAGATTCTTTTCGATTTTGAAGGTGGTACAAAGCATAGACGATGTTCATAATGATATGGGCACTTTACTCTTCTTTCTTCACTCCATTGGAATTCGGATTCTTCAGAGGACTACCCGAGGATCTATACATCCTCGATATCGTAGGCCAAATCGCTTTCTTAGTCGATATCGTCTTAACATTTTTCGTCGGTTATAGAGATAGCCGAACTTATAGAATGGTCTACAGACGCAGCTCAATCGCTTTACGTTATTAAAACTCAATCCTCGGATTTATAATTTTGATTCGATTTTAGACTCTTATGGTATTCACAATTTTTTTGTAGGTACTTAAAATCAACATTTATTATTGATTTACTTGCTTGTATGCCATGGGATATAATCTACAAGGTAACACTTTTTTATCATCTTGCTCAAATTGTGAGAAATCGAATAGAGATTTGAAACCGTAAATTTTGAAAATAGTCTGCAGGTGAAAAAGAAGAAGTGAGATACCTATTGTTGATCCGGCTATATCGAGTTCGTCGAGTAATTTTGTTTTTCCACAAAATGGAGAAAGATATAAGAATCAATTACCTTTTCACTAGAATCATCAAGCTTATATTTGTCGAACTCTATTGCACTCACACCGCGGCTTGTATCTTTTATTACTTGGCCACGACTGTTACCCCCTTCCCAAGAAGGGTATACTTGGATTGGAAGCTTGAAATTAGGAGATTATAGTTACTCAAAGTTTAGAGACATCGATCTTTGGACTCGATACACGACTTCTGTGTACTTCGCTGTTGTCACTATGGCAACTGTTGGTAAGTTATAACCAAATTTGCTTTGATTCTGTTTTTTTCGGTTATAACTAAATTTTCTTTCGGTTTATGCAGGTTATGGAGATATACACGCGGTTAATACGCGGGAAATGATATTTGCGATGGTCTACAATTCATTCGATATGATTCTAAGCGCTTACTTGATCGGTAACATGACGGCTTTGATTGTAAAAGGTTCGAAAACTGAGAGATTCCGGGATAAAATGGCGGATATTATGCGGTACATGAACCGAAACAAACTCGGTAGAAACTGTTAGAATATGGGCTTCCAACTCAAAACCAATTGGCAATGAGTGGATTGGCCCATATCCCTTATATATTGCTTAGATTCTCTTCCAACTTCCGATGTGGGACTTTTGTCCCTAATACACCCCCTCGAGATGATGGCTCTTTGGCCGTTAATCTCGGAATATTCGGGCAAGGATCGATGGACCATTTTTGGTTCGGATCGATTATGGATCGGGTTGGACTGTGCGGATCGTAGGCTCTGATACCATGTTAGAATATGGGCTTCCAACTCAAAACCAATTGGCAATGAGTGGATTGGCCCATATCCCTTATATATTGCTTAGATTCCCTTCCAACTTCCGATGTGGGACTTTTGTCCCTAATAGAAACATCCGTGGTCAGATCACTCGACATTTACGGTTACAATACGAAAGTAGCTACACCGAGGCGCTAAGGTACAACGACGATGATAGTTTATAACAATGCTCGTTTGGACGATAAACAAAAATCTGACTTCTTGTTTTGCAGATTGCACAAACTTTATACTTGCCATATATTGATAAAGTTCCTCTCTTTCGCGGATGCTCATCTGAATTCATTAACCAGATTGTAAGCCTTTCGATTCGTATTGTAAAAAATCGAATCTATTTCTTCAAATAACTCAAAAATGTTTTGTTTACAGGTTATAAGACTTCATGAAGAATTCTTTCTCCCTGGAGAAGTTATTATGGAGCAAGGAAGCGTTGTGGATCAACTTTACTTCGTTTGTCACGGTGTATTGGTAAACAAAAATTCACCGTTTTTCATCTATAAAATGCTTAGGAATGTCTTAAATTCAGTTATTTAATTGAAATCAGGAGGAAATAGGTACAGCTAAGGATGGTTCTGAAGAAATAGTGGCACTTTTACAACCAGATAATTCTTTTGGAGAGATTTCAATCCTATGCAATATTCCTCAGTCTTACACAGTTCGAGTTTCCGAGCGTTGTCGGATTCTCAATAATTTACTTCAAGGGAAAGAATCAAATGTATGGATTAAGCAATTCGAATCCGATATAACATTTCATATAAGTAAACAAGAGGTAGAGTTAGCTTTGAAGTTGAATAGCACGGCTTTCTACGGTGATCTTTACCAGCTTACGAGTTTGATTCGAGCTGGAGCTGACCCGAATAAGGCAGATTATGACGGAAGATCGCCTTTGGTACGATTTTTAAAGCTTTTTCGGTTTTCTTTAATCGAAAATTTGAACATTATCTAAAATGTTTTTTTTTTTTTTTTTTGATAGCATCTTGCAGCCTCTAGAGGATATGAAGATATTACTTATATCTTATTCAAGAATCAGTAGATGTTAATATCAAAGATAAATTAGGTAACACGCCGTTACTAGAAGCAATCAAGAACGGTAACAATCGTGTTGCGGCTTTGCTTGTGAAAGAAGGTGATACGTTGAATATAGAGAACGCGGGAACTTTTCTTTGCACGGTGGTTGCGAAAGGAGACAGCGATTTCCTCAAACGGTTTTTAAATAACGGAATTGATCCTAATTCTAAAGATTATGATCATAGGACACCTCTTCATGTTGCTTCCTCTGAAGGATTGTATCTTTTAGCAATGCAGTTAGTAGAAGCAAGTGCAAATGTTCTTGCAAAAGACAGGTACAAATTCTTTCTGTTACAACTAATTAAATTAGCGGTTTGTTTTTTCGCGGTTTTTAACTGTTTTTTTTCGTAACTGAATTAGATGGGGAAATACTCATCTTGATGAAGCATTGGGTTGTGGGAACAAGATGTTGATAAAATTACTTCAAGATGCTAAGAATTCTCAAGTCTCTTCGTTTCCAAGTAGCTCCAGAGAGTTTAAAGGTAGTCTAATCGGTTTATCGATCAAAGTATCGATATTTTATTGGATTTTAAAGAAATTAACAAACGGTTTTTACTCGAATAATCTACAGAAAAAGTCTATAAGAAGAAATGTACAGTGTATTCTTCACATCCGAATGACGCGAAAGAGAAAAGAAGACGCGGGATTGTATTGTGGGTGCCTCGAAGCATCGAGGATCTCGTAAAAGCTGCATCGGAACAACTGAATGTTCCGGTAGCTTCTTGTGTATTATCTGAAGATGAAGGTAAAATTATTGATGTAGATTTGATAAATGATGGACAAAAACTGTATTTAACTAATTGAAACATAATCAAATTTCAAATAAAAAGAGTATTTAGAAACAGAGTTAACTACAAAAAGAATTATGTTATGTTTTGTTTAACTAAAATGATTTCTTGACATTCTTCAAATGCATTGAAGAATCGACACAATTCGTCTTCTCGATATCGTTTCTACAACGGTTTAAATTCCGCAAGAGATCGCTCGCTTTCTCCTTCGTCTTTTCCTCGCACCCGACTTGTAAAACAACTAAAAGTTTCTCAAATGCACCAACTTGAAGAGCTTCGATTAACAAACGGTCTTCATCTTCACCATTTACCTTCCATAGCGTCCAAAGAATCGATATCGAACATTGAGTTGCGAGATCGGAAACTCGTAGAATCCTCTTTACTAGAAGAGGAATAATCAAAGCGTTTCTAAGAATATTTTCTCTACCTTGCTCATTCTCGCATATAACGTTTAAAACGACTAGACATCGCTCGCAAACGCTCTTTTCCGCGTTATTCACTATCATCTCTATGATCAAGCCCACCAAACCCAACTCCACGAATTTCGTAGCGATCTTGTCGTCGCAAGAAATCGCTCTATAAATCGCCATTAGAGACGATTTCGTCGCGCTAGTCGAAACAGAGTCTTTAATGATCATAACTAATCCTTCACAAGCTCCTTTGATATCTGTTAACGCATACACATACCTCTTGTCTATTGTAATAACCTCTCTGACACAAAACGCAGCGTTTTGCCTCGTTTTCGAGTCCGAAACGTTTAAAAACCGTACCAAACGGTTAAGCGAAGCGATTGATCCCATCTTCGAGAAACCTTCTGTTCCTCTTAGAGGCAACCAAGAAGACAGAACAAACAAGACTTCCTCCAACAGACGCGAGTGTTCCTCACGCGCCGCCGCGAACTTCTCGAAACAAGAAGCTAAAGCGAAAACGACGCCGTTTTGGACCAAACATTTCTTGTTTGCCTCTCCTCCTTCTCTTCCTAAGTTCTTGATTTTGTTCACGATCTCGAAACACACGACATTTTCTTCGCTCGCCGTCGCGTTTTCTAATCGTCGACATATCTCCGCCGCGTCACGGGTGGTCAACAGTACGCGCGGTGATTGAATCCGCTCGTGTCTTGGTGATCGGAGTTGTACCGGAATCTTGGTTACCACGACGGAGATATCGCCGGAAGTAAGTTGGCTATGTCTCTTTCTTGCTCCTCCTCTTGATCCCCAAGGTAACACCATAATTTCTTTTTCTTGCTTTGTTTTGGTTTCCTTAAAGAATTTGAAATACTTTTTTTCGATTATTCGATAGAAACTGAAATTGGTTTGTGAGATGGTTATAAATATAAATTTGTTTACGTGTTTATATATGCATGTATGTGGATTTGTATTTATATTGTAAAGGAGAAATGGTCAAAGGTTGTAAAAGCTTGAAAAGAGAAAAGGTATGAAATGGAACACTTTGATTTATGTTTTGTGAACTGAATTGGAATGTTGACCGTTGAAAAGCTTTGGGTTATTATTCTTGGGTCCTGATAAATGACTACATATTTTTTGTTTTTATTTTAATTTATATATGTGTAAAATCTAGAAAGCCTAGTAATGAGATCATACCTAGAACTAAATAAGTATTATATAAACTATATAGTATTAGATCACGCGTATACTATATGCTTTAATATATCAATTATAAATAGTGCTCATTTGGTATTGTAGTATAAAACTTAACTCGAGGTATTTGGAATAGTAAACATATAATTTTTTTTTTTTTTTTTAAATTTCTGGATATATTTCTTAGGAGTTGGTTACATAAGGGGAGGGAAAACGGCCATTTCAGCTCTGGACTATTTGCAAAATGCCAATTGATACCTGACCTTTAGACATCGGTTAATTTAATCCCAAACTGAACTAAAATTTAAATACCAAACCTGATCTAACACATTGGTGCCAATTTACATCTGAAAATGTTGACCGTGAGTCAACGTGAACGGAACGCTGACATGGCCGACTGTGCGAGCTGGAATAATCACACAATAGAATTTGTGAAGATTTTTCGAAATAGAGCTTCCTTAGGGTTTTCAAACACTTAGAAAAGTATTGCGAATTAGGGTTCTTATTTAATCAAGATCAGAGCTGTAAACAGTGTTTTTATCAGATTTTCGGATCCCTCACATGTGAGGGGGTACATGCTTATTTATAGAGAAAATAGGTCGGTTCGGATAAACAGTAACGGACCCTTAATGGGCTATTAATGAACCTTCGTCTTCTGGGCTTGACTACTGGGCCGATTAACTTTTTCTTAGTCGGTTTAGGCTTATCGATTCTTCTAGGGGAGATTTGACCCCTACAGTTAGCCCCCCAGTTCAACAGTTTAATTAAAAAGTGTTGAAGTAAGGGTGTCCAGGCGAAGAATCGATTTATGTTAGACTGCGAACGTGTTTGACCAATGTTGTCGAGCCCAAATGACTTGGTTGTACTCGATTCGGCGAGCCGACCGAGTGATGTTGCGGGCGAGTCGATTTTGGTCAGGCGAAGTCGTGAACTGATCGAGTTGAGACATTTTTTAGGCGAGTCGATTTCGATCTTTGCGAAGTAGCGAGCTGATCGAGTTGAGATGTTTTTAGGCGAGTCGATTTCGATCTTTGCGAAGTCGCAAATTAATCTGTTTGAAGACGCGAGGCGTTGAGAGGAGGATATAAGTATGCGAACAAGCCTCAGTAAAAACCTTGTCTGGAAAACTCGATGGGAAAAAACCAGATTAAGGGAAAAAGAGCGCGAGTCGCACACTTGGTTAGGTCGTCTTCGCCGCCGAATTCTGAACTTGGTTTCACCGGTGTATCCACTGAATCCTTTGGTGTAATAAGAACCGTTACCGTTTCGAGGCGAGTAGATACACAAAGTCGCGAGATGACTAGATGAGAGGGATATATGTAACAAATTTGCGAGTCGTTCACTATGCGCGAGGCGACTTGGTGGATATGTCATATATTTGCGAGTCGCTCGCTATGCGCGAGGCGACTAGTCAGACAAGTCACCAATCCGCGAGTCGCTCGCTATGCGCGAGGCGACTCAAGATTCAAACCACGAGGTGGCGAAGTGAAGATAGCCATGCGGTCGCAAGCTGATCTGAGGCAGAGAGTCGCGAGATCGCGAGTTGATCGAGTATAACGTTAAGAATATCACGATTCTGTGAATCGCTCGCCATGCGCGAGGCGATTAGATGAATCCGAGAGATGGCGAGACTAAGTCACAAATCGATCTTGGAGAGGTGACAAGACGAAAGTTTGCGGAGTCGTGAACTTGTTTGGCAAAGACAACTGCGAGGTTGCGGGCCGATTTTGATGAAGGGAGCGAGCTGAGCAAGTTACGAGGAAGCGACTCGATCAACTTCATAGATATTGCGAGATCATGGTAATCGCCGAGAATAGGAATTTTGAAAAAGCGAAGTCCTGAAGTCGCGAGTTTTAATTTGGAAAAGAACTCGCGATGTCGCGCTTCGAGCTATTATGAAGGTGCGAGATTACAAGTCGATCTAATTCCCTTCGAAACTGTGATCCTTTGAGCCCAGACCTATGGCCCAATTTGATATGAGGCCCACCTCGAAATTCGAACCGCCAAAATCCCTTTATAAGGAGCAATGCTCAGATATTTCTCATTATTCTCATTCCTCCGAAAAACAAGTTTGCTCTCTCTCCCTTTTCTCTCGTTTTTCTTTCGAGTAGTAGATAGGAATTTTGCCGTCCCATCACTTCGTCGCTACCGTGTTCTTCATCGCCGCCGCAGTGTTCTTCAGAAAATCTGAAAAACTCCCAAGTTTTGATCCAAAGAAACGATGCCATCGACAAGTTCAATCAAGTCTGCGAGATCTGCCGAGCTCGCCGAGAAGGAAAAAATGATCTGGGACTATTCTGCTAATAGCGAGTCAATTGATGACGCGAGCTCAAGTTGCAGTCGGCTCCGTGGGCAAGAGAAAGCGAGTAGTTCAGGCCGCGAGGAAGCGAGCCCTATTTCTCGAGAAGATCGAGTCGGAGGCCATTCCCCTCTTGCCGAGTTATTCTCTTATCCCACTCCCGTATTAAGGAAAAGTCGCGAGAAGGGAGAGTCTGCCTCACCAATGCGAGCTGCACAGACTGGTTTCGAAGCGGGAGTCGGCACCTCGCATCCTTCGAAAATTAGCGAGGGCTCTACTACAAACGAGCAAAGGCCAGTTGTGGAAATTCCACAACTCCGTGACGAATCCCTTAGTCCTGTCGAGCTGCCTCTTCAAGTAAAGATCGAAGAAGGCAACTGGTCGTACAATTCTCTCGTAGAAAAAGAGAGATTGGCGGCCTGGATTGTGTCTGGTGTAGCCGAAGTCATCAAACCAAAGAAGTCGAGGCGAAAGCAACGTCCGCCTCCTGGCTCTTCATGGTGCGACAGGGAATACTTGGAAGAATTTCGAGAGAAATACGGAATCCCCGACTCGGTCGAGATGATCGCGCCTTCTGTTGAGCAGCGAGAAGACGATCCGCCCGCCGGCACGTTTACCGCATATGCGTGCTGGTTTAAAGATTGCTACCTTACGTTCCCTATTCCTGCGCTGATTCTACGGTTCACGCGGGTTCATAAAATTGCGCTTGCGCAGATCAACTCGAGGGGAGTTCGCCAGCTGGTCAGACTTACGACGCGAGCAGCCGAGTGTTGCGAGTCCAACGGAGTTCGTCATTTACACAATTTGCTTGAATTCCGCAAGTAATCCAACCCGGGTGGCACGAAGTACTACAATGTGGCGAGTCGATCTCTTTATAAGATACTGGACGACTTCCCGAACAAAGATCATAGCTGGAGAAAATATTTTTCTTCGTGCCGATATCGGCCGCGTCGGTCGAAGATGAACACTTAGTGGTGGCGAAGTGGGGAACACTTGGTAGTTTTTCTTGATGATTATCGCGCGAACTGCTTCCTCACGCTTTATGCTAACTTTCTTTTCAATTGTTTTCACAGCTACCAGGTTGCTATTCACTCCTGTTGCCAATATCGACGAGCTGTGCACCAAGTTAAAAGCTCGGAAGTGTCTTTGGAATTGCCACTTCCATCTCCAGAGAGTTATTCGGGCTCGCAAGATTGCCTTAACCGACGAGGAAGACAAAAATTGTCAGAGCGATTCTGACGATCTCGTCAATATGCCCGAAAAATTAACCTTTCGCGACCTTGCGAAGAAAAAAGCTGCTAAGGCCAAGAAAAAGGCCGAGCTGAAAGCAATCACACCTACTGCCGAGGTGTCAGAGCGAAGTGTGGCAAAAGAAGATACTCCTGCCGCAAAGGACGACGAGGCCGCATGAGTCAGTGCGAGTGGGACGTTGGCTGTTATTCCTTCACAGCCGATTCTCATAACTGACGAGCCCGACGAGTCTGAGCATCAGCTGACTCGAAAGCGAAAGCATTCCGCTGCTGATAAGGGCAAGGGGATAGTTGGCGACAAAAAGAAAAGTCGTCGTGAGCTGCCGACTCTTCCTCTAGGCGAGCCCATTTCGACAGGTCCAAGATCTGGAAGGTCTGTCGAGCTCTATGACGATCCTCTAGTTGCGGCCGCCTTAATTACGTATCCTGGTGACAATATTCCGATTCCGGAAATGTTGATAAAGAGAGAGCTTTACAAGGAGTTCGCGTCTCGTCAGGCTAAGGTAAACTCTTAGTTCTCCTTTGTTTCTTTTGCTTCCATTCTCATATTTTTAACATTTTTACAGGACCTCACGCATTTCAACAGAATGGTCATATCATATGACCAAGAGGCGAGATCTAGGCAGGCCTTTATAGATGAGGCCAAGAGGAACGAGGTGATCGAGAAGAACCAGGTCGCCTCGCAGATGAACAAACTCGCTGCTGAGCGAGATATGTACAAGAAGAGCAATAACGACTTGGGCGTGCATCTTCAGAGAGTTGGCTCTGAAAAGAAGAATGCTGAGGAGAAGACTGCCGAGCTGGAGGCAGAATTATCGGCTCTGAAGGCGAGCCGCGAGATGGATATCGAGGCGGCCGTTTTGTCTGCGAGGCGAACCGCAGCTGCCGAGGTTCAGGGCAAGCTGGATCGCGCGAATGAGTTGTTTTGCCAACTAATGGAGAGGCCGATCAGAAAAATGGTCCATCTGTCGCAAGCCGAGTCCAACCTTCAGCTCCTTAACGACATGGAAAGCACCGAAGAGCCTTTTGATACTAAGGCCGAACGTGCCCGCTTGGAAAAGCCAACGAGATCTTAGACACGATGGTTGTCGAGTTAAAGAAGACACTAGGTATGAACTACGTCGTCCCTATTAATGTCGCGGATATAGTTGTTTCACCGCGAGTCGAGGTCAGTGCTAAGTCTGTCGGTGTTTATGCAGCTTCTGGGTCCAATGACGGTTCTTTGGGCATGCGACTGCGAGGCGCGAGTGAGGAGTTGAATGAGAGTGAGTCGGATGAGGCCGACGAGACTGTCGATCCGGTTCCTTCTGCACCAATTGAACCTCTGCGCGAGTCGGGTCCTGTGGAACAAGATCCCAAGAGCGGCGAGGCAGCGAGCTCGGTTGGCCTAGTTCCTCCAGCCGTAGTTAAAGAAGTTGAAGATGGCGAGCTGGTCGCCGAGGAAAAGGAGTTTGAAGATGGGAGCCTATCGCCTAACCTTAAATTTGTAATAGATTTTTAGATTTTCTTTTTTGTTTTGCCCAAAGTTGTAAAAACTTATCTTTTGCGCCTGGACGGCTTTATCCAACTTGTGGCATTTTTATCTGCCGAGTTGGTCGAACCCTTTATCAATGAAAAAACGGATTTTTGTGACTTGTCTGATTGCTTTATCTCTTCAAGTCACGTCGTTTCTTGGAGAGTCCTGTTAGAGCTTGTTTTTGCGAATAGATGCGGTTTTAAGACGCTTAATGGCGATGCGGTTTTAAGACGCTTAATGGCGAGGCGGTTTTAAGAAGCTTAATGGCGAGGCGGTTTTAAGACGCTTAATGGTGATGCGGTTTTAAGACGCTTAATGGCGAGGCGGTTTTAAGACGCTTAGAGGCGATGCGGTTTTAAGACGCTTAATGGCGATGCGGTTTTAAGACGCTTAATGGCGAAGCGATCGAAATCGCTGCCGTAAGATTTGCCATGTTCGACCAGTGTTACGTATAACTGGGTTTTGCGAGACGAACATCCTGGTTATATTCTACTGAATATATTTTATCCAGGCAAATATATATATTTGCTAAGTTCGACCGGTTTGTTAAGTAAAAACTGGGTTTGCGAGTCAAACATCCTGGCTAACGAACATATTCTACTGAATGCGTCTATCCCGAGATGGACTTGCGAGATGGACATCTCGGCTAACGGACAATACTCGCACTGAATATGTCTATCCCAGTAATGAACTCTAAATTTATGTAGCGCGCTTTATCCGTTGAGAATGTATAAGTATACTTCATAATGATGATGAAGTTTTAATCAGGTCGCCATTATGGCCATAATGACGCCTAATTTTTATTGATCTCGCGTTTAGACAGTTAAGTCGTTTAGCGAGTTGCCGCATTTAGACCGAAGTCGTTTAGCGAGTCGACTTGTCGCGTTTAGACCGATGTCGTTTGCGAGTCGACTTATCGCGTTTAGACCGAAGTCGTTTGCGAGTCGACTTGTCGCGTTTAGACCGAAGTCGTTTAGCGAGTCGACTTGTCGCATTTAGACCGAAGTCGTTTAGCGAATTGAGCGAATAAGACTTGGTTAAAACCTTAGCTTATTGCGAATCGATTATCGCATTTAGACCAGAGTCGTTTGCGAGTTGAGCGAATAAGATTTGGTTAAAACCTTAGCTTATTGCGAATTGATTATCGCGTTTAGACCGGAGTCGTTTGCGAGTTGAGCGAATAAGACTTGGTTAAAACCTTAGCTTATTGCGAATTGATTATCGCGTTTAGACCGGAGTCGTTTGCGAGTTGAGCGAATAAGACTTGGTTAAAACCTTAGCTTATTGCGTATTACGAGTGGGAGTATGAATATACGGACCCACTCCCCCCTTTCTTGAAAAAAGGGGGGGCAACTTAACTTGTCCGAAAACGAGTTGCCTACGTACCCAATGAAGGGATCAAGTCGCCCCGTAGTTCAAGTCTAATGACTTAATACTTTTTAGCAGTAGTATTTCTTCAGATGTCGCATATTCCAGGAACGCGGGAACATCTCGCCTTTCATGTTGGCGATTTCGTAGACGCCTGGACGGACTACCTTCGTGATCTTGTAAGGTCTTTCCCAGTGAGCGCCGAGCTTGCCGGCATTCGTCTCGGCAGTATTCTGAAACACTGCGCGAAGGACGAGGTCTCCTTCGTAAAAGCGCCGAATTCGCACTTTGGAGTTGTAATACTTGGATGCCGTAATTTGATATTCGGTCATCTTTATAAGGGCTTGGTCGCGTCTTTCGTTGATAAGGTCAAGCTCGTCGAGCATGAGGAGATGATTGAGACCTTCCTGTTCTGGAAGCAGTCGTCGGCGAACTCCTGGGAAATGGATCTCGGGAGGAATCACATATTCTGTTCCGTAAACGAGGACGAAAGGCGTCTCGCCAGTAGCGCGACGCGGCGTTGTTAGGTAGGACCACAAAAACCCTTCGAGTTCATCTGCCCAACGGCCCTTCTTAGCGTCGAGTCGAGTCTTCAAGCCGTGAATAAGTGTTTTGTTTGACGACTCTGCCTGGCCGTTGCCTTGTGGGCAACGAGGCGTCGGCTTGCTGACTCTGATTTTCCACTTATCGCAGAAAAGTTCGAAACGTTTAGATATGAACTGCGAACCGTTATTTGTCACTATTTCATAGGGTACGCAGTGCCGACAGATGATATTCTTCCAGACGAAGTTTTCGACCTGCTTATCCTTGATTGATCCGAATGCTTCCGCCTCGATCCACTTGGAAAAATAATCGGTTAAGACTAAGAGGTATCGTTTTTGCCGAGACGGATGAAGCGGTCCGACTATATCCATTCCCCATCGCATGAACGGGTAGGGCAAAGTGACCGAGCTCAAGAACTCTGTAGGTTGGTGGATGAAAGGACCATGACGCTGACATTTCTCGCACTTCGCCGCGAACAGCTCGCAATCTTTTATCATGGTTGGCCAAAAATATCCATGTCTTTTGATTCGGATGGCAAGTGAGCGACCTCCCGAGTGGTTACCGCAGGATCCGCCGTGAACCTTGTGCATTATTTTGCGAGCCGACTCCCCCTCGACACAGACGAGGAGCGGCCCGGATAGTCGCCATTTCCACACTTCTCCGTCAAGTAAAATGTAACGAGACGACTACGCCTTTAGCTTGCGGGCCGCCCACTTATCAGTTGGTACCTCGCCGTCTGCGAGATAATCCCGAATGTCAGCCATCCACTTGGTGTCGCAACCATAGACTGTGGTCTCGTCGTTAATGGGAACATCGACGATTTCATGCTCTGGTGGCGGCTCTTCGCTACACGGGTAAGCATCCTCTGGGGATTCCTCAAGTTGTTCGGGGAGAAGGCCACGGTTAAAAGCTGTGTTATTCGGGTCGAGCTCGTTATCTTTTGCCATCACACCCGTCGTTTCGTCTCTGTCGACTGCGTCGGACTGATTGGGATCCATCGGATCCGGTTCGACGTTATCTTTGGTTTGGTCGAGGTCCATCGGATCTGCAGTGGAGCGAGCGGGCGAGCCGTTGCTTAGACCTTCTTTTCGCTTCGCAGCTTGAGATCTTGTCAACACGTTTACTTCCTTGATGACTTCGATACTTGGTTTTTCGATGAACTCAACCTTGACGATTCTTTGGAGATCCTTATCAGGCTGTGCCGACGAGCCGAGTGATGCGAGGGCATCCGCTTGCGAGTTCTCTGATCTTGGGATTCTTGTTAAGGTAAATAGTTCGACGAGAGCAAGGTATGCTTCCATGCGATCGTCCTTTGTCGCGTACTCGCCGTTGAACTGATTCACGACGAGTTGAGAGTCACAAAAGGCTTCTATCCTTGTCATTTTAAGCGCTTTAGCTAATCGAAGACCCGCGAGTAAGGCCTCGTACTCTGCCTCATTGTTCGATGCTCTGAAGCCAAGGCGGAATGACTGTTCCAGAGATTTTCTATCTCGCGACGATAGCCGAATGCCTACTCCTGATCCGTGTTTAGATGACGAGTCGTCGACATGTAACTGCCAGATTTGCGATGAGTCTTTGTTTTCGTTTTCTGGCGAGGCCGTCGCCTCTGGTAGCTCGATTAAAAAATCAGCCAACACTTGCGCCTTGATCGTTGTCCTACTGCGATACTCGATATCGAACTCGCTCAGTTCAATTGCCCACTTCGCGAGTCGCCCAGACTGAGTCGGACTGTGGAGAACAGTTCGTAGTGGAAAGGTGCTGAGTACAACGATCGAGTGCGATTGAAAATAAGGTCGAAGCTTGCGAGCCGATGTGATAACCGCAAGTGCTAATTTTTCCGTCAAAGGATATCTTGTTTCTGCATCGGTTAGCGACTTGTTGATGTAGAAAACGGGCTTCTGCTCGGTGCCGTCTTCACGAATTAGAACTCCGCTGACTGCCGAGGCGGAAACCGCGATGTAGAGATAGAGCGGTTCGCCAGATACGGGCTTTGTCAGAACTAGGGGAGTCGCGAGATACTGCTTCAACTCCTGGAAGGCCGACTCGCACTTCTCAGTCCATTCGAAAGTCTGCCGAGCTACCCCCTCCTTCTAGCGCTATATTGTGCGAGCTGGAATAATCACACAATAAAATTTGTGAAGATTCTTCGAAATAGAGCTTCTTTAAGAACGCGGTCGAGCTCTGGCGCCTTGCTGGTTGCGCGATGGACTTGTGATCTCATATCCTTGAGATCGCGAGTGGTCTGCTGCAAGACGGCTTTGAGCTCGTCGATTTCTGTTCGCTGCGAGGTTATAGCTCTGCGAGTGGTTGGGGCTTCGGCTTGCTCCATCCATCACATATTTTCTGCGACTTCGCCCTCATCCTGACTTTGGATACGACTGGTCGGTCGACTGGGTTGAGTGGCTCTGAATTCACGCCCATCCGAATCGTTTGTGACCGCAACTATACCGCCAGGTGCACCTGCGACGAGGACTGTCCCGTCTCTGAGAGGTGTTGGCGTTTGCTCTTCGCGAGCCCCGCGAGCTGAAGGCGAGGTCGCCGTGGAGAAGTTAAGAGCGACCGGTGCGACGCGAAGCGCGGCACCTCGGGGAAGTCCTTGAGAATGACGGACTGTCGACAAGGCCCTGATTTTGGCGGTTAGGTTGCTGTTGATGGTTTCTTGGTTTTGCGACTGCTGGAGCAACTGCGCAAGCATTGCTTTGAGCTGATCGAAAGCTGCCGGTGTGGCCGGGTCGGCCGTATTGGTATTGGCGGTTGCCAGGCTTCCTGTTGGGGCAGGTATGCCTGCTTCTGCCTCCAGTGCGGACTGGTTGATTGCGCTGGTTTGACCATCCACAATGGGCTCGCTCGGACCCGAAATACCGTCGGCTCCAGGAGATTGCGGGTTCGTTATTGACATCTTGACGAGTTCGTCTAAGCGTTTGTTTCGTGTATTAAGCTAGTGTTGCGAGTAGATCCCCTCCTTCTAACGCCAAATTGTGCGAGCTGGAATAATCACACAATAGAATTTGTGAAGATTCTTCGAAATAGAGCTTCTTTAGGGTTTTCAAACACTTAGAAAAGTATTGCGAATTAGGGTTCTTATTTAATCAAGATCAGAGCTGTAAACAGTGTTTTTATCAGATTTTCGGATCCCTCACATGTGAGGGGGTACATGCTTATTTATAGAGAAAATAGGTCGGTTCGGATAAACAGTAACGGACCCTTAATGGGCTATTAATGAACCTTCGTCTTCTGGGCTTGACTACTGGGCCGATTAACGTTTTCTTAGTCGGTTTAGGCTTATCGATTCTTCTAGGGGAGATTTGACCCCTACACCGACACGTCGACAAACGGCGATTGTTGCGTGGACGGGAAAACGGTCTTTTTAGACCTGGATTATTTGGAAAGTGCCGATTTATACCCTAAAATGTTGACCACGAGTCAACGTCAACAAAATAATGACATTTTAACGATTTCAACTCTTAATTCATCGATGTAATTTCAAATTTTTTCTCATATTTTTAAAATTAATTTTTCTTTTTTTCAAGTAAATTATGAAAATTCAATTTTAAGTACATACAATTATTTTGAAAATTAAAATTTCCTTATTTTGTTTTAAAATATTTCCGAAATTAATGTCAAACATATAAAATCTAATAAAGGAAATATACATAAATTTCCTTTTTAAATTAAATTATTAAAATTCTACCATTGTCTATCATGTACCGAGTGTAGAATATGTTTTCAAGAAAATTAGTTTTCATATTTCATAAATCTATGATCTAAATATTCCTTAATTGTTTTTCCGAAGATTATGTTTTTAATTTCAAAAATTATGTTTCCCCAATTTGTTTTATATATCAAACAATATTATACATTATATCAAATTACATAAAATCAGAATTTCCTTATTTTGGACTTTCTTTATATCAATTATAAAATCAGAGTTTCCTTATTTTGATTAAAATTATTTTTAAAATTAAATATTAATATATGTCAAACAAAAATTAAGGATAATCACAAGTTTCTTTTTAATGAAATCCTATTGGGACAAATTCTCGTAATTGAAGGTGAATTGGGACAAAAAAAAAAATTTTAATTTTCAAAATAATTGTATTTGCTCAAAATTGAATTTTCATAATTTAATTGAAAAAAGAAATTTTATTTTTAAAATATGAGAAAAAATTGAAATTAAATTGATGAATTAAGAGTTGAAATGGTTAAAATGTCATTATTTTGTTGATGTTGACTCGTGGTCAACATATTAGGGTATAAATCAGCACTTTTTAAATAGTCCAGGTCTAAAAAGGTCTTTTTCCCGTCCACGCAACAATCGCCGTTTGTCGACGTGTCGGCCATGTCAGTTTTCCGTTCACGTTGACTCACGGTCAACATTTTCAGATGTAAATTGGCACCAATGTGTTAGATCAGGTTTGGTATTTAAATTTTAGTTCAGTTTGGGATTAAATTAACCGACGTCTAAAGTTCAGGTATCAATTGACATTTTGCAAATAGTCCAGAGCTGAAATGGCCGTTTAGTTTTTAAAATTATAGTAAACATATAATTCCGTCAAAAATTGGATATTAGTTAACGACCAACCATATTCCTATTAATACAACATCTAATCATTTTCTAAAGTTAGAATCTTGATTACTATACGATAATATAATATGACCAAGACGTATGTGTCTATATATTATTTAGTACAAATTAAAGTAGCGTTAAAAATTGGAAATAGACTGGGAAATTTGGACTCGACTCGAGTACGTCGTATAGAAGACTCATTTCTGAATAAGAAATAGTCATATGTTGAAATAGCATCATCGAATATAAAATTAATTAAGAGTTTATAAGACTGTTGTATAATAATTTACTAAGAAAATGATAAACCGAGTACGGAAGACTCTGGACTAGGCGTGTGCGACTCGGCTTGGGCCGTATTTCTGTGTTCGGTCCGTGTTTGTTTACTTTTCCCCGCGTTATGGTTTGGTTACTACAATATTTGATTCAATATTTGATTCACATAGACTTATAATATGCGTGAAATAATAGTTAGGAGTATCTGTATATTCTGGTAAGATGCGATTTGATTTGTCCGATCAAATCCTTGAAATTATATTCAAACGAATACCTTATGATAAAAGTATTTTAATATTAGAAACCACCAATAATATGTATCTGAAGTCTCTGGTCGGTGTAGAAGCTTTCAAGTTTCAAGTGTCTTTAGACTTAGAGTTGCACATATACAATTCTAAAGTTACCCACAATTCAAGAGTTCAAGTACACCAAACATGAATGGAACTATTGACAATTCCAAAATCCAAAAAGAGAGTATAATCACAAATCAAAGCTACTAGCAATGATTCAAGAACTGCAAACTGATAAAAGAAACTGAACATGCTTCTTACAAAAGCAATAACTGGATTATTTTGCTGCTATATCAATAGTATAACAATAAATAAAATTCCTGTAATTTGCACATAAACCTAATGACATAAATGTCCAAAATTCATGTGAATGATGAAAATTGACATAATCTTCAATTAAACCAGATCAATTGCAGGTTTTCAACATGTATCACCAATCTGGGCATAATTTTTTCGACATGACTCCGGAAATTGGATCTTGAAAAATTCGAGAATCGGATCAGGCTATTGACCCAACAAACCAAACCTGCAAAACTAGAAATGGTCCAAATCTGGGCTGTTTCCAGTGATGTTTTAACCAAAATCCTAACTACGAATCGGCAGAAACGAGAACACATGAAAAAGTCGATGTAGAAAATTTTGCAAAAAAAATTTGGACCATTTCTCGATTTGTGCGTGTCATCCTTGCGCAGGGGCCATGCTAATCTTCTCTGTATCGTTCCAATTTTATCGGATGTCCCCGAGGGGACAATCACTTCTTCGACTTCGACGCTATTTAAACCTTCGTTTCTCTTCTATCCTTAACGATGTGGGACAAAAACAACGTAAAAATAAAGACTTAATAATTTGGGCTTGTAGTGGGCCTTTTTATGGTTGTGTTATTATGTCGAAATTTAAATATATCATTCTCTCTTTTCATTAGTACCCTCGTCCATTCGGTTTCTTTCACAAATTTTCTGTAAAAAATAATTAGATTTTCACTATTAAGAGTTTTTGTTGTTGTTTAAGAGTTAATTAGCTAAATAATCAAAGACTTATCTATATTTAGGAAAATGACTAAAATGGTGGGGATTCCTTTGAGAAACAATAGGGGTTTTGTACATACTTCGGTTCTTTAGCTAATTAGACTATAATTCTTAGTCCTGCATGCAAATACTCTTGTTTATGTTTAATACTAGATTTAAACCCCTCGCGATGCGAAGATTAATTGATTTATAGTAAATAATTATGGCTTAAAATATTTTTGAGAAAAACATACCATATTCTTAATGTAAACCTTAACTTATTATATACTATATTCTTAATTCAAATCCTAACTTCGATAGTGTAATGTTTTGACAAAAAAAAAAAACTTAGATAATGTAATATTTCAAATTATAGGTTCATATGTAAGTTGAAAAATATAGTTTCATAACTCATATAGTTTGAAGAATTTGGAAATTACTAAAGTATACATACTTGATATATATAAATATGATTTAAATCATTAAACAATTTGATATAACAACTAAACCATTCGTACATGTTTTGACGATCTTTCTTTGATGCTATTTCGTAAACTAAACATACCACTAATCAAATTTTCTTTATCTTTATTTTATGCTTGTTTATTTTCCATTTTAATTTCTTCATTTTTGAGTAAATAACAATTTTTGTATTGGAAAATTTACATATTTAAATAATTGACATGTGTTACAATCTAAACGACTACTTAATACGTGTCGCGATCTCGTGAGTTACAATTATAAGAACTCTCCTTTATATATTGTTTATTTTCCATTTTAATTTCTTCCTTTTCGAGTAACTAACAATTTTGGTATTGGAAAATTTACATATTTAAATAATTGACATGTGTCACAATCTAAAGGACTACTTAATACGTGTTGCGATCTCGTGAGTTACAATTATAAGAACTCTCCTTTATATATTGTTTATTTTCCATTTTAATTTCTTCCTTTTTTAGTAACTAACAATTTTGATATTAGAAAATTTACATATTTAAATAATTGACATGTGTCATAATCTAAACGACTATTTAACACGTGTCGCGATCTCGTGAGTTACAATTATAAGAACTCTCCTTTATCTAAAAAGTTAGTCATCAACGTTATCGATTTAGAGGGCACCGATTTCAAGACATGTTTAACCCCAAACATTTCACATTATAATATACATACATCTAACTTTTTTATCTCTTCGAAACAAAAAAAAAATACAACTACATCTACATTTATTGCTGGAACTAGGAAAAAAAAATAAGCTGAAAAAGCAGCCCGCACGTCATAGCGCGGGTAGAATCTAGTTTTGAATAGTAAAAAGATAGTATTTAAGGTTCTCAAGAATTTTTAAAATTATGTAAATATTGAAATATTAAATTTTAATATTGACGAAAAACATATAAAGGAATTTAGCAAAACATATTCCGTAAAATATAGTTAAAGAATATTAAATTTCCTAAATTTTAGTGATTTTATTGGTTTCTTCTTAAATATCCAAATATTTAGGTTTAAATTATGTTAATATCAATGAAATTATAATGGAAATATCCAAACGAATTAGGGATAATTACATTGTTATATAGTTATTTCCTAAAATCAAATAAACGAATTAGAAATATTACATTCAATTATTTTAACAAAAAAAAAAGGCCAAGTAATTCGGACAGGCCACGGGCCGTCGTTTTTTGTTTTCGGCACACACGTTTTTGTCGAAAATGGCTTACCAAACCGGGTAAACATTTCAGATAATATCAACGGCCAAGATTAGAAAAATTAAATATCGACGGCCGCGATTAAAAAAAACCCGCGTTTTTACCGAATTCGTACCGGGTCATTAGATTTTTTTTCTAATCGGGTCATGTTTTGGGTTTTTAGACGGTCAAGATTAGAATAAATAAAAATGGACGGCCATGGTTTAAAAAAATCAGATCCGCGTGAAAACCCTTTGCAACCGGGTAAGATCAGGAAACTTTACAGGTGGATCTGATCTAGTGAAGGCTGATGAGTGGAAGAGCCGATTGGTGAGGAACTTCAGCTCCACTAGGTGTCTGGTAGATTACCGGAAGGACATCGCTGCTCACTTCCTGGAAGGAGATGCTGTGAATTGGTGGGAGTCAGTTGATAAGAGGATGGGTGATAGGATCCACACTTATGAAGACTTTGAGATTCAGTTCAACAAGAAGTTCTTCCCTCCGGAGGCATGGGACAGGCTGAACTCTGCCTACTTGGAACTCAGACATGGTAAGCAGACGGTCAGGGAATATGAGGAGTAATTTAGCCGCTTAAGGCGGTACGTGGGATCGGAACATGAAGAAGATAGCAAGCAGGTTCGTCGCTTCATGCGCGGGTTAAGGGTGGATGTTCGTAACCATTGCTTGGCTCACAAGTTTGGTACTGTCACCGAATTCGTGGAAAGGGTTGCATTTATTGAAGAAGGGATCGAAGAGGAGAATAGGCTGAAAAGCTCTAAGGTTGTAAGTCAATCCGACCAGGGCAGTTCAAGCGTCAAAAAGAGGAAGCGGGACGGTGTGGAAGATTTCTCTAGGTCTTCTTGAAGGCACCCCGAGTGCAAGTCATGTGGAAGGAGGCACGAGGAGGATTGCTTGAAGGCGTCGGGTGCGTGCCTTCGGTGTGGAAGCAAGGACCATGAGGCCTGAAACTGTCCAAGACCGGATAAGGGGCAAACCAGAAGATCGGGAAAAAACCCAGGTGTCTGCTACCACTGCGGGAAAGCTGGGCATATCAGACCGAATTGCCCGAAGCTGCAAGTGGAGATGCATGCACGACCAAAGGATAACTGTGGGGGAACAAGAACTAGCTGCTAAGAGGAAGAACGTGACCCCACGAGTTTAAGAGCTTTCGAAGGATGCTGGTGACTCCAGCCGGTACAACTCGATCACTGATATGTAAATCGTAACGAGTTAAATAAAAAGTAGTGTAGCATGGCATGCATACATGTAGAGTTCTTAGCATTCTAGGCGGATGTGTAGGGACCTTGATTGTAGGCGGTGTGGAAACACACGTCTTGTTTGATACCGGAGCATCACATTGTTTTGTGACTCCAAAATGGATGGAAAATAGTGGGTTACTACGGGAACCTAACTCAGGAATGGATAATGTGGAAGCGGCTGGTGGGCAATTGATGCAACCCCTGGGGATACTGAGAAACATTCCTGTAATGTTTGTGGATGTCAATGTGCCAGCTGACTTGATTGTAATTTAGCTTAAGAATTTTGAAGTAATTCTAGGCATGGACTGGTTGGGCATGAACAGGGCCACCCTGGATTGTAATCGGGGGCGAGTTCGACTGGACACTTATATGGGAAAGTTGGAATTCCAGGGAATTCAACGTACCTCACGCAATATAGTGGTCTCAGCAATCCAGACAGAGCGAATGCTAGAGAAAGGGTGTGAGGCGTACATATATTGATGATAGGTTTTTAGGGGAGTGAAGTGAACAAGTTGGCTAGCCAGAACTTCGAATCGGTGGACGGTTGACAATTCGCAACAGTTCGGTCTGGATTCTGATTGGTCGAAGGCGAATCGTTTCTCTTCGCAGAAACTGACCAACTGCCCTATTAATACAAAGGGATAGGGCCAGATTTCGCCATCACACGCAAAAAGGGGAAAATTCCTAGAAATATACTAAGTCCGAGAGTAAAGAGAAAGAAGGGAAGTCTACGAGATTGTTGAGGCAAGTTTGCGTGAGGCGAGTCTCGGCGAACGGTAGACGGATTAGGCGGAGAAGTTCAAGAATTCAGCGGTTGATTCCAATACAACCGCCAGGCAACGGTGAGTGGAAATCCGGACTCTATGCAACCGCCAGGCAACGTTGGCCAAGCCTCGGGTTAAGATATCGCAGAAGACGAGTGGCTTGGGGAATAAGAGGATTCCGTCAAGACTCGACTGGTCTGAAGACAATAGTCTTAGCCCGGATTTAGCCAGTCGATCTAAGTGTTATTCCATATTAATTGCGTGATCTGCATATCATTTAATTCATGCATATAGTTCGATATATCGGTTAGGACTCACTAAGTAATTGTCGAATTACTTACGCCTCTTTGGCATTTCAGGTTAAGCTAGTGCTCGGGGTAAGGATCGTGCCTAAGCGATGGATTGGCGGCCTAGTGAAGATGGGTGGTGTGAAGATAGGGTAGTAATAAGATCGATTTACACTATGTAAGCCTTAGGGCAAAACTTATACATGTTGTATCGAATCCTACTATTATCTAAATAAGAATCCAGTACTTCTTCTAATATGCATATCGACTCTATTATTTCCGCATATATACTCTAGAATAATGAATCACAGAATGAATGCTAAAAATGGCTAAGTATGGAATTCAGATAATGGAAACTAGACTAATTGGCTCGACCCTTAGCGGGTTCGAATGGAAACAACCTCACCGGACTTAGAGTCCAGGATGGGACGTTTCAGGCGCCCTTTCTTCTGCTACCTTGCTTGTAACTGTTCTTCTTGATATTTATGTTCGAGCTTATATATTTCATTAGCATTCAGTTTCAAAATGCTTTGATTTGTTCTAAGTTTTTGTTAGTTAAGCCTTCTTTCCAAATTTTTACTTACCTGATGTGGCATGCGTGGATTGGTTTACTTGGTCTTGCAACACTGACATTCCTTGCCATACGTCCAGATTGATCCAGCAAAGTACAAGAGCATCTCGTCTGGTTTTGGAATTTTGATGAAAGAGCAAGGATTCAAGGGCTTTTTCCGGGGATGGGTTCCTACTCTGCTGGGTTACAGTGCTCAGGGTGCCTGCAAGTTTGGATTCTACGAGTACTTTAAGAAATACTACTCAGATCTTGATGGACCAGAGTAATTTGCCAAATATAAAACACTCATCTACCTTGCTGGTTCTGCTTTCGGTGAGATCATTTCCGATGTTTGACTTTGCCCATTTGAAGCTGTGAAGGTCCGAGTTCATACCCAGCCTGGATTCGCCAGGGGAATGTCTGATGGATTTCCCAAGTTTGTAAAGTCCGAAGGATTCGGAGGGTGAGTTTTTTTTCAATACGGGTAACATTCTCTCCCTTGTTACAGCTAGTCGAATTTCTTGTTTGTTTGCAGCTTGTATAAGGGTCTTGGTCCACTCTGGGGACGTCAGATTCCTTGTAAGTCCTGGCCTCTAATTTTCACAATATCTTTTTAATTATTATTGGTGTCTTCACGATTCGAGATTTCGCCTGCAGAAATTTAGCATTCTATATCGTGGGAAAAAATCAAAAACGAATTTGGAAGGAAGTCGAAGAGGAAAAGCTATGAAACAATACTGATGAAGTTGCTGGGGATTTTTAATTGGATTAATGAAAGATATTTTCAAAGATCGATTCGGTGGAGAGGAGAGATGGGGTTGAGTGTTTTTCTCAAAGATGTGTATAACCCGAGACCTTTAGCATCTTTTCACATAAACATAAATGTTAATTTTGTTAAAATAAATGGGTCCCACGTAAAAAGGGAAAATCTGCTGACGTGGACACGCTTAGGTGAAAGAGGAGTGCTTCGTTATATGTAAGATGGAAGATGTTGGAATTGAATACATGTAACCTAGGGTTCTGTTGTCTAGAATACCCGGAGAATCAATTCCACCGAAGAAGCAAAAACACTAGCCTCGAGGGATCCAATATTGGTACAGAAGAGAGAGACGCTACGGTTACAGAGGAACAGAGACGCTTGCGTCCCGCTCTTAGTGAATCTTAAGTTTTTAGAGAATACAGATTCAACACAAATGGTTACAGACTTGATAGCATGAGAGATGAAATTGGCGGCAACGCGGAGGAGGGGGAGATGACGAAGAGGAGTCATCTCGCCATTTCATGCCGTAACAGTAGATATTTGCCGTGCTTTCCATTTAGCTTTCCCATTTGATATTTTAGTTGGAGCTCAAAAAAATGGTGGCAGAGTTTACCGTCGGAGGCTTCTCATGGCGAAGCATTTCAAGTAATTTGGACAAAACAACATCTCTATTTCTGCGAATCTTTGTTCGAGCCTCTAATTCCATGGATGACATGGACACCGTGTATATGTTAGATTTTGATGAGTCTAAGCTCATAAATGGAGAACAAACACCTAGGTGTCTTTGATAAAGGATCCACACAAACCGGTTTATACAAAACCGAGTATTACATGTGTGGAGATATTTGGAGTGAAATAAGAAAGATTGAAATATAATAAACTTAATAATATGGGTTCAATCTAAATGGATATCACCCTAAATACAATATCTACTCTTAATCTACATTGAAAATACTTAGAAAAGCTTAAGTAAAGTAAAGAAAAATAGATAATAGAACTTGTAATCTGATTTTTATTAATGAACAAGTTATCCTCAAATGAGTATTACAAGTGGTATTTATAGAACCACAAAAATCAGATTCAAAATAAAGCAAAGGTAAAATGTTGACCAAAATTCAAAAGCTGGTCAACAGATCCGTTGGTACGGTCAAACAGTACCAACGACACTATTTGACCGTGCCAACCCGGAGACAAGACGCGGGACTTCTTTTGGATCAGGACGGGACGGGACGGATCGGAGACGGGACGCAGATCAGAACATGGAGACTCGAACGCGGGACGCGGATCAGGACGGTGACCCGCGTGTTTATTCGTTTTACCCGGGTTGGGTAAACGGATAAACACGCGGATCCTGGATCTTCTTTGTATCCGCGTGTCTTCCATCAGGACGTGCATAATTGAGCATCCTTCGACCCGCACCTCGAGTGTCTCGGTCATCCGTCCGACCCGCAGTACATGGTCGAACCTGATTTCGCCATTTTGCACTTTTCACCATTTTCTCGTGCGGCCTTCTTCGTTCCTCATGCGGCCTCACTCCTTCTATCTTTGAATGGCCTGGAACACCACTTACCAAGCCTTGAACATGCTTGGCCTTCCTTTTCCCAAAGTTACCCGAACATAGCTTCTTCATGGGTAATCTTTGGAGACTCGTTTTTTAACACTCCCCCGCAAGTTAATACTCAAATGATGTGAAGTATTAACTTGGAGATATAAGGAGAGACCTCATTAAAACCTTAGTGGGAAAACCCTTTGGGACAAAACCACACTAAGGAAAAAGAGTATCAATCCAAGATCTTAAGGGTTTTAAACCAAGGTTTTCTCTATTTGTTGAGCTTCACCTCGGCTCCTCTTTGTTCCGCCTCGGTCTTGCTCTTCTTCTTTGAGCTTCGGCCTTGATAACTTCGGCCTTGCTCTTTCCTTGATGCTTCCTCTCTAATACTCCCCCACACTCTTAGCCACCGTGAAGATTTGTGAACAAAGGCTAAGAGTGGAGTTTGGCCTCGTCTTTGGCCTCTTGATAACTTCGGCCTTCTTGATGCTTCCTCTTAGTTTCAAGATCCTCACGGTCTACTCCATTCTTCTCCTCCTTAAACCGTCCACTTCTCTGGAAATGGGACCGACCGGTCTTAATAAGGGACCGACCGGTCGGTTAGGCACAATAGCCTTTTTAATTTGGTGGTGTGGTTAGATCCTCCTTTGATCTCTTAGACTTCACACCTCATTTGATTCGGATCTTCTTATCCGAATGGTGGAGTTTTCGGGTCCTTGTGCTTACGAGCCATACACCCTTGTGAGCTCTCCTCCATTCACACAACATTTTCAATTAGGAATTCTTCACCACGGCTTGTCTTGAGGAATTGGAGTGGCTCGTCGATTAGATAGCTACAAGTTCAGATTTTCCCTTTCGGGCTCGTCGATTATGTAGCCAACAGTTCGGATTTTCCCTTCTAAATCCTCCATGCTTGTGGCCTCCATGTTTGTACAAAGTCTTGACCATAGAGAATAGGGGTCCAGTCATAACTAGCACAAACTTGGGTTTCTTAAGTTTAATTCCACCTTGCAAGAACACCATAAACGAATTGGATTAGTCTCATTCAATTGAACCCTTAAAATCATAACATTTTCATTTTTAACAAAAGATGATAAACCGAAATTAAACTATTGATTTTAGCTATAGCTAATTCGTTTTACCAACTCATTCTCATCATGATTTTAGCATTTCTATCTTCAATTCGTTTATAGGTTTTACAATTTCTTTAACCAACCGATTTTACTCTAACCGGATTTCAAATTCAAATTTCAAATCAAATAAAGGGAGGAAAATTTAGAAACTCCCTTTTCTTCCAATTCGTCTTGGAAGTATGAACTTTGAAGCTTTGTAGCTTCTTGAAGAATTGGGAAACAACTTGTGTGGTTTCTATTGAACCACAAAATCATCAACTCCTTGAAGAACAAACTTGGGCCGGATACAACGTGATATTAAATGCACTACTGGCCTACCACGGTTCCCTCCCATAAGACTTAGGATTGGATTCATCATGATTTTAAATGCTAAATTCTTAGCATCCCATGGTTCTCTTCCTTTAAAATGTAAACACAAGGGACTTTTGGATTCATCGTAATTTTAAATGCACAAAGGCATCCCACGGATCACTTCCCTCTTGTGTTACACAACAACTTCAAAAATAGTAACCAAAGAGAATTAGTAACCAAGATTTAGTAACCGAGAGATTTAGTAACCAAGATTGAGAGAATAACTAGAGAGATTTTGAGAATAGAAAGGGGTAGATTTAAGAAAGAGATTTTGAAGAATTTGTAACTAAGATTTTTAACCAAGGTTTTTCAAAGATTTTCTTTAAATCCGGATTTGAAAAATCAAAACTTTTGGTAACCAAAATTTCAAACTTTTGAAATCAAACTTTTCAAAAACTTTTAAACCAAACTTTTGAAATACTTGCAGCGGAAAACTACTTAGAATTTGTGTTGGATTAAGCACATAAGGAAGATGAACACATTCTTATAACGATTCAATCCAACAAATCAAAGAATTCAAAATTTTCAAAAACTTTTGAAAAACAAAACCGAAACTCCAAACCTCTAACCCAAGAGCTAACCGCTCTGATACCATGTTAGATTTTGATGAGTCTAAGCTCATTAATGGAGAACAAACACCTAAGTGTCTTTGAAAGGATCCACACAAACCGGTTTATACAAAACCGAGTATTACATGTGTGGAGAAATTTGGAGTGAAATAAGAAAGATTGAGATATAATAAACTTAATAATATGGGTTCAATCCAAATGGATATCATCCTAAATACAATATCTACTCTTAATCTACATTGAAAATACTTAGAAAAGCTTAAGTAAAATAAAGAAAAATAGATAATAGAACTTGTAATCTGATTTTTATTAATGAACAAGTTATCCTCAAATGAGTATTACAAGTGGTATTTATAGAACCACAAAAATCAGATTCAAAATAAAGCAAAGGTAAAATGTTTCGACCCGCACCTCGAGTGTCTCGGTCATCCGTCCGACCCGCAGTACATGGCCGAACCTGATTTCGCCATTTTGCACTTTTCGCCATTTTCTCGTGCGGCCTTCTTCGTTCCTCATGCTGCCTCACTCCTTCTATCTTTGAATGGCCTGGAACACCACTTATCAAGCCTTGAACATGCTTGACCTTCCTTTTCCCAAAGTTACCCGAACATAGCTTCTTCATGGGTAATCCTTGGACACTCCTGTTTAACAGTATAAGCAATTGGGTATCTATCTCTATTTCTCTCTATTTGGAGCGGAACAGACGAAAATGGAAGTTTTCCGGATTTTCACGCGCAAGGAAGAAACAAGATAGCCTTGTGTCGGTCGACACATGCATGTCTGTTGACCGACACAAGCACATCCACAGCCCAATCCGAGATTTTCCATATTTTTACGTTTGGGCTTCGTTGTTTCCTTTTTCGGGCCCAAACCAATTTACATCGTCCCTAATATGTTTTAAGGGATTTTAAGCTCTGTAATTTATCTATCTTGGATACAATACACATTTTTAGCTTAGAGACTTGGAGGATTTCACAAGCAACTTGGTTTTTAGGGTTTTGCAACCCGGATTCACTGTTTTCGGAGAAGATTTCATATCCCTTCTCTTTTATTACTTTGAATTCGTTTATGTCTGATTCTATTATCATGTCTGCGTGTTCTTCTGTCATGTCTAGCTAAATTCCATGAAGACGATAGTCTTAGCCCGGATTTAGCCAGTCAATCTAAGTGTTATTCCATGTTGATTGCGTGATCTGCATATCATTTAATTCATGCATATAGTTCGATATATCGGTTAGGACTCACTAGTTAATTGTCGAATTACTTACGCCTCTTTGGCATTTCAGGAAAAGCTCGTGATCGGGGTAAGGATCGTGCCTAAGCGATGGATTGGCGGCCCAGTGAAGATGGGTGGTGTGAAGACTGGGTAGTGTTAGGATCGATTTAAACTATGTAAGCCTTAGGGCAAAACTTATACAAGTTGTATCGAGTCCTACTATTATCTAAATAAGAATCCAGTACTTCTTCTAATATGCATATCGACTCTATTATTTCCGCATATATACTCTAGTATAATGAATTACAGAATGAATGCTAAAAATGGCTAAGTATGGAATTCAGATAATGGAAACTAGACTAATTGGCTCGACCTTTAGCGATTTTGAATGGAAACAACCTCACCGGACTTAGAGTCCGAGATGGGACGTTTCAGGCGCCCTTTCTTCTGCTACCTCGCTTGTAACTGTTCTTCTTGATATTTATGTTCGAGCTTATATATTTCATTAGCATTCAGTTTCAAAATGCTTTGACCTGTTCTGAGTTTTGGTTAGTTAAGCCTTATTTCCAATTTTTTACTTACCTGATGTGGCATGCGTGGATTGGTTTACTTGGTCTTGCAACACTGATATTCCTTGCCATACGTCCAAATTGATCCAGCAAAGTACAAGAGAATCTCGTCTGGTTTTGGAATTTTGATGAAAGAGCAAGGATTCAAAGGCTTTTTCCGGGGATGGGTTCCTACTCTGTTGGGTTACAGTGCTCAGGGTGTCTGCAAGTTTGGATTCTACGAGTACTTTAAGAAATAATACTCAGATCTTGCTGGTTCTGCTTCTGGTGAGATCATCTCCGATGTTTCACTTTGCCCATTTGAAGCTGTGAAGGTCCGAGTTCATACCCATCATGGATTCACCAGGGGAATGTCTGATGGATTTCCCAAGTTTGTAAAATTCGAAGGATTCGTAGGGTGAGTTTTTTTTAATACATTCTCTCCCTTGTTAGAGCTAGTCTAATTTCTTGTTTGTTTGCAGCTTGTATAAGGGTCTTGGTCCACTCTGGGACGTCAGATTCCTTGTAAGTTTTGGCCCCTAATTTGCACAATATCTTTTTTATTATTTTTTGTGTCTTCACAATTCGAGAGTTCGCCTGCATAAATTTAGCATTCTATATCGTGGGAAAAAATCAAAAACGAATTTGGAAGGAAGTCGAAGAGGAAAAGCTATGAAACGATACCGATGAAGTTGCTGGTGATTTTTAATTGGATTGATGGAACATATTTTCATAGATCGATTCAGAGGAGAGGAGAGATGGGGTTGAGTGTTTTTCTCAAAGACGTGTATAACCCGAGACCTTTAGCATCTTTTCACATAAACATAAATGTTAATTTTGTTAAAATAAATGGGGGCCACGTAAAACGGGAAAATCTGCTGACGTGGACACCCTTAGATGAAAGAGGAGTGCCTCATTATATGTAAGATGGAAGATGTTGGAATTGAATACATGTAACCTAGGGTTCTGTTGTCTAGAATACCCGGAGAATTGATTCCACCGAAGAAGCAAAAACACTAGCCTCGAGGGATCCAATATTGGTACAGAAGAGAGAGACCCTACGGTTACAGAGGAACAGAGACGCTTGCGTCCGCTCTTAGTGAATCTTAAGTTTTCAGAGAATACGGATTCAACACAAATGGTTACAGACTTGATAGCACGAGAGATGAAATTGGCGGCAACGCGGAGGAGGAGGAGATGACGAAGAGGAGTCATCTCGCTATTTCATGCCGTAACAGTAGATATTTGCCGTGCTTTCCATTTCGCTTTCCCATTTGATATTTTAGTTGGAGCTCAGAAAAAATGGCGGTAGAGTTTACCGTCAGAGGCTTCTCATGGCGAAGCATTTCAAGTAATTTGGACAAGATGACATCTCTATTTCTGCGAATCTTTGTTCGAGCCTCTAATTCCATGGATGACATGGACACCGTGTATAAGCAATTGGGTATCTATCTCTATTTCTCTCTATTTAGAGCAGAACAAACGAAAATGGAAGTTTTCCGGATTTTCACGCGCAAGGAAGAAACAAGATAGCCTTGTGTCGGTCGACACATGCATGTCTGTCGACCGACACATGCACATCCGCAGCCCAATCCGAGATTTTCTATATTTTTACGTTTGGGCTTCGTTGTTTCCTTTTTTGGGCCCAAACCAATTTAGGTCGTCCCTAATGTGTTTTAAGGGATTTTAAGCTCTGTAATTTATCTATCTTGGATACAATACACGTTTTTAGCTTAGAGACTTGGAGGATTTCACAAGCAACTTGGTTTTTAGGGTTTTACAACCCGGATTCACTGTTTTCAGAGAAGATTTCATATCCCTTCTCTTTTATTACTTTGAATTCGTTTATGTCTGATTCTATTATCATGTCGGCGTGTTCTACTGTCATGTCTAGCTAAATTCCTTGTTAGGCTTAGGGTTTATTCAATGGTTTGAAGATTGTATGTTAGGATAATTCGAATTAGGGTTTTGTTCATCATCTAATTGTGCTTAATCCACTTAAAATCTGGTCTGGCCACCTAGAAATTAAGTCTTAGGTTAATTGAGATTAATGAAAGTTAGGTCAATTAACTGGAAAGGAATTAGATGAGCAAGTTATCTTAGTTTCAATGGAAGTTGGGCTAAGAAACTTGTGAACCAATCAAACTAGAATTCATTGCATGTTAAGGAGTTAGATTTACAGCGAGAGTTGAAATTGAAACGACTTAACATAGATTAAATAGTTGATGATGATTGGTATTTAATTACATTTGAAGTTTGTGTTCTAGAACCTAGCCTGATTCACCCTAGAATTATACTAACTGCAGTTGGATCTCCTGCGATAACCCGAAAGCCTAGCTTTTCTCTCATTGTTTACAACACTCAAGTCCGAAATTGTTCTTTGCTTTTTTGTCTTTTAATTCAATCTTGTTGCCTAGCTAATCTTAAAATTAGAATATGTTGTGTTCAACGAGTCTCTGTGGATTCGACCTTGTAATACTACAATTGCAAAACCGTGCACTTGCGGTCTAAAACATGAGTAAAACTAACTCACATCAAGCAGCATCCACCTCGTATGTACCCTAAGAGGACCTACACAGCTCCGATCGAGTATCTTCCTGATGGCAGGTTCGGAAAAGCATACTCCCAAGTTCATTCAATTGAGATCTCCTCTGGTGATGAAGCTGTTGCTAGTGCTCAAGGTGACGAGAGTTCTAACTCAAAAGCTGCCTCAAAACAAAAGTATGAGATGGTTCGGTGTTAGATAATTCCAAGACTTGGTGACCAAGCTACGGTGACTTGGAGAGCAAGCTACGAGACTTGGAGAGGAAGCTACGAGACTTGGAGAGGAAGCTACCGAGGCTTGGAGAACAAGTTTCCTAGTTCTATATAAACAAGTGCTAATGGAGAGTTGTTCCATATCACTTCATCACTTCACCATAACTTAGAAAGAAGAAAGATTTAGTTTTGAGAAAGTTTCTAAATCTAATAAAGAAAAGTTGTTCTTTATATTTTTCTAAGTTTATAAATCTTTTGATTTGAATTGGTATCAGAGCTAGCATTAATACACTTTGCTAAGTTCTATTCACTCTGAGATTATTATCCTTGAAATCTTTTGATTTTGAGTTGTGAAAGAACTAGAATTGTGTATTCCTGTTAGGAAACCGAGAATTTCAAACGAGCCTTAAGTCGAAGACTCGATCAAGAACGGTGTTAAGTGATTATCATAAGCAAGCATGGCCGGTGAAGACAATCCTCAACCCCAACAACAGCCGCGACCAAAAGACGTTGGCGCAGCATCTATTCATTGTCCCATGCTCACACCAACAAACTACACAGTTTGGGCAATGCGTATGAAGATCACGTTGCGAGTTTGCGAAGTTTGGGAAACAATAGATCCAGGTTCCACCGATGTGAAGAAGAACGATGTGGCGACAGCACTATTGTTTCAGTCAATCCCCGAGACGTTAATTTTGCAAATCGGAGAACAAACATCTTCAAAGAAAGTGTGGGAGGCTATCAAAGCAGGTCATCTTGGAGCAGATCGTGTAAGAGAAGCGCGACTACAAACCTTAATGACGGAACTCGACAAGTTAACGATGAGCAGCACCGACTCGGTTGATGATTTTGCGGGCAAGATCTCAGGCCTAGCAAGTCAATCAGCTTCTTTGGGAGAAACCATCGAAGAATCAAAGTTGGTGAAGAAGTTCTTGAAGGGGCTCCCAAGAGAAAAGTTCATTCATATCGTAGCATCCCTTGAGCAAGTCCTAGATCTGAATACTACAGGATTTGAAGATATAGTTGGGAGGCTAAAGGCGTATGAAGAACGTGTGGGAGAAGAAGCCCGAAGTGAGGACCAAGGAAAACTTATGTTTTCAAGAGGTTACGGAAGCTCAAGAGGTGGAGCTTTTGGAAATTTTCGAGGAGGAAACAGAGGGAGCTATAACAGAGGAGGTTACAACAGAGGAGGTTTTAACCGCAGTGGTTATGGTAGAGGAAGTAACGGCGGTGATGGTTCCGGTAGAGGCAGGGGTCGAGGAAGATCCAATTGGCAATCTCAAGGAGGAGAAACCGGAGACCATAAGCCGAAGAAGGATATGTCCAAGATAATTTGTTGGAAATGTGACAAGGCTGGTCACTATGTCTCAACGTGTCCCGAGAGAGGTGCAGGACGACAAGAGACAAATTTACATGAAACTCAAGAAGCTGATGCTCTTTATGTTCATGAGGTGGTGTTTTTGAATGAAGATAAGGTGATTCCGAAGAACTTTGATATCAACAATGGCAACACAAGTGTGTGGTATCTAGACAATGGAGCAAGTAACCACATGACGGGAAACAAAAACTTCTTTTCAAGTTTAGACGAGAAGATCAAAGGAAAAGTAAGATTCGGAGATGGCTCGTATGTTGATATTGTTGGAAAGGGAACCATAGATTTTGTGTGCAAGACCGGAGAAAGAAGAGCACTCAAGGAGATTTATTTTATTCCCGACTTAAAACACAACATACTAAGTCTCGGACAAGCAACAGAACATGGGTGTGAAGTCTACATGAGAGACGATTTTTTGACGCTTAAAGATCCATGTGGGAGATTACTTGTAAGAGTCATAAGATCACCAAATCGCCTCTATAAAAACACCAATGGAAATCTCCTACCCTATGTGTTTACAAACTCAAGACGATGAAGAAGCATGGAGATGGCATGCTCGGCTTGGTCATGTAAGCTTTGGTGCCATGAAAAACATGATTGATAAAGAGATGGTCACAGGAATGCCGCAAGTGTCACATGAGACGAGTATATGCGATGTGTGTCAAGCTGGAAAACAAACCAGAAATTCATTCCCAACCACATCGAGATTTCGTGCGACGCAACCTTTAGAATTGATTCATGGAGATTTATGCGGTCCAATATCACCACCAACACCATCGAATAACAGATACGTTTTCGTGTTAATCGATGATTTTTCAAGATACATGTGGACTATCTTGATGAAGGAGAAAAGTGAAGCATTCGATCGGTTCAAAAGGTTTAAGGAATACGTGGAGAAACAAACCGGTTTATCCGTGAAGACCTTTCGCACCGATAGAGGAGGAGAGTTCACTTCAGCTGAATTCAACCGGTTTTGTGAAGAGAAAGGAGTCTCTAGACACTTAACCGCACCATATACACCTCAACAAAATGGAGTTGTTGAGAGAAGAAATCGGACATTGATGGAGATGACGAGGAGCTTGCTTAAAGCAATGAAAGTTCCAAACAGTTTATGGGGGGAAGCAGTACGTCATTCAACTTATCTCATAAACCGAGTTCCAACAAAAGCATTGCGGAATCAAACTCCTTACGAGAGCTTCACATCCAAGAAACCTAACATCGAACACTTGAGGGTTTTTGGTTGTGTTGCATATGCAAAGATCATTGGACCACATCTTAAGAAGCTAGATGACAGGTCAAGAAGTGTGATCAATCTTGGAACAGAACCTGGTTCCAAAGCATACAGACTCTATGATCCGAATGCAAAGAAGGTGATTGTTAGTAGAGATGTGGTCTTTGACGAGAAAAAGGTTTGGGACTGGTCTTCTACAACAAAACAAAATGATGGAGAACCGGGCATGTTTAAACTTACTCGTGATGGTGTTATAGAAGACGGAAGAGGAAATGAAGATGATCAAGACAATGATCATCAAGAACCAGATGATGAACCTATAAACCAAGTCGAGGAAGAAAAAGAAGAAAACGTAAACCATGGTGAGAATCAAGAAGCAGAACCGCAACAAGGAGTAACAAGATATGGTCGTGTCATCACAAAACCAAGATATCTTGACGACTATGTATTGATGGCAGACCTAGAAAGTGTGAAGCTACTACTCACAGTGGATGGAGAACCAGAAAACTATCTTGAAGCTGCAAACTTTCCTGAATGGATAGAAGCAATGAAAGTCGAGTTGGACTCCATTGTAAGAAACAAGACATGGGAGCTCGTTGACAAGCCAACAGGAGTAAATCCCATTGGACTAAAATGGATCTTCAAGATAAAGAGAAAAGCAGATGGTTCGGTGAATAAAAACAAAGCAAGACTTGTGGCAAAAGGCTATGTGCAACAACAAGGAGTAGATTTCGAAGAAGTATTTGCACCAGTGGCAAGACTCGAAACTATACGATTTCTCATAGCTCTTGCAGCAACAAATGGTTGGGAGATACATCATCTAGACGTGAAAACCGCCTTCTTGAATGGTGATTTAATTGAGACGGTTTATGTGACTCAACCCGAAGGCTTCGTGAAAAAGGGAGAAGAAAACCGAGTTTATAGACTTTACAAGGCTCTATATGGACTTCGACAAGCCCCAAGAGCATGGAATATTAAACTCGACCAAGTTCTAAAGGAGATGAACTTCAAGAAGTGTTTAAAGGAACCATCAGTGTACCGGAAAGAAGAGAAGAATGATGTCTTGATTGTGGCTATCTATGTTGATGATTTATTTGTGACGGGAACATCACTTATAATCATTAAACAATTCAAAGAAGATATGTCAAAGAAGTTCGAGATGTCGGATCTTGGAAAGCTAACGTATTATCTTGGCATTGAAGTAATTCAAGAAGAAGACGGGATAAGGATTAAACAAGAAGGTTATGCTCGAGGAATTCTTGTTAATACTAAGATGGAGACGTGTAACTTGACTCACGTGCCAATGGAGTCGGGTTTAAAGCTTTCAAAGGCTGAAAACGAGACGGAGCTTGATGCCACGGAGTATAGAAGAACGATCGGTTGTCTAAGGTATCTTCTCCATACGCGACCGGATCTATCATATGCAGTTGGAGTTCTAAGCCGGTATATGCAAAGTCCAAGAGAGTCTCATGGTCAAGCAATTAAACATATCCTAAGATATGTAAGAGGGACCACTAATTTTGGTTTATACTTCAAGAGAAACGGGTCAAGGAGGATTATTGGATATAGTGATAGTAGTCACAATATCGACATTGATGATGGAAGAAGCACCTCAGGACACGTTTTCTACTATGGCGCATCACCGATTACTTGGACATCACAAAAGCAACCAACCGTTGCATTGTCTTCATGCGAGGCCGAGTTTATGGCAGCTACAGAAGCCGCAAAGCAAGCAATATGGCTCAAGGAACTGTTGAGAGAGATTCTTAGCAAGGACGAGAAGGTCATTCTAAGGATAGACAACAAGTCGGCCATAGCTTTAACCAAGAATCCGGTGTTTCATGGAAGAAGTAAACACATTCTTAAAAATTATCACTTTATTCGTGAATGTGTAGAGAACGGCCAAGTTGAAGTAGAACATGTACCCGGTGTAGAGCAAAAGGCGGACATCCTTATCTAACCATTAGGAAGGATCAAGTTCAAAGAAATGAGAAGTCTAGTCGGAGTTCAAGAGATCAAACTTCCCGGAGTTCAAGTTGGAATTACGGGGGAGAATGTTAGATAATTCCAAGACTTGGTGACCAAGCTACGGTGACTTGGAGAGCAAGCTACGAGACTTGGAGAGGAAGCTACGAGACTTGGAGAGGAAGCTACCGAGGCTTGGAGAACAAGTTTCCTAGTTCTATATAAACAAGTGCTAATGGAGAGTTGTTCCATATCACTTCATCACTTCACCATAACTTAGAAAGAAGAAAGATTTAGTTTTGAGAAAGTTTCTAAATCTAATAAAGAAAAGTTGTTCTTTATATTTTTCTAAGTTTATAAATCTTTTGATTTGATTCGGGTCAAGGTTCCTATTGGAAAGGTTCCTACTGTGACAGCTGTTGAGGCACTTTGCGAGGCAATCTCCACAATGCAGACTGCTCTTGCCACCATTGAATAAGGTAAGTAAATTTCTTCCTTATGTGTCTGTTTTGACTTTATGTTTTTAACTGGATATGGACTCAAGCAGGCGGGAGAAAAGAGTTCTAGTGACTCAGAGGGATCCAGTGATTCAGGGGGAGTTTCAGGAGATGAAGATGAAACATTGCCATTTCTAATGTTTAATGCAATAGTTTTTTTGGATATGGGTTTATATAGTTGGCTTGTTGGCTTGTTATGTTTGAGTTCTGTCTTGCAGGTGCTTGAGATGTCAGATTCAGCTAAAAAGGGGGAGATTGAGAATGCAAGTCAGTTCGTGAACTAGCTGGGATACCACACAAAGTACCTCAACACGGGAAGTTGTCGTGTACCAGTGGAGCAAGCCTCAAGGACTAGCTCAAGGAGTGCATATTCTCAGAGGTATCATATCTCAACAGATTAGGAAGGAACGTGGGCATCAAGTAGAGATGCTATTCGAAGATTCTGAAGATCAAGGATTAAAGGAAATTAAGGATCTTGCGAAAATCAAGAGAAGATTTAGGGATTTCCATATATCACAAAAAAAGATATGGAGATCTAGTAAATCAGTCTTATTATATAAAGAGGGTAGAGTTGTGTATTAGGGTTAAGCCTTTAACGAGTAAAAAAGCGAGAGATCTAGAGCTAAGGTTTGGGAAAAACACGGAGCTTAGATCAATTGGGTAGATTAGGAAACGAGTTCTTTTGTACGAAGAACAATTTGATATTGCTTGTAAGTGTATCATGAGATTTTTCTAATAGAGTATTTCTTTGTAGAGAAATATCTGTGTGTTATCTCGTGTCTCACTTCGTGTGGTTGTTACTCTTTACCATTATGCTTTTTCAGATGGTGCTTCACAAATTAAACCACATTTCAAAAAGTACTCTCCACTGATCAATTTTGAGAAAAATATATGCTCGCAAGTGTTGACATAAGCTTTTGCTTTGTTTACAACGCCAAACAAAGCAAAAGAACTGAGTGTCGATAGCTTGGTTGTACTTTGACTCCCAAAAAATCATCAACTAAATCAATTAGGAAACCTTGAAGAGATTCACGGTATCATCCATGATATCAAACTTCTATCTCTATTCTTTGCTGAGATTTTTTTTAGTTTCATACCAAAAGAATCAAACCTTGTGGCAGATTTCTTGGCAAAAACTGCTTTAGCATCCATTGTAACAAATGTTTGATTGAATGAAGACGATAGTCTTAGCCCGGATTTAGCCAATCAATCTAAGTGTTATTCCATATTGATTGCGTGATCTGCATATTATTTAATTCATGCATATAGTTCGATTTATCGGTTAGGACTCACTAAGTAATTGTCGAATTACTTACGCCTCTTTGGCATTTCAGGAAAAGCTGGTGATCGGGGTAAGGATCTTGCCTAAGCGATGGATTGGCGGCCCAGTGAAGATGGGTGGTGTGAAGACTGGGTAGTGTTAGGATCGATTTAAACTATGTAAGCCTTAGGGCAAAACTTATACAAGTTGTATCGAATCCTACTATTATCTCAATAAGAATCCAATACTTCTTCTAATATGCATATCGACTCTATTATTTACGCAAATAGTGAAAAAGCGGTTTGTGTGGCTAGATCTATATGTTTGTGTACGCTGCGAGTATGTATGAGCATAAATTAAAGAAGACATAGAGTTTTTTCACGAGGTTCGTTTCCTACATCCCCGGGACCAAGTCCAGAATAAATCCATTAGAAAAGGCCGCAACCTACAATTGCTATATGGCATACCACCACTCTTTTCTACATGGACACCATCAACAGATCTACAAATCATGTATGATGGGACGACGCCACACACATGTGTGCATCTTACAATAGAACCCTAGGCGCGTAAGTTTTTCTGTCACCGCCTCGGCCTATTTTATAACAATACCAAAACCCTAAGCTTCTCACGTGATCTTCAAGGCCTCACATGATGTTGGGCTTCACCTCTCTTGTAATTGGGCTTTCTAATTCGAGCAGAACCCAAACTCACTTTTTCCGCGTGTTGGAACAGATGTCTTGTTGTTCCAGCAGCTCATATCTTAATGCTTCAGCTCATATCTTGATGCTTCAAAAACCTCTCTTTCATTCTCCCCCTTTTTGATTGAATGTGTGCATCTAAGATCATCTTCAAACTCTTTAAAATCAGTATTCAACTCCCCCTCAGTGGTTACATCAATACTTTCGTTAGACTCACTTCTTTAGGTTCTCCATTGAGATTTGTTGGAGATGCATCCGCACTTTAATCTCCCCTTGCTTGGTTGGCACATTCATTCAAAAACTCAAGCTAATCAAGGAACAAGATGCTACATCACGCTCTTCCTCTGTTCTTGGTCATGTTCCAACAGTCCCTTTCCTGTTCCAACAAGTTTTTGTGCTCCAACTTTCAGATGATTATTAGCCAACTTTTACCACGATTTGCAGACAGATTTTCACTTTAATTGACAAGCCGCCAGTTTCTATCTCTTCCTTGCAATAAGGTCTTTCGAATAACACCTTAAATGTGGCCTAAACCTTCTTGAGTCGTCGGGAATACATGCTCAAAGTTGCCTCCTCATTCACGGATTTGCAGATTTTCCTGCAGATTTAGCCACAAATAAACACTCATAACTTCTAGAGTTCATGTCGGAATTGAGCTCCGTCTGGTCCTGTGGAAAGCTCGCTTCGTCATCTTTGCAATGGTATCAAAACCGATTCTTGGTTTGTTCTGGTCTGCCGGGAAAATAGCTCGCAAAGTGGCTCGTCACATCTGATACTACCCCTTATATTTTTCTTCAGATTTCTTCACCTCCATAACTGAGCTACTTCTCTTACCACAATTTTTTACTCTTCTTTGCTATCTCATACAGGAACTGGTCTCTCCCACATATTTTTTAAGCCCCAAAAACAAAATCCAAAAAAAACAAGCCCATTCAATCTTCTTCTTCGTTTGAATAAACATAAAAACCCTAATCTCATACTTCTCTCTTCTATCTCTGCCACCAAAACCTAATCCCGGATCTTACTCGAAAATAAGAATAGATCTCTATCGAGTCCCGCTCTGATACCAATTGAAAAAGCGGTTTGTGTGGCTAGATCTATATGTTTGTGTACGCTGCGAGTATGTATGAGCATAAATTAAAGAAGACATAGAGTTTTTTCACGAGGTTCGTTTCCTACATCCCCGGGACCAAGTCCAGAATAAATCCATTAGAAAAGGCCGCAACCTACAATTGCTATATGGCATACCACCACTCTTTTCTACATGGACACCATCAACAGATCTACAAATCATGTATGATGGGACGACGCCACACACATGTGTGCATCTTACAATAGAACCCTAGGCGCGTAAGTTTTTCTGTCACCGCCTCGGCCTATTTTATAACAATACCAAAACCCTAAGCTTCTCACGTGATATTCAAGGCCTCACATGATGTTGGGCTTCACCTCTCTTGTAATTGGGCTTTCTAATTCGAGCAGAACCCAAACTCACTTTTTCCGCGTGTTGGAACAGATGTCTTGTTGTTCCAGCAGCTCATATCTTAATGCTTCAGCTCATATCTTGATGCTTCAAAAACCTCTCTTTCAAATAGACTATAGAATAATGAATCACAGAATGAATGCTCGAAAATGGCTAAGTATGGAATTCAGATAATGGAAACTAGACTAATTGGCTCGACCTTTAGCGGGTTCGAATGGAAACAACCTCACGGGACTTAGAGTCCAAGTTTCGTGAGCCTATAAAAAAGGCAAGTACCCCCTTCATTTTTACTCGTACCAAAAACGAGAAGAAGAGAGAGAGAGAAAGAGAAGAGAGAGAAAGAAGAGAGAAAGAGAGGAAGGGAGAGGAGAGAGAGGAAGAGGAGGGCGGAGCCACCGCGCCTCCGGCCACCGTCGGCGGGTTACTATTCCGGCGGGTTACTATTCCAACGTTTTACTATTCCGGCGAGTTACTATTCCGGTGACACTATTTGGGCGACACTATTCCGGCGAGTACAGTCGGAACCCTGCACGAGTTCTGAGGCCGAAACCTCCGAAACAGCCGGAATTCTTCCGAAATTCCGGGAGGTGATTGACGGGTACAACCGGGACTCTGGCAAAATTTCCAGAGGATCCCGAAGATCAGTGGTGCCGAGATCAAGCCGAGAAGATGAAGTAGTTTCGGTAGGATTTCCTAATTTAGAATCCTATCGGACTTCTGCCGAAATTCCAAGGGAGAAATAACCGAGACTCTGCCAAAAATTCCCGAAGACGTAGAAAGCGCACCGTAGGAGCCATGAGCGGGTCTGGTTCGGTTCGGTTAACTACCTCGGTTAACCGGTCTGTGTCAGGTCGGTTTGGGTTAAACGGTTTGGGAAACCGGTTCAGTTCATGATTAAGCCGGTTTACATCAGTTTAGTCTGGTTTAGTGTTTCAAGAGGTTGGTTGGGCTGGTCCAGGCCCAATTAAGAGTCAGAAGCATCGGTTCTGATCGGTTTAGTGAAGATCAGAGATTCAAAGTGGAGTATACAAGCTCAGAAGAGAGGTTAGAGGTGCAAGTGGAAGTAGAAGCTTTGGAGTGAAGTTTAAAAGGAAGCGGGTTCAGTTCGGGGTTTGGGGTTCCAGGCGAGACACTCCGATCACATCCGTCAGCCAGCCTATGTCACTGTGAGTGGGTGCATGTTTGATTGTGTGTTGCACTAGTTAGGACATGTAGACCGCCCACTTAAACCCTAGAAGTTAGGTTGACCCTTTAAATCTTATCGTACTAGTACAGGCTGGTACGAGTAATTGAGCATGTCTAAATGAACCTTCAAAATGCGGATAGGTTGAATATAGATGCATTGCATGTAGAGTAGAGGAATGATGATTGCTTGCTTGTAGGATAACTTATTAGAGAAGTTATCATGGTGATTGGTGCTGTGTGGGCCATGGTACAGTAACATACCATGGTGAGCATTCCTGTACCCATGGGCCATGACAGGTAAGACCAAAAAACTGTTAGAATTAGGCTTGGGCGTTCGGGTACCCGTCGGGTTCGGGTCAAGTATTTCGGGTTTTCGTGTTTTTCGGTGTTGGGGTATGAAAACCGATCGGGTATAAATCATATTTGGACCGGGTACGGATCAGGTATTTCCGGGTTCGGGTTTACCCGATTAAACCGAAATATCACTTGTAAAATTTAAAACACAGAAAATAAAAAATTCAAACCATAAAATCTTTGAAGCAAAGTCGAATGGAAACAGAAACACTGAAATTGCAATTGCAATTGGAGTACGAAAAACCCTAAATTCGGAATTGAAACGAAGATTCACAAACCAGACATGGGAAATTGATCTCGAAATACAAAAACCCTAAAATCAAATTGAAATTGAAAAACACTAATTTCGACAAATTGATGCAAAATACAATCAATTAGAACAACGAATCATGATAATAAGACAAGAGAGGAAGAATTACCTCTGATTGTGTCTCAGAATTCGCAGAGTAAGCGATGTTGTAAGTTGTTTGGATCGCCAGATCGTCGTGGGTACATTGTATATAAAACATCTCGTTGCTGCTTCGAAATCGAGAAAAGTTCCTCGATTGCAGATGAGAAACTCAAGAGACCCGATCATGCAAGCCTTGAGGCGAAAAGTAGAAAGGAGAAGAATGATTATGTTAGCGATGTTGTAAGGAGGCTACTTTGGACGCCCGAAGAAGAAGAAATGATCAAGGTAATGTACAATAAGAAACCACTAAACGCCCTGTTTTCATAAGTAGAATTGTTGTTGATGATTATTGTGTTGTTGGGTCTGGTGGGAGTGGAGAGATTTGCAGCAGAAGCAGACAAGAACATGCCATGGATTAACATGATCAGATAAGGTAAAATAATGAACTAAACACCACACTAATCCCATCCTGTGTCATGTAACTAATGATTAGTGAGTCCTTTTGGAGCTGAAGCCAGTTTTTGCAAAACTCGTAAAGGAGATCCTAATGAGACACTGAAGAATCAAAACAACGACAAAAATGAAGCAAAGAGAGACCAAACTCCATAAAAACCAACAACATGGAGGATCTTCAGCTTCATCAAAACAACCTAAACCTTCCAATTTTCTCGATATGCTTCTCTCTCTACTCTCTCTCTCTCTCTCTCTCTCAGGTACATTTGATTTCCGTCTTATGAATAGATATTTTTGAATCATTATACGATACAGTTTGGTCTTGTATTGAAGAACCCGTTTGTTATTGCCTGCTATATGTCAAATGTATAGTCTAATCTTTCGACTTCATCATGTTCTTTTTTTCCTCGGTTGTAACTTGTTTTTGTGGTTTTTCTTCCTAGACTCCGCTCGAGTCTTCATCAGTCGATGTTTCGGTTTTCTGTCTTTCATTAATGGGAACAAACTATTCTAGTTACATCAACGAGGCACATAGAGTTCTTCGTCCAAGGTTCTGCGGTTTTTCTTAACTTTCGAGTCCCTCTTCTTCGTAAACTACTGTTATTGATTCTGAATTAGTTTTCATCGGGTGTGTTTGAACAGCGGTTGGCTTCTTATAGCAGAAGTAAAAAGTAGGTTTGATCCAAACAATGGAGGAGCAGACCCAAAAGACTTTGTGAAAGCTGTTTGTAACCTTGGATTTACTTCGGTTCTAAAGGTAAAATCTTTTAGTCTCTATACTCTTCCTTTCTAATTTTCACTATAAGAAAGAAACCCATTTGGTTCGTTCTTTGCGCAGGACTTCTCGAGTAAGATGTTCATCCTATTGCATTTTCAGAAAAAGGTTAGTGAAAAGTAACCCATTTGTTTAGTCTTAAAGCTTGGAACTGTGAGTGAGTGGATTATAATGTTTTCTTTAATTATCTGATTTTATAGGAGCAATCAAATTCAAATGAGAAGAAAATCGAGTGGCCCAAGTTGAAAGCATGTTTGTATAAGCGTCGGTGTTGCGTTAATAATGGAAGATCACACTGTTTGGAATTGAAGTTTTTGGGATCAAAATTACATGATACAGGCACTATTGATTATCACTGAGCAATATTAGCAAAGAAAACTAAGAATAATTGGTGGTGAAGTGGACATAAGTAACAGATCAAACAGTTCAGATGTTGTTGTTGACTATTAGGCGAAAGAAAGTAGATAATAATTAAAGAACACAATTCAATATTGAAGAAATTATTTTGTAACTTCATATTAATACAACACATTACATCAAAACAAGATCAAATGTCTCAACACTATACATTTTGTACACTCTACATAATTCACATAAATTTCAATCTTCACCAAATTCTTCTTCCCAAAATACTCTTCTTTTACTGCTCTGTATCAATGGTTGAGTCTTAAGTCTTAACACAGACCTAAAAAAATAGAGAAAGTGATAAAATAGAGAAACACACTAATAATTACAATACATATAAACACAAATATCAATTGCACAACAATATCACAATATACATCTCCATAAATCTACTCCATGGAAGAGAAAATTTTCCATGAATATATTGTTACAGAGATGCAAAAATCAATCTAGTCATCTTCCGACACAAATTTGGTATAAATGTATAACACATATAACCTATTTGCTTTAAAGATGACTAAGCAATTGGAATCCCATGGACAAGAGAACAACAAAATTATGATTCAAAATGAATTCGAATGTGAAAATGTATCCTCCATAGAACTAACTACATGGAGAAGAAGACTACCATGAAGATAATGTCAAGAAGGTGAATAAACTAATCTAGTCATCTTCCGACACAAAATTGGTACAAAATTAACCCTATTTTGCTATGTAGATGACTTATAAAGAGACTACAAAAACCAAAACAAACGAAATCTCCATGAAACCAATAAACCCTAAAAATTAAAAATTGAGATCGAAGAAAAGAGTGATGATAACACAAGTTATATACTCATGGCTATTTAGGGCAACCAATAGAGTGAAGTAAAACGACGCCGGTTAATATGATATTGGGCTTTATTTATTTTGAGCCCAACTTATTTATATTGGGCTATAAATCAATGTTGAACCGGAAATAAGTCAATTCTAAACCGGAAATACAGTGATTGATTACCTTATTTCCTGCAAAGTCCAATTTTTGAGGAAATTACATTTTATCATTTATTCACCTGATTCGCCAAAAGAATATTACAACAATGGCGATCAGATCAAAAGATCAGTTTTGTATAATTCACCTCTATACATTATTAATAAATGCTTGACATTAATTGAAAATGAGAGAATTTACAGATTCCTCTTTGAAAAATCATAAGCTTATCTTGAAGCTCTTTCACTGCTGTGTATCAATGGTTGTGTCTTTAGTACCAGAGCTTGTGGTAGCTGCTTGTCTTGTTTCAGTCACAGAGACTCTTCTCGGATTCCCACTTGATGTTTCCACAACCTCATCCGTCTCTGAACCCGTGTTTTCGTACGCGAAAACTCGCATCGGGTGATCAAATTTACAGCTTGGACCAAATTTGCATATTCCGTAGCGAGTATAGAACACACACAACGGTTCTCCCTGTCGGAAAACCGAAAAGAATCAAACAATACCGAATTCTAATCGGAGAAAACCAAGCAAGATGCGTATTTGAGCTTACCGGGCGTAAAGGGAGGCCAAGGGAGCTTAAGAGACAATCAGGAGGAGGAGCTTGTCGGTCTCTAGGATGATGAAATTTGCAAACTGTGCCGAATTTGCAATCACCTGTCTTCATGTAGAATTGGCATTCGGATTGTCCAGGTCTCTCCGGAAATACGTTTTCCCTAGGCAACGCGTAATACCCACCAACCAGAACAGAGGATCCCGAGAATGACCCTTGAGGCTCGTTGGCCTCGTTTCCGGTACCTGAAGGAGAGCTAAGCTGACCCTGAAAGAATCGAAACCCCGAAAAAACATTCGAGCGAAATCAAAACCAAGTCATCCATACAAAATCAGATTATCTGAAGGGTCATAACAACTTACGCTATACGGGTTCCATCCTTGAACGGGTACAACACCTTGAGGCATAATCAACGAAGCGTAGCTAGACGGGTCTTGCCATCTCGGGCTAGCGATAAAAGAAGCTCTAGGCCAAGTATAAGACTGTTGACCTGAAGTAGGAACCATCATGTTGGTTGGTTGAAGCTGAGGATGGTTGAATTTACAAGTACCACCAAATTTACAGTGTCCGGTTCTTAGAAAATAAGCACAATCAACCTCATTCTGCAAAGAGAATCATGTAAGAGACAAAAAAAACGAGGAATGAAACAATGCGAAGTAACGAAAATCATCGACATACCGGACGTAGAGGATAGCCCAACATATTGAGTGAGACTCTTCCAGCAATCCCAGCTTTGTTCCTTGGATGATTAAATTTACATGTTACTCCAAACTTGCAAGTTCCTGTCTTGAGATAGTACTGCATAGACATACAATGTAAGTAAAATACCAAAAGCTTGAGAAAATGTAAAATCTATGATTTCAAAAACTCGAATCACCTCGCATTCAGGTTGACCAATTCTTTCAGGGTATTCTCCTCTCATTCTTGCAGTTGCTATAACCTAAATATTAGGACAATAAGACAGAATCACATAAAGCTTTGAAATTTCGATCAACCAAACAGATCTCTAGACAAAAAAACGTATAGTACCAGTTCTCGATCACGAGGATGATTGAACCGACAAGTGGAGCCAAATCTACAAAGACCTGTTCTTATGTAATAAGAACAATTCGGTTCTCCAGGTCGTTCTGGGTAAGAACCAGTTTCCATAGTTTCATCAGAACTCAAATTCATTTGCCACATTGCATCTGATCAGAACCACCCACACAACACAACACAACCCAACAACAACAAAAATTCAAAATTAAACCCAAAATTAAAAAATTTCTGAATCAAAAGTAATAAAAATAGGAAGAAAAATTGAAATCGGACCAGACCTTGATTCATCAAAGGAGAAAGAGAGGACATAGGAACTCCGGCATTAAAATCCATAGACGATGATTATAATAAGCATAAGACATTATACTGTCATAATCACTGAAAGAGAATCGTCGATGATCGAAACGCGAATCGTGAATCCTCCAAGTGTAGAGAGATAAATGACAATGGAGGAAGAAGACATAAAGAAGAAGAAGAAGAAGAAGAAGAAGAAGAATCGTGTAAACAGAGAGAGGAAGTGAAGAGAGAGAGAGAGACGAAAAGCAGAAAAGCGTTCTCGTCTCACCTCCACACAAATCAAACAAGAAATTTTAAGAGAAAAAATTAATTATTTCAAAGTTTGTCTACGTAAGAAGACGAAAATGCCCCTATGGTTTTTATTTTTGTTCAAGACTAGAGTGTGCCAATTTTTATTTTATCTTCTCCACCAAAATTGGACGGTAGAGAACACGTCACAATTTTTTTTTTTTTTTTTTATCATCTTTGTCCTTTTCTGTATGGTTAATGCATAAGAAAAATGAACGGTAGTATTATTTTTGTATTATCATCTGCTAAAAATGTTGAAAAAAACAAATCTACTACTAACAATTAAGAGCTTTAATTCCAGTGATCAAATTGGGTAGGAACGGGTTACAGTCTATAATCTTGAGTTTAATGGATCTTAAACCAATTTTGAACCAAACCAATAGGAAAATAACCCGAACCAGTACCTAACCGAAACTAGTACAGTACCAAACAGACAACAAGCTTGGAAATACTTTCTCAAAACCGAATTGAACATCTCTAGTAATATAACTAATCTTGATTTGGTTCGAGTCTTGCTTTGGCTCTTCCGAGAGCCTTTAGCCTATTAGCTTCCATACGTAATCTTTGTTCTTCCGAAATGTTCTTAGCTTTCTCCATTGCTTTCAATCTATTAGCTTCCATGCGTGCTCTTTGTTCTTCTGTCAGTTCATTGCTTGTATCGACGTTTTGCTCATCGCTCGGTAGCTTCAAAGTACGACTTGAATTCGTTGCATTACCAAATATCTCATTCAACATACTGTCTTGGAAAGCATCAGCATTTGTATCAGCATCGACATCAGCGCTCTTCGATCGGATGTTCTCCTCGTCATGACTTGGCTCATCCATATCTACATTACCTAATGGAGTAACAACAACACACAAGAAGTGTTTCCATATCAATTTCTCAAATCTTAGGCAAGCAATCAGATTCCAAGATTAAGCATTATTGAGATATTAAGAAGATTCCAAAGGAAAAGGCTGATTTGTTTGACATTACCTTGATCATCATCAAAAAGAACATCATTTTCCTCCCGCTTTTCGTATAACTTGTTTGGATCAACTCCGCTTGCGACTCTTTCTCTCAATTCGTTTATGCAAATCTAAAAGAATAACACATTAGCCTATATCAATGCATCAAGTGTTAAATACAAATGCATCATAACCATTGAGCCAATAATTATCGGCAGTATGTTAAGTAAGTAAAGACTAAGGTATGAGCACAATGATCACATACTTAAACAACCAAACACATTCTCAGATTCTAGTACTTGGAACTTATAAACCAATTCATGATTAATCACCAAGAAGGAAACGAGCAATGTAGTTCTGATAACGGTAATCTTTCAGCTTCCAAATCCGGTTTCCTAGAAAATATACTAGGTGGATCAAGAACACATACAAAATCAGAGAAGGGTATTGAGTTAATGTACCTTCACACGCTTAGTGCTAGCGACTTGTTGCACTTTAGGTACAAACTGATCAAACGAATAGTAAGGTAGCAAATGAGAATGCCACTCACTGTAAAGCCGTATCAAATTCCCCAAATCGCTTACCTATAAAAGAACATATCCAAATTATCAAAACCTGGTCAAACATTTCTCGATCTACTATCCAAAATCCACATAAGATGCAAAATTTGATTCCGAATCCGGTGCAGGAACAAAGAAAAACAGCAAAATCAACAGAATCGGCGAATAGGAAACTGAGAAAATGAAGAAGAAACGACTTGCCTCTTTTCCTCGGCCACGGTACTTGAAGGATTTAGGAAAATACTTAAGAACATAGCCGAGACCATCCTCTGAGAGAAGCAATTCAGGAGTTAGCTTCGGTCTCTGGACTCTCGTCTTCATCGCTTTAGCAACAGGCCCTATGGATTTTCCACTTTTGGCGTTAGATCTCTGAAATTCATTGTTAGGGATTTGAGACGGAGCGGCGGAAGAAGAATCGGGATTATTCCCGGCGACCGGAGCCGACGACGGACAATCGCGAGACCAGTGACCTGGACGGCCACATTTGAAACAACCCGTCGGAGCTGATTCCATCTTTCTCACTTTCCGATCTCAGTGGCTTCTCTCTCTCTCTCTCTCTCTCTTAGGTCTTATCAGATTCATCTGCGAAATGATTTTCGCGGTTTTCACTTTTAATTTGGCGGGAAAATTAGATGGGTCGAACCGGGTGGTTATTATTCGACCCCGCTTGTTTTAGTATAAGAGAAACACCAAATAATGTGAAATTTCAAGTTGTTATACAAAACTACTTTTTATGATCACAAAAAGTCGATGAAAGGCTATAATATGTAAAAGATTACAAATTTTACAATTTCTTACACTTAACAAGTAAATAAAAGAGAAAGAGACGAGTTTTAAGGATCAAATGGATTGTGTGCATTTCTTTTGAGAGTGACCCAACAAATGACAACGACCACATTGAACAATCCTCTTTGGTCTCTTGAGATTCTCAGCTCGAGCCACTTTCTTCTTCGGTCTACCCGGCGGCCTTCGTGTCTTAGGCGGTAGTATTAACGGTAAGCTCTTCTCGGGTTGTTGTTGTTTCTTCCACAAGTTTCTATCCGGTATCTCGGGTATCATCTGTGAGTATGTTTGTTGATAGCTTCCGACCGTGAAGCACGGTTCAGCGAATAGACGAGCGTTCTGTCCACACGAGATTAGCGCTGCTGCTGCGTGAGCGCAAGGTAAACCGTAAAGTTGCCAACAGCTGCAGGAACATACACGTGCTCGGATATCCACAATGTTTGTTCTTTCCGTCGAAACAATCTCGAACTCGACCTCGTTCGCACGCAAGACTTGGTAACAATCAACGTCGGAGATGGCTTCCGCGATCCGTTTCTCGGCCGATGGAACGAGTATCGAGTTCCATGTCAAGCTGGAATCACGACGGGTTTCGAACCACGACGATAACTGATTTCGAATGTGTTCCATCGTTTGAACGATCGGGAGATCGTGGCATTCGATAGCCCAATTGTATAATATCTCCGTGATACCTAACGCGAAATGTCCGTACCGAACAACGCCTTGGAAAAAAGCAACCGCGTAAAGCTCGGGTGGGAAGAGCTCGAACCATTTTACCACGTCTGGCGATATATCGATCATCTCGGTTATCTTAGATTCGAATTCCGACGTGGTGAGAGCGTAAACAGCGCTCCAGAACATATTAATCAGCTTCGTGTTCTTGAGCGTATCGCGGAAGTTCTCGCTAACATAACCGAGACAAAACCCGTGAAAAGCAGTTGGAAAATGAGAATTCACCGCTTCAACGATCCCTAAATGTCTCTCCGAGAGTATAGTGATTCTCGGCACGCTCTCGGAATTCATCCCGAGAAGTTTCCTCAACTCAGAGAGAAACCACATCCAGTTCTCATCGCTCTCGATATCAACAACCGCAATCGCGAGAGGAAACAAACCATCATCCGCATCAACCGCAGCCGCGCAGAGTATCGTACCTAAATACTTCCCTTTTAAATGCGCTCTATCGAGTTCAAGAAGCGGTCTACAACCGCTAATAAAACCCGAGATACAAGCTCGGTACGCAATAAATAACCGCTGGAAACAGTTTTCACCAGAAGAAGAAACCGAAGCAAAACTTCCGGGGTTTACGAGTTTTATCTGCTCACAGTAAGCAGGAAGAAGACGATATCCTTCCTCGTAAGTACCGTGAAGCGCAGCCATACTCCGCTCTTTCCCGCGCCAAGCCTGCATATAAGAAACCGAAACTCCATGCTCGTCGCGAATATCTTGTAATATCTCCTTTGGTTTATACTGAGGATTATCTCTAATCCGTGCTTCTAACGATCTCGCGACCCAACCAACGGACGCTTGCTGATGATGCAGGTCTTGGACACCTTCGCAGGTATGCTCACCGGTAAACGTCCTAACCGAAAACGTCGGAACGCCGGGACATTTCGCGACGTGGATTCGCCACGGACAACCTTCTTTCGAACATTTGGCGATGAATCTGCTTCGATCTGATTTCACTATACGAAGATCGAAATGCAGAGCTAATGCCAAATCTTTCAAAGTTCTTCTGCAAGTTTCCACATCGGGAAACTCTTTCCCGATCATCAGAATATCCTCGGAATCTAGATCGATTAAACCTGGATCGGCCATAAGGCATTGAATCTAAAAGCAGATTAATCCTTTGGATCAATGCAAAACACCAATCATCTTAAGAACAGCCTCAAGAACCCTAATATCGCTGCATTCAACACACAAAACCCTAAATCAAATATCAATCACTAAATGAGAGCTGTCGATACCTACGAAGAAGAATGATCACATATTTTAACATCAATCAGACAAAATACGAGGTAGATTCCGAAAAAAAACTTAGAAAAAAAACGAGACACATTCAGAAATGGAAGGTGATCAAAGAGGGGAATCGGAGAATTCCGAATTAACAAATCGAAAAGGAGAGTATGTTTAAGGGGAAGAATTTGTTGAAATAGAATTCAGAGATCTAGAAGTGAAGAGTGAAGCGAACCCAAATGATTGAAGAAGGAGGCGATCAGAATTTGAATCGGAGACTCATCTTTCAAAGGACAGACACACGAGAAAGCGATCGCCGGAAAAGTTGCAAATGGAAGAGAGGAGTGATATTTTAAATGGGCTTAATATTGGGCTTTAGTCCAACACAAAGAGATTATGCTATAAATACATTATCTTGACAATTCCTTTCTTGTTGTATTTATAATAACTCTCCAAATTGTATACAACATTTACTCGTTTGAGTATGTAACGAATTCAATATCAATAAAATAGACGTTAAAAAAAAAAAAGAACATAAACATGATATTCAAATAGTTTGACCCCCAAAAAATAAAAAAATCCAGATACATGTAAAATTGTACACATTTTGGATCTAATTTTACTCCAAGATTTGACAGATTAATAGTTTTACATATTTTATTTACTATACTATTATTGTGAGACACTAAAAACTAAAAAAGCTAAAAATAATTAACTAATTAATTCGAATACAAATCAATAACAATCAAATAATACTAAAACTGATAATCTAACCAAACTTCGTTTTTGTTAACTACATACTACTGCCGGTTTAACACGCAAACTCATTTATCTAGTACTACTAAATGAATTATGATTGGTGTTTCTAAAATAGGTTTTTTGTTTTGTTAATTAGGCTAAACAATAAAAACTCGACAAATAACGCAATTAATCCACTTTAAGACCTTTTTAACTATTTTCTACAGAGTTTTAAAATTAGGTTTTACATAAATCCAAAAAAAGAGAAGGATGGTTCTCCATGCATTTGGGATTTCCAAGAGACTGGAAAGAAAATAAAATAAAAAATTCCAAACTTATAATTTTCCCTCCTTATTCTTAGGAGAAATCACTCTTTCTTCATCGATTTCCGGTGGCTTGGATTTGTCTCCATTCTTCTTCTTTCCTCTCCTATCTCCTTTCATTTTTCTTCTTCTGTTTTACGTGGGTCCTTCAGTTTTCATGAAGGACCCGCCCTATTGCTAAAGTCAAAATCAAAATCAAAACAAAAATCTCTGTTTCTTTCTCTTGATTACCTTCTTTAACCCTTTAATTGAGTTTTAATCATCATCATGCACTGTTTCCCTTGTTTCTCTACACCAAAGTGTAAAAAATCTACAAATACTACAAATGAAACTCAAGAACACGAACATAGACCACATGGTACGTGTCTTTGTCCTAATGTTTTGGCTCTTGAATGTAGAAAATTTGAAAACCCATTTCTTAGTTTCATTCATTTTCGTCTTTTGATTCAAATGAATTTTTATTACTTTGTTTGGTCTTATAGAGAGAAAACGGTCAGATGAATCAGAGCAACCGGAAACGACGTTAAAGATCTTCACTTTCCGCGAATTAGCGACGGCGACTAAGAATTTCCGACAAGAATGTTTGTTAGGAGAAGGTGGTTTCGGTAGGGTTTATAAAGGAACCCTTCAAAATAATGGCCAGGTTCGTATGATCATGATTCATCACCAAAGCTAGCTTTTTTATAAATATTTTGTAATGTTTCATAAAAAATTATATTGTTTTGGGGAGTGTAGGTGGTGGCTGTAAAGCAACTAGACAAACATGGATTACATGAGAGCAAAGAGTTTAAAGCTGAGGTTTTGTCTTTAGGCCAACTCGATCATCCGAATCTCATTAATCTTGTCGGGTATTGTGCCGATGGAGATCAAAGGCTTCTCGTTTATGATTATATCTCTGGTGGTTCCCTTCAAGACCATCTTCACGGTATTATACATTGGGAGGTAACACATTTTCACTTTTAAAAGGAAAAAAGTTGTGATTTTCTGGATGTTTTGTTTTTGTAGAACGAAATTCAGACCGAGAACTGATGGATTGGACAACGAGGATGCAGATAGCGTATGGAGCAGCGCAAGGGCTTGATTACTTGCACGATAAAGCGGATCCACCTGTTATATACCGAGATTTGAAAGCTTCAAACATTTTGTTAGATGATGAGTTTTCTCCTAAGCTTTCTGACTTTGGTTTGCATAAGCTAGGACCCGGGGCAGGTGATAAAATGGTGGCTTTATCTTCGAGAGTTATGGGAACTTATGGTTACTCCGCGCCTGAGTATACGCGTGGAGGAACTCTCACTATGAAATCAGATGTTTATAGCTTTGGAGTTGTGTTGCTTGAGCTCGTCACTGGTCGAAGAGCTCTTGATACTACTAGGCCTAATGATGAACAAAACTTAGTTTCTTGGGTAAGTAAATAACAAAGCATCAATAGATGCTTGGGACGAAAGTAATATTACATGTTGCGTTTATGTCCTAGGGAGATTATACGTGTTTCGGCCCAGAACCTCCTCGTAATTCAAAAAAAAACATCAAGACTGCTCTGTTTTTCAATCAACCATACCATAAAATTGTTTACTTACTGAAAAATTTCCCTCATATCTTTGTAGGCACAACCGATATTCAGAGATCCGAAGAGATATCCGGATATGGCCGATCCGGTTTTAAAGAAGAGATTTTCAGAGAGAGGGTTAAACCAAGCAGTGGCAATAGCATCAATGTGTGTTCAAGAAGAAGCAACAGCTCGTCCTTTGATAAGCGATGTTATGGTTGCGCTTAGCTTCCTTTCGATGTCAACAGAAGACGGTATTCCCACCGCGGTTCCTATCTTATCTTTCAAGGACAAGAGTATGTCTATCGCCTTAAGCCGGCATGATTCAAGTCTAGTAACGGAAAATGAGGACTCTAGTACATCATTAGAGGAAGAATCTTCTTTGGATGAGGAAAATGAGAGAGTGAGTAATAATAATAATAATAATAATAATAATAATAATAATAAGAAAATCGAGGAGGAGGAAGATAGCGCGACAGAATCTGATAATGGTTCGGATTCTAAGTCAGATGAGAAACACGAAAAGGAACAAGATAGTCCACCACCAAAGGTTAATAATGATGAGAACCCAGCGCAAAGCTTGAAGATAAAGTATAGATATAGTTGGGAAGATGCGGAGTTTAATGATGAGAGGCTAAGCAGTAAAAGCAGCCAAAAATCAAACGATGAAAGCACTTCTTCGCGATATGATAGTGATCGAGATCACGATGATTCGGTTAGGAAAGAGAAGAAAGAAGAGGAAGAGCATTCTCATCTTGAGAACATTCCTAGCTCAAAAACTGATGATGATCAAAGTGTATACTTTGATGATGATGATGATGATGATTCGGGAGATGACAATGCATCGGATAAAATCAGAGGTTGAGGTTTTCTTTTGAAGATCTTCATATTCATCCATTGAAGCTAAAAACACAAAAGAGTTTGAATCTTTTTTGGGTTTTCATTTTTGGGAAAAACTCTCAATTGGGTATATAATATGATATATACACATTGAGGTTATTCTTAACAAATTTAAATCATCTCTCTTTGTAGGTGAAGATGTGTTTGGATTGATAGATAAACAAACAAGTTGTATACATCAGATAATCTGATTGAGAAATCAAAACTCAGCTTCTTGTAATTCCCTTATAGTTTCTTTTGAAAAATTCAGAATCATCCAATTATTATTAGTCTAACAATTGTAAAACTCTTGTTATTTGTTACATTTACATGTATTGCATCAAAAAATTTCAAAAAAAAAAAAAAAAAATTCAGAATCATCCAATTATTATTAACGAAAAGAATTAACACTTTGTCATTTTTTTGTTATAATTTGTAAATACAAACTGAAAAAAAAACATATGGTAAAAGCAGTAAAATGTTATGTTTTTTGCTTTAGATGGACATAATGATACAATATGAGCATTCTAATCAAAACATACAAATGTCAAAAATTATCAAACCCTTAATAAGAATCAATCTTAGCTACAAACAAGATTAGACTTATCCAGAGGAAAAAAAAGGAAAGGTTAGTATTCTCAAATTAGCTATACTTCAGTTTTTTTTTTTTTTTTTTTGTCGAGCTATACTTCAGTTTTAACATTTGAGAATCCTTAATGAAAAGGAAAATTTTCCAATAACTATCCTTAGTGGTAAATATTTATAACTAATAGAAATATTTCATATAAGATAAAAATATTCACTCATTTAGTCATGGGAATTTTTTCTTTTTTGGGTCAACGGATTTCTCCTTTTAGTCAATAGTTTCAGTCTTATAGAATAATCAAACGTGACCACTAAATATTTTATTTTTTGGGTGATTCGACGGCTATTTTTATTTCAAATTCGACTACTATCTTCTAGAATTTTTGTTAATTTAACTAAATTTTGTTTAAAAGGATTTGAGTCAAATTTAGATTCGTAAGAATTGTCAACTGTGAGGTCTAATGCTAAAGCAGAAGATACGACACGTGTCAGGATCTTAGAGATTCCTTCAACGGGTCCACCCTAAATCCTTTAAGGTTTTTTTTTACCAAATAAGAATGAAGAATCCTACCAAAAACTCCCAAAATCTGAGTCCGCTTTTCAAAGTTGTCTCCTTTATTTCTTTATTATCATCATCATACAACCCCACTTGATCCTCTTCTCCTCCTATAAAAAAACCTTGTTTTTCTCGAATCCATTCCATCAAAATATCTCTCTTATTTTTTGGGTTTTGCTCTGTTTCTAGCTTGATTCTGAAAATTCGGAATTTGGTTTTATTGAATTCGATGTGTTTGATTATGGAAGCTGATGATCACGACGGTGTTGTTTTAGTATCGCCGTCGAATTTCTCGATGGTTGAAGACGGAATTTACCGATCTGGGTTTCCTCAACCCGAGAATTTCGGTTTCCTCAAAACCCTAAATCTTCGTTCAATCATGTAAGATAATTGTATGAGTCTCTTGGTGTTTATTCGATTAATGTGTGATTGGTTTTTGCTACAATTGGGATTTTGATTAATTATTCTTTGATTCACCCAAAACAGTTATCTTTGTCCTGAACCATACCCAGAAGAGAATCTGAAGTTTCTTGAAGCTAACAACATTAAGCTTTACCAATTTGGAATTGAAGGCAAAACGGTGCGTTTTACCCTTATCTCTTTTAACTTGAAAGCTATGTTCTTTAGCATTATGTTTGATCAATTGTCTTTTGGATTCTTATATGGAATTGTTTATGATCTGCAGGATCCTCCTACTCCAATGCCAAAAGATACAGTTTTGGATGCTCTCAAAGTTTTAGTTGGTAAGGAATCAACTCCAAAACATAGTCTTCTTTTGATGTCTATAGGCTCCTCTTAGCTGTTTCATGAGTTAAGTAATTGTTTTCTCTGTAGATGTAAGGAACCATCCAATTCTCATTCATTGCAAACGCGGAAAGGTAATATACGATTTCCTCATAAGTCGGTTTTTACGAGACTTGGCTTATGTTTTGACACTCTTTGGTGGTTTTTGAGGAGATTGTGTGATTAGTTTTTTCACAGGACACTTATGATTTGGTGTTTTGGTGAATGCAGCATAGGACAGGTTGTTTAGTGGGATGTTTAAGAAAAGTACAGAGCTGGTGTTTATCATCGGTGCTCGAGGAATATCAAAAGAACGCGGGAATGAAGTGGAGACAAAGGGACTTGAAGTTTATAGAGACATTTGATATAGTGAGCTTGAGGCAGTGTCTATTCAGCATTATGTATCGGTATCACGGTTATGGCTTCAAGAGGAAAAGGTTGATGTATGAAGAAGAAAATGTTCAGATACCGAAACTGCAGGCTACTAAAGTTTGAAAAGAGAGAGCAACCATATGGGTTTCGGGTTTTAATTTGAGTTTCAATTTATCGGTCATTGGATGATTCTTTTAGTAGGGTGCAAGTTAGTTTATATCAAAATTGATAAACAGAGGTTTGATTTGGCTTTGTTAGAAATAGAATTGTACATAAATGTGTTATTCTTCTATAGAAAATGATGCAGTGGAGGTCATATATCGCAATCTATTATATAAATACAAGAGTATTAAGTATTTTACTCGTATTAATAATATAAATCTGTCTTTAACAAAGTACCAAATTTCTTATGGCTTATTTCATATGATAGAAAAAAAAATTATATAGACATTGGCTAGTTTTAGGAAAAAAGAAAAAAAGTTTATTAATTTTGTTCCAGTCATGGAAAAATCCATTCCGTAAGGTAGGATCATTAGTTTTAGCGTAAATTCCATTAGGTCGAGCAACCCAATTGCGAATCGCACCGCAATACTGCCTATTAGCAGATGCTCTCCATGCTAGTAGGTTATAATGATAGATCCAATTTGGTCCACGTCTAAGCATACAATTAACCATTTTAGCAGTTCTTTGATGTTCATCCAATAATGTGACGGTGTTTTCTTTATCATTTTCTACGTAATGATTCCCCAATCTCTATTTATGGTACCAACAGTGTATTGACAATGAATTTGGAGACGCTCATAATTATCAAGTTTGTTATAAATTTTTATAATAGTCGGCGCACATTCTTCGCTGAGTCCTAAATACATAACAATAACCAACACAAAAACTATGAGACGATTCATTTATCTTTTGTTTAGAAAATAATTTTGAGAATAATAAAAACATCACTGTGTACTATTTATAAAAAAAAAATTGTGGAAAATGTTTTATCTTAATATATAGTAAATCATTTATTTATGGTGTTAGCTAAATTTAAAAATTGACGTGAACCAATTAAACTTATGGTCAACTGAGCATTTAGTGTCGAAAAATATGGTTTACCACCAAATGAATAAGCCTAGTTGTGCTATTTAGAACAAGCATATTTAAACAATTTAAATCTAAACTAAAATCTTGGAAATGCATTATTTAACCAATATTGAATATATTTTGAACTCCTAGAAAGTAAATAAATAGACTCAATAATATATAACATAATATATATATACTAAGAAATTTACTTAGAATTACCCACATTTTATCATTTATTACTAACTAAACCCTTCTTAATTTTTTTTAAAAAAAGTTGCTAGTGACCAGTGACCACTAATGCCTAAGTTACTTTATTTTTTTGGGTCAACTCTTGAAGGTGTTTTATCTAATTGTTCAAAGACACTCTCTTTGAGAAAAAAAATATTATACGTAATACAAGAAATTAAAAATTATAGTTGGATAAGTGAAAGATTATGTAAAACCCCCGATTTAACTTCTTTATAAAGATTCTAATCATTTTCAAAGAACATTCGTGGTTTATGTTCAAAGAACTTCTTTAGCCAATAAAAGCCCAATCAGAGGAGGTTAAGAGTATCGAGTCATATTCTAATTTTTTTTATACCATGTGCACTGCATGACAAGGTCTCTCTGACTATATAGCACATGTATTAATAGAAGTATGTATGGTCTAAAGTAAACAACTCTCTTAGCCAAAAAAATATATAAAATTATACTAAATACTCCTATAATTAAATAATGTTATCCAGTTATAATATGCGGAGAGGTACAGGATAAGAGTGGTGGACCTGAATAAAATAAAGTAAAACGCAGAAAGCATAGACGCATCATCAGTGATTGATCTCCCACATGCACACCAATGTCTGCTTCTTCTTCTTTATTTAATCTCACTTTGATTCGCCTCAGATCTCTCTCTTCTTCTTCCCGATTTCCCAATCTTCCTCCTTTTTCTTCGATCCGATCCGTTCCCGTTCACGTTTCGCTGAGAAAGTTGCCGAATTTTCGTGCTTTCTCCGGTACAGTCATGGCGGATTCGAAAGATGCTGGTATGGATGCTGTTCAGAGACGCCTCATGTTCGAAGACGAGTAAGTCTTCGATTTCGATTTTATTGGGTGTTCCCAAATTAGTTCCTTTTGGCATTTTCGAATCTGGGTTTTGTCTCAATCGTTTAGGTTACTGAGAAAATGGACGGTGAAATTGAAGAAATTAGGTTCTGGGATTTGGAGTATTTTCGATTAGCTATGGTTTAGGAACTTGGGTCTATTGATTTGTTGACTCAAATGATTTCTGGATTTAGTAATTGTTTGGTGAATCAATGGTTTAGTGCTCCTATGGAAGATGACACTGTTTATAGTAAGGTTAAACTACGTTTAAAGGGTTTTTGGCCAAAATGGATTCACTAGTCTCTAAATGGAAGCGTTTACTCTAAGTTTCCACTTTTATGATTGCTCAGTACATGAATTTATACAATCTCGTTTCGAATCTATGCGATCTCATTTCGTCGTTTTCGTTCTTGGATTGCAGATGCATTCTTGTTGATGAAACTGATCGTGTTGTGGGGCATGACAGCAAATATAATTGTAAGTGAACTTGGTTTGAGTCTCATCTATCTCTTATGACTGAAATTCATGTGCTTCTTCCTCCTATGACTGAAATTAGTTGCGGTTGTTGCATCAAGATTTGACATTTTGATTTGATTTTGTTCTTCACCCTTCTTAATTGCACTTTTTTGAGTTTCCGTCAAATGTGGTAGACCTTTCTGTGAATGTGTTGAACATATAGTTTTCGGTGTAGCTAGTTACACTCACTATCTATAAAGCTTGTCGATTATCCTTGGTAAAGAGTTTGTATATATTTTAGGGAACTTTGCTACCTTGCTGAAAGGGCGGGTTGTTTTGCTTCTTATGTTTGTCTATGCAACTATTCAAGATACTGATTCCTTATCGAATCTCAGGTCATCTGATGGAAAATATCGAAGCTAAGAATTTGCTTCACAGGGCATTTAGTGTATTTTTATTCAACTCAAAGTATGAGTTGCTTCTCCAGGTATTTGCTTATTACTGCTTTAAAGTCAAGATAAGTGTTGTATACAAATTGATCTCAGGCTTGTGACTAGGCATGTTGGTGTCGTATCTAGAATCATCTTTTTGTAGAGAAAAATTAGCTCAATAAACATAGGAGATTAGATCATAAGCTTCATTCAAGAGTTTTTGTTGCACATATTGGGTGTGGCTATTATGATGTTGGAATGTTCTTGAGAACTTAGTTGGTTAACGGTCTTAATAAGCTGGCTCGTATGCCATTTTACTGAAACTCTTTCTTCTCTTTTGAATAGCAACGGTCGAATACAAAAGTTACCTTCCCTCTCGTGTGGACAAACACTTGTTGCAGCCATCCTCTTTACCGTGAATCAGAACTTATCCAGGAAAATGCACTGGGTAGGTATCTACTGGGCAAACAATTCAGTACTTCTTACTGTCTATGCGGCAAACTGTAACTTCACTTAACTATACTGACCATACTGTTTGTAACATGCTCATCAGGTGTGAGGAATGCTGCACAGAGAAAGCTTCTCGATGAGCTCGGTATTGTAGCTGAAGATGTACCAGTCGATGAATTCACTGCCTTGGGACGTATGCTTTACAAGGCTCCTTCTGATGGGAAATGGGGAGAGCACGAACGTAAATACCTTTCCCCCTCGAGACTCATGTTTCCTAATATCTTGTATACAATCGCAAAACGTTAAAGCTTCTTCTCTCTGTTTTTGCAGTTGACTACTTGCTTTTCATTGTGCGGGACGTGAAGGTTCAACCAAACCCGGACGAAGTAGCTGATATCAAATATGTGAGCCGGGAAGAGCTGAAGGAGCTGGTGAAGAAAGCAGACGCAGGCGAGGAAGGTCTGAAACTGTCTCCTTGGTTCAGATTGGTGGTTGACAATTTCTTGATGAAGTGGTGGGATCATGTTGAGAAAGGAACTTTGGTTGAAGCTATCGACATGAAAACCATCCACAAACTCTGAAATCTTTCTTTGAAGTTTTTGTTGGATCATCTTTCTCTTTCTCTATTTGATGTTTTGTGATGACAATGATTGTGAGATGAGAGACTTTTAGAAATTCCAAGCAAAACAGGCAACAAAGTTTTTAGTTTTTTTATGTACTATTTGAATTCATGATTGATCATTTCATATTTCTTCTTGCATTGTTACTGAGAGATGTTTAAAAAGCATAGAGCCACTACAGAAACCAGAAGAAATTAGAACAAAGCAAGAAAAGATGCAAAAACAGAGTCGAAAACAGAGAAAAGTATAAAGCAAACGAAGATTCGTTTTTCCAAAGCTTGACAATGACAACTACTTTCGATCTGATTTAATAAAGTTTAAAAATTATTATTATGAAATGACCAAATGTTATGACTTTGTTCTCTTTTAAGAAATCACTTCATTTCTCCTATCTGAGACTTGAGCAAACATAGATTTTTCATCTTTTCTTCATCAGAGTTTCTTGTGTTTCAGGTAAATGAAATTTAGATTCGATCTAATCCCTTGTATACCTAGATGGAATCTGGATGGTTTTGTTGTGAATGAATCAAAAAAGTTTGCAAATTTCCTTGTGGGTTTGATCTATTTGTTTCAGACTAATCTCGATTTTGTATTTTGCCATCTGGGTTTGAGCGATTTTGATCATAATTCTGAATCCAGGTGCGATGGCGTTTGTGACGACTGCGGAAGTATGTGACGCGAATCAAGAGCTGATTCGTAGTGGTCAGCTCCGAGCTCTGCAACCCATTTTCCAGATTTACGGTCGTCGTCAGATTTTCTCAGGTCCTGTTGTTACTGTCAAAGTATTTGAAGACAATGGCTTAATCCGTCAGTTCCTCGAAGAGAAAGGTACTTAATTGCTCAAATCATCAAAAAGACTCAAACTTTGTTTCTAGTATAATTGGTATTAACCTTTAGGCTCAGTTCTTATTAGTTCCTTGTCAAATAGATTCGATTTTCTTTCGATTTAACCATGGTTGAAGAAATCTTAATATCACTAGTAATGAAATGATGATGATAATGATTTTTTTAAAATATGCAAGATGTTAAAATCATCAAAAGATTTCACCTTTGAGCTTACCGAGTTCTTGAGTAGCCTAAACCGAGTCTTTTCTAAAACTCACTGATGTTTAAAATTTTGAAACAGGCAATGGAAGGGTTCTTGTGGTAGATGGAGGAGGGAGTTTACGATGCGCAATACTAGGAGGAAACCCGGTTGTACAAGCGCAGAACAACGGATGGGCAGGGATCATAGTGAACGGTTGCATCAGAGACGTTGATGAGATCAATGGTTGCGATATTGGAGTGAGAGCTTTAGCTTCTCATCCTATAAAAGCTAGTAAGAAAGGACTTGGTGAACAAAGAGTTCCATTGAACATTGCAGGCACTCGCATATGCGATGGCGAATGGCTTTACGCCGATACCGATGGTATCCTCGTTTCTCAGCTCGAATTATCGGTTTAAAACCAAAGAAAGAAGAAATGGTTCTTGATTTGTCTTCTTTAATTGCTATCAAAGTGAAAGTTTAATGTCTTTCAAAGATTATTGCAACTATGTATTGATTCGTTTAATAAAAAATCTTTTTCTCAAAAGGGAAAAAAACAAGCAACAAAAGGCTAAAAGGAAATCATGAAGAAAAGGCAAACAAGGAAAAATGGAAAGTGTTACACTAGGAAATATAGTAATTTACACTAGAAATAAAGTTTAAGCCAATGAAAATTCAATAAAATCAATTAATATATTTTAAATTTACAGTTGATTATCATTATTTATTATCTTGCATCAATCGTAAAAGAACGGAGGAAGTAATTTGTAGAGAAAATCCCAAGACGGTAAAAACCCAAACAGTTCATATAGGGTAAAACTTAAAGGCCCAACAACAAAAACCCTAGACATTCTTTCGTTTCTATCTCTCTTGCACTTGCGTTTCTTTTCTCTGCAAGTGCGACAATGGCGGCTGAAAGATCGACGATCACTCTCGGAGGTAAAGGATCTTCCTTTTCTTCTTCCTCCGTTTACAAGGTCGCTTCCGGCGTCGCTAATGTACGAATCGACACTTCTGCGATCGAGAAATTCTCCACTAAATCGCTTCCATCGATCAAAAGAAGCTCGTTCGGTCTCCCTGAAGGTTTAACGAACGGAGAAATCAGAGGTTCTTTGGTTGTGATCTTAACCAAGCTTCTTCTATCGAATTCAGGTCCTCCTTCTTCCTCTACTGTTCGTTCCTTTCTTCCTGAGAAGATTTTGGAGATTTTGAATTCCAAGGTTGAGAAATTCGAATCTGGTGAGATTGAAGTTACGGAATTGGAAAACGTTGTGTTGGAGAAATCATGTGCTTCGTTGATTGGAATTTGTTCGATTATAGATCACAAATCGACTCTTCTTACTCAGATTGTTGATTCCGTTGCTGCGTTAAGCTGCGAAGCTACGAAAGCTGATATCACTTCGTTTAGCTCGTTGGATTCAGGAGATGGGTTTGGTCTTAAAGATGCAATTGCTGCTGCTAGTGATCTCAAGGTTTTGCTTAATGGTTCTAAAGGTGTAGGGAAATTCGAAATCGAAGAAATATCGGAAATTCCGTGGATTCACGGGAAATTTAGGGATGTAGTGAGAAGCGTGCACTCAAATGCTCGTGTAGAGTTGAATACTGGTGTTAAAGGAGGTAAAACTGGTTCTGGAAACTCTGGAAATGGTGTGGCTTTAGGTTCAACATTGTCAGCTTTGTTAATACCGATTAAAAGCTTGGGAGAATGTTCGTTCCTTCGCGCTAAGCTTTGTTTTGCGACGATTGATAATGAGATTCTGAGGAATGGTTTGTCTGAAGTGTTTGAAAAGAGCTGTGTTGAGTATGAGAATCTGAAGAATAGCTTTAAGCTAGCTTCTAGTACTCTCTTTGAAGAGGATTACTGTAGATTTGCTCACGAATTGAACAAGTCTTTGGATATTGTATGGAGAATTGTTGGTTTGGAGGCAGTTGCTGCCTTTTTTGCTCTCGCAGGTGGAGAATTGATTGTTGAGAAGAGCGGAGATGCAACGTACAGAGAGGAATCGAAAACCGATAAGAAAAAGAATAAAAAGGAGAAAAAGGCGGTTTTGGGGAAAGGGACAAGCTTACTTGTACAGTTTATCAAAGAGAGAGTAGTGAGTAATGAGGCAGCTAGTGTTGATGATCAGATAAAGTCATTGAACCAATGGGTGGAGCAAATATCGAATCTTTTTAATCCCGAGGGACACGATTTTGATTGCTTCTTGGCTAAAGTGAAAGAGATTGTCGAAAGTAATGAAAACAGGAGACTTCCCAAGCTTCCAAAGGTAATTTAATTGGAAGTCTGCATTAAAACGTTAGGCATCGAGTCTAGTTCTCATTTGTTTTGATTCTATGACAGGGTACTCGAGATTTCGCTAAAGAACAAATGATAGTCCGAGAAAGAGCATTTTCAATCATACAAAGCGTTTTCAAGAAACACGGTGCCACTGCACTTGATACTCCTGTTTTTGAATTGAGAGAGACACTTATGGGGAAGTACGGAGAAGACTCTAAGTTGATATACGATATTGCTGATCAGGTAGAACTCATCTTGACTATTTAACCAGTTTGGTGGATAATGTTGTTAAAATTTATGCTCACGTTGTTAATTAACTGCAGGGTGGAGAGCTTTGCTCTTTACGATATGATTTAACCGTTCCATTTGCACGGTATGTGGCTATGAATGGTCTCACATCATTCAAAAGATATCAAATAGCTAAGGTGTACAGAAGAGATAATCCATCAAAAGGGAGATACAGAGAGTTCTATCAGTGTGATTTTGATATTGCTGGTTTGTCCGAACCAATGGGACCAGATTTCGAAGTTGTCAAGATTTTAACTGAACTCCTTGAGAAATTGGAGATTGGCGATTTTGTGGTAAGAATTTTAGCTAAAAGTCTTGATATTTCCTGTTTTGGTTTCTCCTTGCGTAAGTTCTTGATTTCAATTGTCTTTTAACATAGGTGAAACTGAATCACCGAAAGTTGCTTGATGGAATGCTGGAGATATGTGGAGTACCAGCTGAGAAATTCAGAACCATTTGTTCGAGTATCGATAAGTTAGACAAGCAATCATTTGAGCAGGTGAAGACAGAAATGGTGGACGAAAAGGGTTTGTCTCCAGAGGTTGCAGACAAAATTGGCAAGTATGTCGGGAAGAAAGGAGCTCCTATGGATCTATGGACTGAACTAGACGATATGAGTGAATTCAAAGCGAACCCATCATCAAAGGAAGCTCTTGAAGAGTTGAAAATCATGTTTAAAGCTCTTGAGAGATCAAATTGCAGTCACAGAATTAGCTTTGATCTTAGTCTAGCTAGAGGTCTTGATTACTACACAGGCGTCATCTTCGAAGCCGTGTGTATAGGAGCAGAGGTAAAAATCCTGCGACTTGCTTCTTTTGATCTCAGTTAGAAGACAGTATATATGTGAATATCTTCTTTTGTGCAGGTTGGATCAATTGCTGCTGGTGGGCGATACGATAACCTTATAGGAATGTTTGGAAAAAGGCAAGTCCCTGCTATTGGAGTGAGCTTAGGGATCGAGCGAGTGTTTAACATATTGGAAGCACAACAAAAACAAGTAACTTCCCAAACTCTTCTTATACTTTTTTTTTTGTCCCTAATTCAAAAAGATTAGTTTTTCAACTTTGTTTTTGTGTTGTGAATGTAGGTGGTTCGAGCTACGGAGACACAAGTGTTGGTTTGCGTGATGATGGATAACAAGCTAGAGGAAGCTGCGGATTTGGCGAGTCAGTTATGGGAAGCAGATATCAACGCAGAGTATCTTGTGTCCAAAAGGAGAGCGAAGCATTTCGATCGCGCCAAGGATTCAGGGATTCCTTGGATGGTGATTGTAGGCGAGAGAGAACTCAATGAAGGTGTTGTGACAGTAAAGAATATCGTTACAGGAATTGAAGAGGAAGTTCCAAGAGCTGATTTAGTTGAAGAATTGTTGAGACGTCTCTGAGTTCTATACACTTTGCGCTAAGTTACTGGTGCGATTCCCACAAAAGGGTGTTGCATTTTATTTTGGTACTTTTTTTTAACCTGATCTTGTTATGATTAGTGTTGTTTTTAGATAAGACTGAGATTTTTGATGCTGATGATTACTTTAAGCTTGATACAAATCAAGAAACTCAAAAAGTAGCTTTTTAAGTAGTTGACTGTTAGCTTTATGCATTGAATATGGTCGTAGAGTGAGACATTTAAAAATTGACACGACCCAAGAGACTCTGGTGATCGTTATGAAGGAGTACATTATCAAAGATTTCAAAGGAGGAATGGCCAAAGAATTCGTTAACGGAATACTGAGTTTGTTTACTGTTTTTGCTAGAATTGACCGTATACTAAAAATTGTGTAGTAAATTCAAATATACGAGTAGTTCATGTATGTCTTAGCAATGACTCAATAGACCATGTATAAATAATCAGAAATTGGTCTAGTTCGTGGGGAATCTGCTTTAGTTTAGATTTGTGTGATTTTAATTATGGTCAACTTTAAAGGCGATTTGTTTAAGAGACAAAATTGTGGTTAAGGAGATTGGTATGAAACTTCTTGATAGTATATGTTTGGGCTCCTTATAAGAAAGATTTGGATGATCTTGTCGTATCGATTTGGTTCTCTGAATCAGATATATAACGTTTCGATTTGGTTAGATTGTTATTGTATGAGGCTATATTGTACCAAGAGAAAGGTTAATTCCTAAATCTTTCTCTTGAAGAAACTGGAGATCACAGTACTACTCTCAAACATCTCTCTACTCTCTCAAAATTTCAATTTCATCTCTTTCCTGTTTATTCGGAGAGAACAAAATTCTGAAGCTGATGGTTTGACAAAATCAGCTTTAGATAATGTAATGAACCACCCTGGTTTAAGTCCGGTTTAAGATCCCGGTTAAAACATTATCATTGCGAAAATGTGTTAATTCCTTCTTTTCTTATACACAAAACATCGATTAACGATTACTATAAGGTTGATCCATATCAAGAAACCCAAAAAGTAGCTTTTTAACTAGTCACTGTTAGCTTAATCTATGATTTTATCTAAAAGAAGTTTGATTAGGATTAGGCTGAAAATAATTAAGGAAGAAGAAGATAAGACTGAAAAAGTCAAATTGAGTTTGGGTTTCATTTAGGGAGAGAGAGGGGAACCAAAATAGAACAAGTTAGTTTTGAAAATGTTGATCTGCAGATCTGTTGAATGAGAAGAAAGATTGATACGTGTTTGGTATCTGTACTTCTTTGCCGACATGTGGATTAAGTAACTGATATCAGTTTTTGTTCTCACTATATATGTACATTTGACTATTTTGGTTTCGCCTTGAACATGCAAATACAGCTATTTTTGAAGAGGAAAAAATTCAAAATATATTCCAAATATTACAACAATAATATTTTATTATGCTATTTAAATGGTTAAAATATCTGAGTACAATTGTTCAGTTAAGAGTAGTATATGTTATCATTCACAACTTTAGCTGGATTATCTTAAGTTTTAGTCTTATGACACTTTGTATAATTAAACTGAAATTTTCAATCAATGTGAACATAAATAAATATAATTTCGTTTTGATAATAACGACGTACATTTCCAGACCATATTAAAATCATGGATTAAAATCTGATAGACTCTCTCACCTTCATGGTATGATTGACTGATTGAGAAACCTTATTGAATTTTTGTAAATGATTTTTTAAATAATTTCTAGCAATATATAATAATTATTATTTTGGTGGATGTCAGGAAATTATGTGTAAGAAATGTCTTATCCAACCCCATGTTAATTGTGCCAGCCATGAAAATAAATAAAAATCCATGAATAGTAATAAAAAATGATTATCCCAAAAGAAATAGAAAAATCTCTTTACATATTTGGTTTGTATTGTATAGTTTTTGAGAGTGTGACCCATCTCTCTCTCTGTCTCTCTCCTCATTTCTTCTTCTCTCTAACACAAAAGTAGAAAGTCGAAGAAGAAAGAACGGGTTTGTAGTTGGTGGTTGCGTTTCTCTCTCTTAATAAAAAAAAAATTCAATCTTTTTTTTCTTTCTCAATTTCCCTATTTGTTGTTTCCTCCTTCACGCTCTTTCGTTTTCTTCTTAAATTATCCTGATTGAATCTGATTCTTGAGATCTTCTTACCTTCTTGATTGATCTGTCTCCTTGGTGAGTGTCTTTTTCTTCAGCTCGAATTCGAATTTGTTAATAAAGTTTGATTCTTTTTGGTTTTTGCTTAGTGATTCTTCTTTTTTGATTGATTGCAGAACAAAGAAGAAGAGATAGATAGAGAAAGGGTTTTGATGATTCTCGTGTTTCAAGTCTCTTTCTTAATCACTGTTTGATGGATTCTGATGTATAAATAAACAAACACCTCTCTTCTTTTTTCTTTGTGTGGTGCCAATTAGAAAGAAGAAAAAAATCTACGTAGATCTGTTCCTTTTTCTCTTAAAGCTTTTGTAGTTATATTATATTTGTAAGGAAAGAAAAAAAAACGTTTTTTTTCCTTTGAAGACTCACAAAAGTCTTACCTTTTCTTTGGTCAGCTTTGAAAGGCTTGATTTTTATTTCAATTTTGGGTTTTTGTTCATTCAATTTTGGCGATTTGGGTTTTAAGAATCACTGGTGTGTGTGCGTGTGTATTTGATCATTAAGGGACTAAAATAGAGGTTTGTTCTTCTTACAGTAATCTCTCTGGATAGTTGAATCATCATTTTGCTCTGTGTGGTGATCATTGGAGGGAAGGGGATTGTGTTGTGGTTTCTTACAGAGATCTAACATCATTGCTCTTTGTGGTGAGAATTGGGATCTAAAGTCTCAATCTTTCTCACTGGAAGACCGTGGGTGTGATTGTACCATTGTTGGTCTGGAGTGCCTTATTAATATAATCAGGGCCCTTAGAATGGGGTCCTGTTTATCTGCAGAGAGCAGGAGCCCTAGACCGGGTTCTCCTTGCTCTCCTGGTTTTGGTGTTAGGAAAAGAAAAAACTCTAAGAAGAGATTAGGTTCTAGAAACTCTTCTTTTGATCATAGGAGAGACGACCCTTTGCATCGTGTTCCCGGTCGTATGTTCTTGAATGGTTCTAGTGATGTTGCTTGTATCTTCACTCAACAAGGCAAAAAAGGTCCTAATCAAGATGCTATGGTTGTTTGGGAGGTTAGTTAGAATATAATCTTCAGGTTTTTGTTTAGCTCTAATAAGCGAATGATTCTGATTGTTTAGTGGATTTTGTTTACAGAATTTTGGTTCGAGGACGGATACAATCTTTTGTGGAGTGTTTGATGGACATGGTCCATATGGTCATATGGTTGCAAAGAGAGTGAGAGATAATCTTCCTCTTAAATTAAGTGCTTATTGGGAAGCAAAAGTACCGGTTGAAGGCGTTTTAAAGGCGATTAATAATGGAAGCAACAATTCTGAAGATGTTGCTGCTACAGCTTCTTTTGTATCTGCTGAAGAAGAACCTATGCCATCTGTTGATATGGAGGAGGAGAACACGGAAGAGTCGAATTTTGAATTGTTTAAAACGCTGAAAGAGTCTTTTCTTAAGGCTTTTAAAGTTATGGATAGAGAACTAAAATTCCATGGAAGTGTTGATTGTTTCTGCAGCGGTACAACGGCGGTGACTTTGATCAAGCAGGTAAATTGTCTCTCAGCTTGGTTACGGTTTAAAGTTTAAAGCTTTATCTTTAATATATATCCTCTGCGTTATCGTAGGGTCAATATCTCGTCGTTGGAAATATTGGAGACTCGAGAGCTGTAATGGGTACAAGAGACAGTGCAAATGCTCTTTTTGCTGTTCAATTAACTGTGGATCTTAAGCCAAATCTTCCAGGTTCAGTGATTGTTCCTTAAGCCAAATCTTCCAGGTTCATGTAGATGCAAGTTGTGTTTTTTATTCCCTCGATTGGTTTTTGCAGCCGAGGCAGAGAGAATAAAAAAGTGTCGTGGCCGGGTATTTGCGCTTAGAGATGAGCCGGAAGTTTGTAGAGTTTGGTTACCAAACTGTGACTCGCCAGGACTTGCAATGGCGCGTGCTTTTGGAGACTTTTGCCTTAAAGATTTCGGTCTAATCTCTGTTCCCGATGTATCTTTTCGTCGATTAACCGAGAAAGACGAGTTTATAGTGTTGGCTACAGATGGGGTATATATGAAACTCTTTTGACTTTACTCTCTCTCTCGCTGTTTCTTTTCTAAGAACTAACGTTTTACGATTGTGTGATAGATTTGGGATGTTCTCTCGAATGAAGATGTGGTGTCGATTGTAGCTTCAGCTCCATCGCGTTCCTCTGCAGCAAGAGCGTTAGTTGAGTCAGCGGTTAGGGCTTGGAGATACAAATACCCGACTTCAAAAGTCGATGACTGTGCAGCGGTTTGCTTGTACCTAGACTCCAACAACTCAAATGCCATATCTTCAGCTTCTTCCGTTTCCAAACTGGATGACGAAGAAGAAGAACTAAAAGCTGATGATGCATTAGAACCAAGCGGTCTAGGCCGTTCTGGTACTGTCAGGACCGGGAAAGAGATTGCGCTCGATGAAAGCGAAGCCGAAAAGCTGATAAAAGAAGAAGATAACTTGGATTCAGAACATGGAACAGAGTATTCTGCATTAGAAGGTGTTGCAAGAGTTAATACACTTTTGAACTTACCAAGATTTGTGCCTGGAAAGTGAAAATAAGAGAAAGTGAAGAAGTTGATAAATCATAAATCAAATAAATCAGCCAAAGAGAAGGTGCTGTCTTTTTCTCTTTTTTTTTTCCTTTTTCAACTTTCTACATTGATCTCTTATTCTTTCCTTTTGAGTCATGATTCATTGGTTTTGGAACATAAATTTTTGTCTGTTTTTTTTCTTTTGATGATGTCTTTTTCTGTTGTCAATGTTCATGATGTTTTTTTGGTTTTCAGTAAAGAAGTGTGAAAAAACATTTATGTGTCTTGTGTCTATGAATCTGTGAAACCCCTCAGGCTTTATTTTGTCTGTCTGTAGGGGAAATATTTCCTGTTTTTGTCAATCTCTCTTTCAAAATCATGAAAATGGCATTTTTTTTTCCAACAAATGTGAGTCAGATCCTTTACTTAAAACAACAAAAGGAACAAACAAACTTTTATTACCAAGCGATGTTAAAGAAGAAAGGAATTAAGAGAGAAAAAAGTGTAAGAAGTTTGGTAATAGCTAAAGAAGAAGACCATGAGAGATTGTGAGCACCAACTGTGTAGATTGCTCCACTTTGCTCATCCTTTACTTGTATTCCACTTGAGCCTGTGTGATATTTGATTCATTACAACAGTCAAAAACACCTAAACCTTATCAAAATCTCATAAAATTTAACAAAGATATGCTTACAGTTGTGATTAGTCCATCCAATAACTTGGTTTTCGATATCGTATACAACTAACTTGTTCGAAAGCGCCATATCTACACAACGAAACAAATCAATTTATTGGCGATTCGTACATTTTTGAAAGAGAGATTTAAGTTTATACCTCCAAGAATTGTCAATGATCCTCCTTCTTTAGTCTTTAATCCACCATTTTGCCAACCAAAACACCATGTATCGGCCTACATTCGTTTTTTTTACGTCAATTTGAGAACACGAAAAAGATAAAAGAGTCGGAACAAGAACTAAAACATACTTGAAGTTCGAATAGATATTCCCGAGGAGACACCGTCAAGGAAGCAGACTTATCGAACTGAAATGTGACAGGAGGGAACCGATCTAACCTGTGAATTCAACAGTATATTTTCAGACTGCCAAAACTAATTACTGAGGATGACAAAGCGATGAGTAAGAATCTTACTTATCGGTATAACGGAAACAAATAAACGAATCTTGAACTGTATGCATAGTAAGCTCTACATGCGAAGCCAAAATCTGGCGAAAACCAACCCCCAAAAAAACAAACCCAAGTGTTAAGAATTTTAGAGTAGAAGAATAAAAGAAATCCACAAGTAACAGAAAGAGCATTGACCTCTTTCATTAGGGCCTTATAAACAGCATCGGGAAGATACACGAGAGTTGTACCACTATCGACAATAACTCCTTTATCATCTCCCGAATCAAACGCTCCCGGAGAAAGTTCTAAAACTGAATTGCCAACTTCAATTGAATTGAGGTTAACACTATAGTGAGCTCTGTCAAAAAGATGGTCACAAATCAAAACATTTTTCACAAGAAATCGAAAAGGACGGTTTTTTAAAGAAAAAAGGCGCTCGCTTACGATTTAGAGAGCATTGGAGTAGTCTTCACTTTCGGTGACACGACTTCTCCAATAGTGAATATACCACCTCCATTGTTATTATCCAAACAATGAGCAAAAGATCTTTTAACCTTTCTTTCTGAAGCTAGTTGAGATATAAACGATGAATTCGACTGTCCGAATCCTAATATTCCATCAACTGCAGATACCGATCCACCAAGCTGACCAGACTGTCTAGACCCACACCTGGATTGAAAATCGACAAAGATCGGTTTAAAATTGACACAATGTATTGAATCAAGAAGAGGTTTTCTCGCTTAAACTCACCCGAAGATAATAGTGCCGTTAGTAGAACCGGTTTGGCGATTTCCGGTAACTAAATCCAAATGTACAACATCTTGCACTAAGTAACCAGTAGTGGAACTTTCATCACCATAGAGAATAACATATTGGCAAGTGGAACCTGAGTGACACTCAGATCTTTGGTTAACGTAAGAGCAAAAGTTGTCATTGCAAGAAACTGATTTTGCAGTTGATGAAGCATCTGCATCATAAGGTGTTAACTCTACCTGAAACAACATAAAGATAAAACTATAAAACAAACAAGAAATCTACAAAAGTAAAGTACAATAAGGTTGAATGTTATACCAAATCACTTTTCCTAGGACAACTGATGCAACCAGCACAATTCACCCATAAGATATCACTCCCTGTATCAACTTGTACATGATATTCTCTTGATGGTGTTCCAAGTCCTATTTTAGTAAAGTATAAACTGAAAATGAAACAAAACACCAAACAAAACAAAGAACAAGAATCAACATTTTTACAATTACCAGACACAAGAACAATGAGTCAATGACCAAAACAAACAGTAGAGAATCTCAAAAGATCCAAAAAGCTAAAAAAAGGGTTTTATTTTCATATTCCAGATTTTCAAAAAAGGACTTTTTTTTTGGTTTAAATTCGCAATTTTTATTTCTCAAATTACAGGTTTTGGTTTATGGTGAATCGAACCCAATAGACTCAGGTTGACTATCGCCGCCGAGAGGAAGATCGATGGCGGAGAGGAGTCGAGAGTGACGGTGAGCGTCGTGAGATTTGAGAGCTTTGAGATCTTTTTCTTTTTTGCCGGCGAATTTGCTTTTAACTTGAAAGACTAAATTTTCCGGAGATTCCGCCGCCGATAACTGCGGCGGAATTAGTAACAACACGACCGCCGCCGCCGACAGGAAGATCGCCGACAAAGAGCATTGTCTCCGCCTGAGATCCATCCTCTGTAAATAGTGCAGAGGATATTCCTAAACTTAATAAATTGAAAAAAAAAAGTGAAAGAGAAAGAAGAAAGTGTCAGCTTTGGCGGTGGAGTAAGGTTTAGGACAAGAGCAAGAAGAAGAAAAGATCTTTGTAATTTCCAAACTAAATGGTATTTAAATACTGTTAAACAAAATTAACTTTAAGAATTGAGTAACAAAATTAATTTTATTAGTGGGATTCTTAAACAAGTACAATAATATTCTTGTGACTGTGATTACTTGGAGAATGAAACTGAAATAACTGTTAGCTCTTTCACTGTTGAAGCAGTTGCTCTGTGAGTTAATTTCACATGTACGAATGCACAATCCACATAAAAGTATTGTCTTCACAGAAAAGATATTTTCTATATTTTCACATGTATAACATTGTAATACATGTGATAAGTTTTTTTTGCTAAAAAATACATGTGATAAGTTTTTTTACAAGAACAAGAATTATCCTTTGTAAGTTTGTAATAAGTTAATTCACCAGAATGAAAATATGAGTGTTTTTTTTTAAAATCAAACATATTTGGTAATTGAACTATACAGTTGTTAGCATTTATATTGGACTATAAATGGTTATAATTCATATAGAAAAATGTCCCCACCATTTTTTTCCCTCAACATATCAAAAAAGTATTTAATCACCTAACAAGTTGCAGGCATTTTGTATTGTAGTCTAAAATAATATATATATTTTTTTTTCTTCTTCAATATTTGAGGGACCGAGTCGTCATTTCCTTGTGAAAATCATAAAAAATATCAAACGTAATTCCCTCGAGAATTCTACACCTCCCATTACCATCTATCACTAAAACATCAATTGACACATAAACACCCCCGAATATCCTCACTCATCCGCAGCCGTTTGAGGCTATAATCGTCTTTTCCTCCACACAGTCCAATAATAACGAAAATAAATAAAACCAATAAATATTTATCACTCCGTTGAGACCGCATAAGCTGATCAACTTCAAACAATGCCTCTCTCTCTTCGTCTTGCTCCATCTCCGACGGCTTTAGCTCCGACCACCGGAGGATTTGGTCCTGTAAGGAAACAGTGCTGGATTCCTTACTCCGGTGTCGCGACGACGAAGATTGGTTTCTGCTCATTGGAGGATTCTAGGAAAAGGGTAGATTCGTGTGTGGTGAGGTGTAGCTTAGAGACAGTGAATGTAAGTGTTGGTCAAGTAACTGAAGTTGATAAGGATACTTTCTGGCCAATCGTTAAAGCCGCCGGTGAAAAAATTGTCGTACTTGACATGTACACTCAATGGTATATTCGTAAATTCGTCCTCAAAATTGATTTCGAATATACTTTATATTTTCTATAGTTTTAGGAATCAATGGTGGTTTTTAATATTTATCTAAATTGTTTTGACATTAATCTTTTTGGTTCTATAACAAGTCATGAAATTGTAACAACTCTATGCATATTTATGTTTTTAATTGTCCATTATGCGCAATTGTATAACTTCGTGATTATATTCTATTATATTCTATAGTGAATGTTTTAGGTTTTGATGTTTTGAAACTTTTTTATCTGTTCAACTTAGAGATTCTCTTTAATTGGGATATATAAAATTTATGTAGGTGTGGTCCGTGTAAAGTGATTGCTCCTAAATACAAAGCTTTATCAGAGAAGTACGAGGACGTTGTGTTTCTAAAGCTTGATTGCAATCCAGATAACCGGGTTTGTCTTCTCATTTCTCACCACCAAATTTCTTGTTGCATTTTTGTTTTGTTTTGTTTTTTTTTTTTTGAAATAAATGTTAAATTATATTCAAACAAAAAAAATATTGTTTTACATGAACTGTTCTTTGAACTTAAGTATAGAAAGAAAGCAGAGTTTGTAACACAAGAAGTTTTAAATCGTAGTCAAGAACTTAACTAGTACTAAACCATGAGAGAAGACCTTCGTATTCATGATCACCTGCACGCCGTATCGAGCTCAGACGATTATAGCTATGTTGTTGTTGTTGTTGTTTAGGCGTTAAAAACTTTGAAACTCTGTTGTTTTTTTTTTTGGGTGCAGCCATTAGCAAAAGAGCTAGGGATAAGAGTGGTTCCAACTTTCAAGATCTTGAAGGACAATAAGGTTGTCAAAGAAGTGACCGGTGCGAAATACGATGATCTGGTTGCAGCCATTGAAACAGCGAGGTCCGTTGGTTCGGGATAAACCATCATATCTCAATGTATTTACCATTGATTGGTTTGTATGTAATGTAAAACTCTGGTGCTGTTCCTATAGAACGAGGGAAAGCCAAAAATATTATGTTGTTTTTTTTGGTATGTGTAAATCTCCTTTATATAAAAGGGAAAAAATTCTAAGCTTTTAAGGGGTGCCACATGGGTAAAATAATCAGCAAAATCTTCAGAATTATATTTAGCCAATCAGATTGCTTTATTAAGACATGTCATCTCAGCCTCTTATACAAAAACTAATTTCTCAATAATAAGCCCAATGGCATACAAAACAAACACATATTACATCTAACTAATAGAAATTGGCCCAATAACTAAACCACTCACCTATCGACACCAACGTCTTCTGGCCTTCCTTCTTCTTCATCTCTTGAACCTAAAAAACACACGACATTGCCTCCTCAGAATCCCAAACCCCCGGTAACGAAACTGCCGTTACAACATATACTTCAACCTGATTCACTTTAAATATTTCCCACTACGCCCAATTTATGACACCAGCAGTAATGGAACTGACGATGATGTGTTTCGGCTACCAACTGAAGAGGTACTGATTTGTTCATGCTCTGTTTCATTTAGAATTATGGGTTTCTTCTGCCTTTGATTTCTTAGGAACGAGTCCGTACCTAACTGCTATTATATATCCTTCATTAGTCCAGGAATTTGAAGAAGAAGCGCGTGGGCCACCGGATCTTCCTCTACTGCAGAGTAGAATCAAAGAGAGTAAGTGTTAACATTCCAAATTTTGCTTCCTTATGTTACCGTTGAATGTTGGTGTTGATGGTACTGTCTCAGTTATTCCGGAATTTTGTATAGAGAATTCAAATTTTGAATTCTGATGGTTGAATCAATCTTGCAGTTGTTAGAGTTCTGTCAAATTTCACAGTTTTGAGGCCAAAAGCAGCCAGCAGGAAAGATTGCGTTGGACAGCGACAAAGCCTATCTTGGTGCTTATTATGGCTATAACACTTTCCTTATTGGAGCTTTGTTTGAGGTTACTCTTTAGTCTCTAATCTTTAATTTGAAGTTTCATCTTTTTTCATTTGATAAACTATGGGTAGGATGTTGAATTTGGATTACTTATGCAGCTGTTTCCTCCTGTTGAACTTATGGAACTAACTAAAGCTTTGGAAAAGCAAAGGCCTATATCTATCCGGACAAACACACTTAAGGTGAGTTTGGTTTTACTTTGCTGTGTTATGAATTTCGAAGTCTTCCATTTCATCTTGATGTTTATTTTGTTTTAGACTCGACGAAGAGATTTTGCTGATTTACTGTTGGACAGAGGAGTCAATCTAGACCCATTAAGCAAGTGGTCAAGAGTAAGTAGTTTGTTTTCTTCCTTGTGAAAAACAACTTACTTGCCGATCCAGTTTCTGAAAATCATTCGCCTTCCTTCCGTTCCGCTTCTTTTCATCTTCGATTCTTCGCCTTCCTTTTTAGGGTTTAACAGCCTCGATCAAATTTTAAAAACTCTTCTCTATTGATCGTTTCACAGATTCTCTCCCTCTTTCTCTTATTTGCAAAAACTTTCCTTCATACTAACACATTCGTTCGTTCTCTGCTAGGTTCACGTACATGAGGCAGCAAAATTCCACTGATGTCATCTGAGGTAAATAAAATTAGGTTCGTCTGTCGCCCTAAAAACGAAAAGATGTTGCAGTTCGATAAAAAAAGATGAAAGCACCATCTTGCTAAGATATAATCATCATTCTTACTCTGCTTAATTAAGTGCAACAACGTTTTTGGTTACCAAATTAGTCACAATTTTGGAGAAATGATTTCTTTGTATGCAAGGTATCAAGAAGTCATACCTCTGTTGGGGTTTCAATCTGGGATTACCATCCATACCACAATAAAAAAGGTCTTGGACCTATCCATTTAATATTGGGGACCTTCTCTCCCATGGATTTATTTGCTTAAGAAGTAAAGAGTCCATGTTATATCCTCAAATCAGCTATTGGTCGGAGTACAAACAAGCACTCTGGAATGATATTGGTAAGTAGTTTACTATTTGTTTGTCCATTTTCCAAAGGCGTAATTTATCATTCTGAATTTGTGATGTTTGAGCCCGTATCTAGACTCTGCCTAGATCGCCTGAAAGCGTAAATTGTTATCCCTATAGTTATCCCTATAGTTAATTGATTGTTGTATGTTTCTACTCTGAAGTTAAGTTTCTTGTTCATGATGGACTACTAATGTGTTTTCTTTTCGTATTACCTTATGGACTGCTACATTGCCTTCTCGAAAGATGTGGTAGCGTTGTTCTAAATTTGCTTTGAGTATGGAAATTTTTTGGTCTAATTTCCCTTCTGTTTCTTCTTCGTTTAGTGTCTCATAGACTCAACGATAGTATTGGAGAATTTCTCAGACGGAAGACTATGCAGCTTCCCTCCATTCTGAAACGGTTTTACTCATTGATTTAGAGAAAAATCAAGCCTCTATTTGAACCAACTAGAAATGGACAAGGGTCCATCTCTTTCTGAACCTGGTAACAACATTGACTATAACTTATAACCGTGTTCTTATGTTTATAGAAATTCATGATTGGTTTGACAGTAAAAAAAACTCCTAGATAGATGAATGTAAGGACTAAAGTGGTAGAGGTGTGGAAGTTAAATTTGGAAGACACTTTGAAAAGCTTATTATTTTTTCCAATGTAACAGACAAGTTCTAGATGGTTTTAAATTAGGTGATAGTTTACAATACGTGTATGACTTGAAGAAAGGATGGACGTGTGTTAGGTAACTATATCTCTCTCTCCATCATTAGCGATGTCTCAGTTTCTCATGTTTTAGACAATTTAAGGCTTTGCTAAGAAATCCTTTCATCTTCTTTGGGTAATGTTCGTATGCTAATCAATCTTTATGATATATGATCTAAAACTTTAATAATTCTAGCAGAGAATACTATTTGTGGAAACAAAATCAGATGTTGTTGCCAAGGCGGATGGTACATTTGTTCCTCGTGGGAAAAGAAAGAGACACGAAAATAGAGGTTAGACTTTGGTGTTTACATTTTTTCATTACTTCCTTTAGATCACTTGAATGATTGCTGCAAGTCTACATGTAGATTTATTTTCTGCTTCTCATTCCACCGTCTGTATTTAAAATTAGTATTCACATCACATGCGCATACTCTATGAAGCTATGCATCATTCATGATTTAGGGATATCTTTACTTCTCCAAACTGTAAACAGTATGTTGTCACATCTAAAAATGTCATTTGAATTGCAGGAGGCAAGGGGAAAAAATACCAGCATGTTAATTCTTAATAGATTTGCATGAGCTTCCTGTTGGGTCTACAAGACATAGATGTGGCTCCGCTCCAAGATAATTTGTCTCTAAAGAGTAGAATTCTTGGATTCAACAAAAGAGAAGTCAATGTGAAAGTAGACTGTAGAATTAGCATGTTTAAATCTCTTTTTCTACCATTTTATCAAATAGGAGATAAATGAAAATTATTTTTACTTTTCAAACAACACGTACTTTAATTTTCCAACAAACACAATATACTTGACCAATAGTTATCATCTAAAAAATATATAGCTTAGTAATAAGTTTACTCTTAGTTTAAATTAAAGCAACGCTGAAATGGAGTTTTCATCACTGGTGTTTTGTATTGTTTTCACAAAATTATTTAGTGACACAAGGTAGTTCATCATTTGTAATATGAAAATATAGGAAACAAAAGAAGATAACTGTAAGAAAAAAGATTAGCCTACTCTAATAAATTAATTTTTTAGATTAAGAAAAAATATGGCATAAAAACCCACGCGTAGATGTTTAATTAAGACTATTCTACTACTCTTGGAAACAAAACCATGATGACGTAACCTTGTTAGGACCAATGGAGGAAAAAAAGCTCCAAGGTGCTGTACGCTGCTAAATAAGCTTAAGCGTGGGTCTTCTTAAGACCATTTCCAATTTTGACTCTATTTTTCACTCTAAAATAGAGTAACTCTATATTCCTTCAAAGTTGAGTGGATGAAGTTCAGAATGCTAAGGTTTGTAGCTACGCCATTTTTTTACTCTGCTTATTGTCTTTACCTGAAGCGAATTTGGAGTTTAGATCAAGAGAATTTATGAACAACTAACTTATCCAGGCTGAAAAGTAATGAACTTATGGCGTAATGGGCAGTACTTCCAGTTGTTTGTTCTTTTTGTTTTAGTTCTTATGGCGATCTTTTTCTGTCCTCAGGTTAAAAAAAAAAATCTCATGATAGCAAACTCTATACGGTTGGCACATCATGTCTTTCTATCAACATAGTTCACTTTGTTTTGGGAAGATGCCACAACACTCTCAAAGTATCCATCCCATCTTTGGAATTGCAAAACTACTCCAGAATATGTTTGGAGATTTAAAAGTGGCATCAAAATTAGTTGAAATCTCGCAACTCCTACTATTAACATTTACAAAGGCATTCATAAAGTCATATGGTTTTAGCTTTGAGTTATTTATTTCGCTTGTGCTTGAATTTTAAATCGTCACTGTTTTCGTCTTCCATTTTGCAGATCATTGAAATGGATGGATTGAGTTTGCATATTTGGTTTTAGATTTTTAATCCACCTCATCATTTACCTCTCACGGGTGGGAGGAGAAATGCCTTCTAAAATATACATCTATTGAATTCATGTTATGACCTCATGTAGAGGCATCACGACAATATGAGGCGCAAGATGATGAACAAGTCCTTGACGCTAACCAAATCAGAAGAGATGAGCACATGAGATATTTTGGTAAGGGTCAGTGCATATTGAGGTAAGTCAAGCATGAACGAGAAAGCCAAATACGTTCTAAAGCGATTGTTTAGCTTATAGGTATGTTTCATTTTATGCTTCTACCATAACTACCTTTGACTAATCTCTGTTCCTACAAGAAATTGTACAATCTATAGCAACATAAGAATTTAACCTATTATGTCATATACCTTTTTTGTGACCAAACAAAAATCTCAACATAAACCTGTGCGCGTAGTTTCCTAATCTCAATTTTTATGTCATAGACATACTCAATAAATAAGGTTTCATTGCATTAGGAGTTTTAGAGCAAACAAAGAAAATTTGAGAACTAGGATAAAGACATAAGTATCTAAATTTGGTTCTTTAATATTGACGATATGTAGTTCTTTAATTATATTGGATCTCAAAGTTTTAAAACTAAAGAATATTGAAAATCACCAAATTTATGGGAATAATATACATGTTGTTTTAATCGAAGCATATTATAAAACCACGAGTTGATGTTTGTTAAAAGGTTAATTCCTATGACTTTGAATGTCAAATATAAATTTCACTCATTTTTTAAAGTTGCTAAGCATACTAGAACAACAAAATAACAATTAAAACACCCATTTGTAGTGACAAAAAAAGGTGGAAAAAAACCCATTTGTATAACATAAATTATCATGATTATAGGCTATATAGCATATAGAAATGATAAACGTTGGGACAATGCAACAAAAATAACACAAAAGTTTCATATAGCAGAGAAAGAGAAAAATATAGCTATTTCTTTTTTACCATATGTCTATGGTATGATTTCACTTTTCAAATGAAAAAAGACTTACATATTTGTTATATTCGTTAGTTTGCATTAATGATATTATATGTTAAATTTTATTTTATCCTATTTTCCTAAAAATGATTCCACAAAATATACAAATTAAAAATACAAATGGTAGAAAAAGATACGATAAAAATGATACAAATATATAAAAAAATTGCAAAATATTCTCCAAAAACAAACACCAAAAAGTATTATTTAAATTAAATAATACTAACACAAACTTAAGTAAAACACAGAAAATTACCAGAAAACATCTACAAAACTAAAAATTCATTATCAAATCATAACGAATAGAATTGAAAACATAGGAGAACGATTATTCAAAACATAAGACAGCCAAATGAGAAGATTTATAGAAGAATTGCGTTAACTATATTCACATAGTATATATGCCTAAGCAAGCAACAATTTAGATAATATAATTTTTGCTGAAAATATTCCTGAAATTAGATGAACCAAAAATATGAGAAACACAATCCAAAATTGCAGATTTTATGAAGTGATATACAAGAACATGTTTCTCTAAAAAATGGAACAGAATCAAAGACTATTCTAATTTCAAGCATTTCTAAACAAAAAAAACATAAACTACATAATTTTTCTTAAAATTCACCATAAATAAATTCAGAGATTTATCATAAAACCCGCGTGTAACGCGGGAAAAGACGTTTCAATAAAAATATGATCAAGGTAATGTTTATTTATCATAGAACCGGAATTACCCGTTCATAAACCCGAAAAAATCGGGTTAAAGCCCAATAGTATAATAAACTCTTTTAAGGCCCATTTGAGAAATAACATATATTATTCCCACTTTTGTAAAGAGATATCACAAACCACAAATTATAACAGACGAAGAATTTATAGCGAACCCTAATTTCCGATCATGACGCCGTTTATGAGATCCGTCGTTGCGCAGGTAACTCGCGGAGGTAGATCGGTTTGCTCTCGTCGCAATTTTTGTTCAGGCCCTTGTAGTTGCTGTTACTGTGGTAACGTTTTTTTTATTCTCCATGAAATTTATAAAATTCTCGAGTGTTCTATATTCTCGGATTCTTAGGGTTTCCGTTTGTAATCTTTTTTTTTATAATTGCAGTGTCGAAGAGAGCCGAAGCAGTGACTGGTAAATGTTGTTATCTACGCATGCATGTTGTGATGTATTCATTCATGAACATGTTGTATTAATACATCACGATCTTAGGGTTTCGATGTAATATTTTATTTATGATTGTTTTTTTTTTTCAATAGCGTCTTCGAATAGAGAAGACGTAATAGTGCAACGGCTAGGTCTCGCATTGGCGGGAGCTGGTGGTGCTTTGTTTTCCTATGTTTGTGGTAATGTTGATTAAGCTGAGATTAGAATATAGAGCAAAAAAACAAACAAATTCGTGATGTTTTTTTTTATATATAACTCTTTTTTTTCAGATTTGGTTGGGTTTTCTAATTCAAACCCAAAAAAAAATTAAACAAGAGAATCTACATTTGTCAAGGTGATAAGGAATGAGGAGAAGCAGGAGGAAGAGAAGCCGGGATAATGATATAGTAAAGTTAATCTATGATTGCAGCTTCCATGCTTCTTCGGGATCGCTCATCGAAAAATGTTTTCTTCATTATCTTTCAACTTTCAAAGCTAAGGTTGGCATTTGTATATTTCACTTAAACTCGGTTACAGAGATTGTTCATATCCACATCGGATGAATTTGACAATACATCAACCAAAGAAAAGCAACATAAGCAGAAATACAACAACTTAAATAAGATTAGAGAACATACAAACCATGATTGTATCTTCCATGGAGATAGATAGGGAGTCAAAGTCATAAAGATCCAAGAAAAGGATCGAGGAACCAGAGACTCCCTGTCCACGAGACCTTGACTTGTTGAATTCTGAAGGGAGGCACACTTGCAGTCAGCTTTCTTTAAACCCGAGACCATCGAGTGGTCATATATAGCTCGCAGAGGTGTGACAACAGCCATAAAGACTAGTGCCAGAGCCAATGAACACTGAGCTTTTCAATACTCGCTCCATCAAGGAGGAGAGATTTCTCGGTTTTGAAGCCGGAAACAGTTTCATCAATCGGAAATGAATCCGTTGAGAGCAGAACAATACTAAGCTTAGCGTGTCAACTCTAGACATGAAACCTAAGTCATATCGAGCAATTGCATAGCTTGAAAGCATGTATAACACAATGGTATAAAGATTTAAGAAATCAGAGCTGAACCATAGTGAATAAATTACAGGATTTGAGAATCCAGAAAAATTTGACTCAAAAGTAAATATTTTTGTTGAAGGTCTCTCCTTAAAGAAGGAGTAAGGTGATACCGATATCTCACTAAACAGAGAGGAAGATGAAACATACCAGCCCTGTGAATGATTAATCGAAGCACATACAATCGAAGCTTCCAATCCGGAATTAGTCTCTTACCAGAAACTAACGCAGGACCGGTGGCACCAGAGACGGAGATTGGTAAGAGTTGTTGAGAAATTGTTTCAGAAAACAAATGGGGCCACCCAAAGCCCAGCAAAAAGGCTTGTTGGACCAGGCCCATATCCATTAGAAAATCAACGAACTCAAATGATGCGGTTGTTCGAACCGTAGTGTTCACGATGGAGTCGGGTGACTCGCCGGAGGGATCTTCGTGCATCAAAGGCTAGCAACGAAGGAGATGTGAGACCTTCAGACAAAGATCTAAATTTGGGTGTGGATGAGAAGGAGGAGGGATTTTTGAGGAGAGGGAAATCGAGTAAGGTTGGAGCATGCTTAACTGCGGAGTTTTTGAGGAGAGTGAAATCTAGTAATACTCTCGTCCAAGCATGCTTAACTGCGGAGTTTTGATGGGATCCAGTGCATTAGTGCTTGTATGATCGCACCCATCTTTTTTTACCACTTAAAATGGTTATAATGTCTTCCATTAATAAAAAGAGTTAATTATGAAAAGTCGTTGGTATGACCGTATGAGTAATTCATTTATCTTTACATAAGAAATCTTTTTTTTACATAAGAAGTCTTTAAAGTTATATAGATTGAATAAAGAGAATTTGCACAGGGAAGCGTCCAATTAGAGACCAATACGCTACTTGCAAATTAACTAATACGCTGCTTGCAAGTTAATTATTTAGGGTAGTGAGACAAAAGAGGAAAGATAATTGTTAACTAGATATTCACTTAATAATACGCAACTTCCAAATTGTTTATTTGTAAGAATATAGTTTTTTAGACAGCTATCTGTCAGACTGTCACTACCCTCGATTGCAAAGGACATAAAGATTTTTTTTTTGTTTGATTGAAAACAATTTAAAACATTACAAAACTTGTAACGATTGCATTTATTAGTGTTAATCACGTTTCAACCATAATCGTTCGCAAAACCATGGTTGTAGTTAGGGCTGGGCATTCGGGTAATCGGGTCGGGTACAGGTTCGGGTCTAACCGGGTACAGGTTCTTTCGGGTCTAAGCAAAATGTACCCATATAGGTACCTGTGAAGTTTCGGTTCGGTACAGGTTCGGGTCTTCGCGGGTACAGGTTCGGGTACAGGTTCTTCCAAATAGAACCTGTAAATACCCGATTTTTTTCAGGTTCTTGTTGATTCGGGTATTTTCGGGTCCTTTTTACCCGAAAGTTCTGTTTTTTACCCGAACTCCATGTTTTTACCCGAACAAAACACAACAATACCTATAAATTTCATTTCAAACACAAAGAGAAATGATGAAAGATGAAACACATGAGATAAAGAGCTGAGTTGAGACTTACCACAAATGTTTACTAGTACTTAAACAAAGTTTAAAACACATCTAAAAACAAACGTTAAAACACATCTACAACAAAAAGAAATCAGTTCATTAATACTTAAAAACCTGAAGCTTGAAGTCTTGAAGCTTGAAGTCTTGAACTTCTATCTGCGTAAATTAACAATATTTGAATCAGAAAGAGACATATAACCAAAGCCATATAAGAAAAGATTTTAACAGAATACGGATAACAAGAGTTATTTACCTTAAAGTGACATGAATGCAGGTTCAAATTCTACACAGAGTAGGAAAAGTGTTAGCCATTTAGCAGAATTGATAACAAATTACAACATTAACATGAACAACAAATTCTAAATTTACCTCTCATTAGCTCATCTTGTAGCTCGAAATCAGCAAGCATTTGTTCCTTTCTTATAATTCCTTTATCACTCATTCTAATTTGACACTTCAACCACTGCTCAGTACACATGAGGACTTCAACCATGTAATGAGTCAAACAGCTTCTAGACGAATCTAAAAGCCTACCACTAGTGCTAAAAGCAGATTCTGAAGCTACCGAAGATACTTGCATTGCTAGAACATCTTTAGCTATTAGTGAAAGAATCGGATACTTACCACTGTTTACCTTCCAGAAAGAAAGAATATCATATTCTAAACCATTAGGGACATTAGGACATTCCACAGGTTCTTTCAAGTACAACTCCAACTCATTGGCTTTATTCTGAAACCCACTTTGCTGTACAAGCTCATTGTAGATATCATCCATATTTTCGTAGGCAAAACCATGACCTAACACTGTTGTCTCAGGAACTTCATCTACAAATTGGTCTTGGGACTGAGATTGTGTAGAAGAGCCTCCATGAGTCTGAGACTGAGAGGAAGCAGTAGCATTTCCAAATTTGGTATACTCCTCAAACAGTTTATTCAAGAGAGAGTTAATATCATCCTTCAGAATAGACGCATGAACTGAATCTTTACCATAGAGTTTATCAAAGCACAACTCAGCAAAATTCATCTTCTTTCTAGGATCAAAAACACTAGCAACTATCAGCAGCTTATTCATCTCAACTTGCACTCCAAATGGATCCCAATATTTCCCTAATTTTCCTAACATAGCTACAGCATCTGAACTTAAGAATGCATCAGGACCAGTACTCTTGCTTAATCCTTCTATATTTCTAGTCATACTAACTATCTCATTATAAAGCTTATGAGAAGCTACTGAGCTTGAAGATGAGATAGCCAAAGTAGATCTATAGAAAATGATAAGAAACTGTACTAACCTATCAGCTGCTTCCCAATCAGGTTTTCTTGGTGGTCCAACACGCTTCTTTCCATCCACAGATTCACTAAAGTAGTCATTGTACGGTTTGTCTTCTTCCAACATCCTGTCAAAGGCACTACTGAACTTCAGAGCTTGGTCTAACATGAGATAGGTTGAATTCCACCTGGTCTTCACATCTAAAGGTAGACTACCCCTTTGAATCCTTCCTGACTCCACACGATCTTCAAAAGATTTCAGTCTAGGAGTAGAAGACCTTACAAAGTAAATGGCATTGCGAATACTATCCACACTGTCACCTATATCTTGCAGCCCTTCTTTGACAATAAGGTTGATAATGTGTGCAGCACATCTGATATGCAGATAATGACCATCTAAAACAAATGCATTGTCTCCATTGACCATCTCGAATTCTTCTTTGAATTGCCTAATAGCATAACTGTTTGCTGTGGCATTATCCACAGTGATGGTGAACACTCTCTTGATGTTCCATTCCCTCAGACAATCCATCAGAACCTTGCAAATGGTTGCCCCTTTATGATCATACACATTCTTAAATGCGATCATGAACTTCTTCAGTCTCCACTGATCATCCATGAAATGAGCTGTTACCACCATATAACTAGCTCTAGTGAATGGATCAACCCATATATCAGTAGTCAATGACAGCCTTTGCTTGTTCACTCCAAAAATATTCATCAATTCTTCCTTTTTAATGACATAAATCTTCACAATATCTCTTGTGGCTGTTCTTCTAGAGTGAGGCTTTGCCAACATAGCTTTATCACAGAAATATCTCCAAGCTAAGCTCTCTACAAAAGCTAAAGGCAACTGACCTAATATAATCATCTCATTCGTAGCCTCCCTAATCACTTCATCTGAAACCTTACGCAGTCTAACACTATCACCATCATGATTCAACTGTGTTTGATTCTGATACTTATTACCAGCTTCCCATAACTTATAAGCACTACAGGTCTTAGTCAAATGTTTCTTCATATTAGTTGTACCTGATTTGGATGGAACAACCATCTCTCTGCCACAATGTTTGCAATTAGCCTTGTCTGGATCATCTTTCTGTTCAATGAAGTGTTGCCAAACCCACGATCTCTTCTTACTCTTTGAACCAGAAACATCTGCTTCATTAACCTTTCTTTTCTTTCCTTGATTTGGTGTTTCAACTCCATCATCATCGTTATGAGAAGCATCATCCATTGGAGTTTCCTCTTGCAAATTAGAAGCTATCTGCAAAAGAAATTCATAATCATAATCAGAAATATGAACAAGCTCAAATGGTGAATCAAATCGAATCATTTAACACACTTGAAATCAAAGAGATTCTGGTTTGAGATTAATCAAACTGAAGAAATTAAACAGACCCACTAAGAAATTTAACCGAATCAATTCAAAATTCATAAATGTGAACAAGCATTAATGGTCAATGATTCAATCGAATCAAACCGAATCAAAATTAGAAGAAAATTAATGTTTAGATGCTTACCTTTGATCGATTCCGAGACGTCTCTGATGGAGGAGACGTATGTGAACGAGATCGAAGAGAGTTTGAGTTTTCCAGTTTGAAAATTAGGGTTCATAGACGCATAAAAGAGTTTGGGTTTTTGTTTTGTCGTGTGTGAGGCGAGGGAAGAAAAAAATCACTAAGACACTAACATTAAGTGACTTATTTTCGGGTACATTCGGGTCCTCGTTCGGGTACAGGTTCTTACCCGGACCCGAACCTGTACCCACGGGTATCCCAAAATCATACCCAACAGGTTCGACCTCTATATTCGGTACAGGTTTCGGTTCGGTTCCTACAGGTTCGGGTACAGGTTCGGGTACACAGGTTCGGGTAAATGTGCCCACCCCTAGTTGTAGTCTTATAGATAGATATAGAGAAAACAATTAATCCTAATTGAAATTGCTATAAAGTTTAGTTTTTTTTTTAATATTATTTAGTGAAAATCAGCTATTCAACAAAAATGGCTACCATAAACAACAACAAAAAGCGTTAACTGTGAAGAGTCGTTGGTATGAGTAATCCTATATATATTAATTGAGGAGACACTAAGAATTTAAAATCCTAGGTGTCATTCATAGAGACATTCTAAGTAAAAAAATCATATGTGTCATCGTAAGAGTGTTTTAAGGATTAATTAGCATTCTATTAAAAATTAAATATAATAACACATTTCTATATTACTATTGTAAACTTTATTTTGTTATATACTTTTACCAAATATAAACTAATTACTTGGCAGGAACAATACTTCCCATAAATTTCCTTACAACAATACTTGCTAACTATCATAATATTTTCCATATAATATTTTCGGAAAGCATATGATCCCATATAATATTTTCGGAAAGAATTTCTAACATAATATTTATATCTAACTTTCCTTTTTCAAACCTAACATAACACTACCATCACCATTTCCCTATTTATGTAAGCTAACAAACAAAATAACACATATCTAACAAACACTTTTTTTTACGGTATGAGAACTTTTTTCTCTTTGTTTTTGATGTGTTAATATTGTTTTTGATAAATATTAATCTACTATCTTACATGTGATTATAGGAAAAGTTATATCATTGCAACTATGGAAAAGTCAAATGATCTTAAAGATTGTGGTTCTACGATCAACAATGGTGTGTGTAAGTAATTGTTCAAATTAGATTATCTTATTTATAATCACATAAATGGATTAATCATATGTCAAGAATGTATTAATTTTTTTCTCCATCTCTTATTGTAGATGTGTGTGACCAAACCGATGCTATAAAGTACTTATTTGAGTATATTCAAAAAGGACAAGATCGAGTAATACCCACAACCGAGAAAAGTAAGATTGCTAAAGATGGCAAACACAATGAAAAGGATGTTCAAGCTAAATGCCACAAGTCTTTGCTCCACGATTGGAGGAAATACAATACGCAATTGTTTTTTCAAGACAAACACTCTACGCAGTTTTGTGTGGTCAAAAAAATAGTGTAATTCCCTCAAGACACTCAGAAATGTCGGTCTCTATTTACCTCGACCTGTATTTTCTCATGGACAATTATACGTGGCACTATCAAGAGTAAAGTCTAAGGAGGGATTAAAGATTTTGATCACAAACAAGTATGATAATCCGCAGAAGAAGACTATGAATGTTGTTTTAAGGAGACTTACTAAAAAAATTAAGTAATCATGAAGTATAAGCAGACCTGCAGTTGAAGGAAGGGAAACAGGAGATGCACTAGATCAAAACTTTGAATCAAAGAGTTCACATACGTTTTTTGCCTTTTAATTGATTTTGCTTTAATTTGTTGGTTTTTGGTGTTGATTTTTTAGTTATTATTGAACATATCTTAGTTACACATTTGATTATTTCTTTTCAATAGACGGTTCAAGAATAAAGCTTTGAATTTATTTATTGTCTACATATTTTAGATCAAAAATCGTATATTTTTTTATCTACTATATATAATATAATCCCGCACCAAATCTAGTTCATTAATAATAGTAGACCTATCAAATTATATCATGTTCGACTAATTAATTGCTAAAGACTTGCTCAAAAGACAGCCTTGCAAATGTTTATCTTTATGAAATATTTCAGTTGGATATCATTTATCAAATTTTATTAATGTGATGAGTGGTTGTGACAAAATCGTGATCATCAATTAATAATTTACGCCTAAAGTCCGATAAGCTAATGACGAATCTCAAATAATTAAGTAGAAATCATCGGCACGATGACTTTATGATTACATGTTGCCATGGTTTTTCTTTCTCTAATAAAAATAAAAATAAAAATAGCACAAAGAAAATAATAATTTATGAGTTTCAAGAAAAAAATGTGTCTATATGAAGAGGAGTCCTCAAGAAAAAATGGAATTCCCTTTGCATTCTTTCTTTTCCTCTCTTCGTTATAAATTTGTCTTTTTGCAAATCCGAAATACTATTTTTACAACAAAAAAAGAAGAAAAAAACCAATATACTCACCATGGCTGATCAGATTCTGTCAATTCATGATCATCCTTTCGAAGTTACGTCTTATCACAAATGTACATGTGATCTATGCAGAAGTGGGAGTGGCTACAAGTATTGGTGCGGCGAGTGCAGAGTCAGCATCCACAAAGCTTGCGTCGACCGCTACTTCTCCAAACCATTTATGTGCAATCATTGTCTCAAGATCTTATCACCTGAAGATATCAGTGCAAATGACCGTTGTCATTTTTGTCGTGGCGGTATTCATGTAATGAGCTCTACATTTGCTCATTGCACGATATGCAACATAAACGTGCATCTACACTGTATGTCTGAGTCTGATCTACCACCTCACACTATCTTTCAACCAAAGCACCACAAGCATAGGCTTTCCCTCTTGTTACGAGTAGTCACATTTACTTGTAATGCTTGTGGTTTGGAGGACGACCGTAATCCTTATATATGTCTTGAATGCAATTTCATGGTTCATGAAAAATGCGCTAGTCTACCACGAGTCATAAATATCAATCGTCATGATCACCGTATCTCTCATACTTTTCATCTTGGCCAAGGAGAAGGAGATTGGAAGTGTGGAGTTTGTCGGAAGACGATTGATCAGGTCTATGGAGCTTTCAAATGCTCTCGTTGTCCTAGTTATGCTGTTCATTCAAAATGTGCAACGAGAAAGGAAGTGTGGGATGGGGTAGAACTCGAAGATGTACCCGAAGAAGAAGAAGAAATCGAAGATCCATACAAGGTACTTAATGCAACGGATATCCTTCATTTTAGTCATGAACAACATATTCTAAGACTGGATGAGAATTATCTTATGGAGAATGATAATATCCGTTGCGGGGGTTGTATATCGCCAATCAACGACGATCCATTCTATAAATGTGTAGAATGCGATTTCATCCTTCACAAAGCATGTGCCAATCTTCCTCGAAAGAAACGACATATAATGCACAACCATAAACTGACTCTACAGGTTGACGACGGTAGGGCAGATGATGTGGGATCTTTAACGTTTAGTTGTACAGCTTGTCGTCGATCCTCCTCTAAAGGTTTCCGGTACACGTGCTCTGGTGATTGCAATAACGAGCGTCTTTGTTATGATGTACGGTGTAGTTCCATATCAGAGCCGTTTCAACATGATTTGCATCCGCATCCCTTATACTTCACCTTGGAATATTCCAGTCAATGTAACGCTTGTCACATAGGAATATGTGATACCTTAAGTTGTACAGATTGTGAGTACGCTTTGTGCATGAGGTGCGCAGCTTTACCAAGAAAGTTGAAACACAGGTGTGATGATCATTTTCTATCATTACGTCAAGGAGCTGGAAATTCGAGCGGCGACTTGTGGTGTGATATTTGTGAGACCAAGACAGATCCGAATGTGCGTTACTATACTTGTGATGAGTGTGGGGTCAGTGTCCACATTGATTGTGTACTTGGAGATGACTTGTATTTTCTGAAAGTAGGACACATGGTTCCCGGTGTTGAAATACTTGCCAACAATAGTGTTAGTCGACCTTTATGCAGCGTTTGTAAAGTTCGATGCAAGTTCCCCTTCGTCCTGAGGCAGACTATAGAAGAATCTGTTCGTGACTTCTGTTCGGTCAAGTGTTATGTGCCTATTCCGTAAAACAATTTGCTCTACAAGTCTTTTAACATTTTTTAAAACTTTTATTCTGTTGTGCATGGTTTTATTCAGAATATATTATGTTGTTTTGTGAATGATTGGATGCCATACTCTATATTCATTTTTCAGTTGTGAGCTAAACATAAATAATGGTATAAATCTCAGAAACTTTATTTCCAACTAAACTAAAAGGTCTTACTGTTAGACAAACACCACAGACACAAAATCCTCAACATGAGAGATTGCAGTAACATGTACCATACGCCACAAGTTTTACACATAATATTATGTAGCACACAAGTGAGGTTGGACGGATTCCACATGAACGGGAAGTTTACACAAACAAGGAACTTAGAATGAAACCTGAATGCCCAACAAAGCCATTAGCTGTGACACAAATTCTGGATGTCCCGGCCATGCTGCGCCGGTTACCAGATTCCCGTCAGTGAAGCATTTGTGAATTGGATCGGGTTCTAACCATGTTCCTCCTCCAAGTAACACGTTCAGTTTCACGGCAGGATAAGCCGTACATTTCCTTCCCTGCATCAGTGATCAGGTAACATAAACTCGGATACAACAAATTTCTCAAACAATTTCCATATTATATATAAATTGTAGTAGCAAGAAAAAGAGAGGGCATAGTTGGAGCTATGAAAGAACAATACTGACCTTGAGGACACCAGCAGCAGCTAAAATCTGTTGTCCATGGCAAATAGATGCAACTGGTTTCCCGGAATTCATGAACTCTTTCACAATGCTAAGAACACGTTCGTTCAAGGCCAGATATTCCGGTGCTCTGCCTCCCGGAATAACCAAAGCATCATAGCTAGAGGAATTCAAGCCATCAAAGTTAGCAGTTAAAGCAAAAGTGTGGCCTGGTTTTTCACTGTAAGTTTGATCACCCTCAAAGTCATGGATTGCAGTTGGACAGCGATCACCAGCCTTCTTCTCTGGACAAACTGCATCAACTTGACTCCCTAAAGCTTGAAGAGCCTGGAAAGGGACTTTGACTTCATAGTCTTCCATATAATCCTACAAAGGTTAAAAAAACAACCTAAAACTTCATGTTTATAGAGATCCAACTGCATAATCAGTTAACATATGCTTAAATAGTAAGGTCACTTACCCCACAAAGAAACAAGATTCTTTTATTAGCTCCGGATATTTTACCACCAAGAGCCTTCACAAAAAGCTGGATAAATTCAGGATGTCCTTCATACGTAGCTGCAGTAATCAAACTACCATCAACAACGCAAACATCAGACGTTTTTGGTTCCACCCATTTGGCACCCGCAGCGATAAGAGCAGGTCCAACAGTTGCATAAGCTGTGCATTTTCGACCATTAACTGTATCTGCAGCCGCCAATATCAACTGCCCGTGGCAGATAGAGGCTAACGGCTTTCCAGAGCTTGAAAACTCTTTGACCAATTTAACAACAGATGCATTCAAGGCTAGGTATTCTGGAGCTCGTCCTCCTGGTATAACCAATCCATCATACTTGCTGATGTCAACTTCATCGAACGTTGCATTTAACGCAAAATTGTGACCTCGCGACTCAGAATAAGTCTGCAAATGCTCTTAAAAATACATTAGAAAAGTGGTACAAAGTTAATGGTTACAACATGTACATGGTAATACGAATCACATTTGTCAATCATTTCCGTGAATTAGCAGTGATTTCTTACTGAAAAGTCGGCAAAGTGAAGAACGTAGTTCAATCGAGCTTCGGATCCGATTTAGAAGAGAAATTAACGCAATCTCAATTAGAAGATAAATCAGATTAGGGGTTCCTAAGATCCTACAACGGATTATTTCACCTATGAATTGAAACAATACGTACTTCAATCATCTAATTCTCAGCTCCATTGAAATTAAATGGATCGTATCAATAGATAACTGAGCAATTACACATCGAGATCGAGATCGAGAGTGAGAGTGAGAGAGAATACCTGGTGACCACAGAAATCGTGAACAGCGGTGGGGCAAGAGTCACCGGCCTTCTTTCCGGGACATACGGTGTGAACGGAGACTCCAAAAGCTTGCAGAGCCTGGAACGGAACCATCACCTGGGAGAGAAAAGCGAAGATATATGAAAACGAAGAAATGGAGTAAGGAGAAGAAATTAGAAGCAGAGGAAGAAGAAGAAGAGGACCTCGTAGTCTTCCATGTAGTCACCGCACAAGATCAAAACAGTTCTCGAATTCGCCATTTTCAGCTAGAGAGAGAGAGATTTGCTTGAACGTGTTTAAATTTGGAGAGATATGATATTACTGTGTTCTGGAGAGATCCGTTAACGGCGACGTTTAGAGACGAGTGGATCACGCGTGGTTTCATTTTCAATAAAATTGAAATTATAAAAACAAAAACGTGAACGGCAGGATTCGAACCTGCGCGGGCAAAGCCCACATGATTTCTAGTCATGCCCGATAACCACTCCGGCACGTCCACTTTTGTTTACGTATTAATCAATAAACATTATACTTAGTCAACAAAGAGAACTGAACAAGAAATGTAAAATCCATTACCAAATATTATTGATCGAATATCAGTTTTCTAATATGCAGAAAATTACTCCCACAAAATTTTGTCTGTAACTCGAAGGTAATACTATAAAAAAAACAATGGAGACCAGGAATCATGTACTTTGTGACCAATAATTTTTTTTTCCTCTTGACTTGAACACTCTTGAGATAAAACAGAGTATCTATGGTCCCGATTGAATATCCATACTGGAATCTGATACATAGCCATTTGGGATTTTTCCATGTTCTTTCCTTTCTCTAACTCACATTGCTGATATGAACAACTGAATTCTTGCTTGTCTTTGTTCCTTCTCCTCCGGTCCATCAAGATCTCCTATGTTGTCATGATATTCCTGTAAAGGGTATATGTTAGCAAAACGCAAGCAAAAATGAAATTTAAGAAAATGGGTCACAGAGAGTATCAGTAACACAAGATTGTATGAAACAATGTGGAGTCTGAATTACTAACTAATATCTCCAAAATCTACTAGTAGTTAGCCTGTGTTGGTTTCAGTAAATCAAATTGTTCTAAAGTTTCCTCTATAAAGCCAAGTCACTAATATATGAGAATGAGAACCTGAAGTATCTCCTTGACGTCGTTTTTACTAAGCTTCTGTTGCTTCAACAGCAGCTCGATCCGCGCTCTCATTCCAGAATGCCTACATAGAGTAAAGATCACAAATTAGTATTACCAATCCTAAGCTAAGGAAAACAATTTTTTGGGATGTTTTATAGAGTAGGACTTACTCAGAACACCAAATATGGCCCAGGATGACAGCAACAAGCTGCAATTTCAGGGCAAATAGTACACAGGAATAAGAAAAAATAGATCAAAGAATTGTTAAAAAGAAGTGTAGAGGCATAACTAAGTGTTTCATGTAGCACATATATACAGACATGAAACTTGTTTATTTAAACTTTATCAAACCTGAAGACTGTAGAGGCCTGATTCGAGCTTCCGATTATACTTTTCATCTTCGTCCAACTGAAATGTAACACAGTGGAATCAACTCATAAACAGACTGACACTCAGAAAGTGAAAAATAAAGTTACATCAGTGAGAAGTGAATTACCTCAAGGTCATCAAGCTCAAGTTGGTCCAATCTCTCAGCCTCTGTTCTAACTCTATCAGAGTATCTGCCAAGTGCAAAAGACAATACTTTGAGATAAGTACTAGTGAATTGCAATTGCATTCCACCACTACACTAGATATATAATAAAGCCATTTCAAAAGAATCTTGGCTCTTTAATTAATCACAAAGAAACACTAGTGTTACCTCATGTATAGCTCCATAAGACGGTCAATCTTCTCATATTCACTCTCAACAAACTTGCTTAACAAACGGTCTCTTCTAGATCCCCTTATAACCCCAGCTATAGCATCAAGAAACCAATGCATTAGCATCACAAACATGTAAGTAGAACACATTACTTTTACATGAACAAATCACTTGCCTTCTTACCAAATAATGACGCAATCAGCGAAATAACCTTCTCCTCTATCTCCTCCTTATACCGTTCCCTTTTGATCCTCTTGTTTAACGGAATCTAAAACATTTAAAAAAACCATATATAATCACTAAGCAAGTATGCCTCAGAATCATCTATCCACAAGCATTTTCTAAAGAAACTTAAGCTCTAATGGAAGATGCGTTAAATCACTAGAGAGTTTATAAAGACTTGCCTTACCCATGAAAGCAGCAAATGCTGTTTTCAATCCCATAACATCAACAAACCTCTCACAAGCAGGTGGATAATTAGTCATGGCGAAGTCGAGAGCACGAATCGCAGACCCGTAAGCATATTTCTTCTGCTTCATGATAATAATCGTAAGCTCAACTCCTTCAGCATTCAGAAACCTCTCCTTGTTCTCCAATGGCATCAAAAGACAACACAAACAATCAAATAAATTCTCTAACATCTCTTCCTCATCAGGACTTTTCGGATCCTTCGACTTATACATCGCCACACCTTCAAGCATAGCATCAACACCATTCATTTGCCCTAGCCGTTTCTGATTCGCCGTACTGTTCTGCAGCAGAATCGCCAGAATCTCAGACGCGTACTGCTTGAGTCCCTCGAATTCTCTAACCTTGATCTTCACCAGAAGCCACCGTAATAGCTTCGTCCGTTCACAAACCAATTCAGCAACCGCAGGTTTCACTTCAACCAAATTCTCAATCACCGTCAAGGTTGCGTAAATCGCCGTGGCTTCGTCCGGGTCAGCCTCCGATAACCGATTCATATTCTGAACCAGAAGCTCGAGCACATTGTTCTCAACCAACGCGTCGATTAACACACGAGCAGGCTCGTCGTTATCCTCTAATGCGTCTTCATCAGTCAGATCCTGAAGAAGCTGAACAACATCGTTCGCGATATCGACGTTATCATGAGAAAGGAGATTCACAATCGAAGGAACGGTATTGGAAGCAACAAGCTCCGGGTAAAGCTCCGGAGCTCCAGCGAGAACCTTGAGCTTTTGCAAATCGTCGTGTAGGTCAACTTCGGAATCAGCGAACTTCTCCGGATTCTCCACATACTTGAGCCGAGCAGCAATGTTGTCACGAAGACGACGCTCGAAGGAGAGGACAAGCTTTTTTAGGGTTTTAACATCAACCGCTTCTACTGGAGTATGCGAAGATTTCTCAAGTGCTTCGAGAAGAGAAAGATCTACGCCGTCGGATCCTCGATACGCCGGAGGTAATGACGGCGGCGAGATGTTTCCGGCGTCGATTGCTTTCCGTTTTCTGGCGTGATTTGAGACTTCCATGACTGGCTAAACTCTTCTCCTCAAACAAAGATTTTGGTATAAAGGGCTTTGAAAGAGGTGAAGACTCTGGGCTTTATAAATTGGGCCTTAAAATTAATAAAAAGCGCATTACATTGTGTGTAAACGGGTCATTTAAGGAAAACGGTGTCGTTAGTCTAATTTTTTCTGTTTCATTAAGCTAATTGTTTTTGCTTAATTAAATAGGCAAAATTATCCAATTAGAGACTCAATTAATACATGGTTATGGTGGTAAAGTTACTTTCGTTTTTTTTTTTTTCTTTTTTGGGTGAATCAACATTAATAGAATGATCAAATATGTATTCCTCTATGTTTTGGGTAAAATTAATTGAGTCTCTAATTAATATTGGTTATGGTGGCTAGATTAATTTTGTTTTTTGTCCTTTTTTGGTGAATTAACATATACACAATACCTTTTTGAAAATTTAAATTTATGATTTTATCCAAAAAAAGAGAAAAGAAAACCCCACACACTAAGCAAAATCAGATCTTCTTCTTCTCGCTTTCTCTCTCCGCCGCCGTGTGATCTCTGATTTCTGATTCTCCGATCATCGGCGGGAGATTTTGAGGGGAAGATGGGATTTTTCTCGAACAAAATCTCCAGAGATGAAGTGAAACCAGGCGATCACATCTATTCATGGCGTCAAGCCTATGTTTACGCTCATCACGGTTACGATCTCTTTCTCTTTCTAGATTCCCTATTTATAGATCACATACATTTACATTCATGGTGATTTCGAGATGATTACCGTACTGTTGAGATTCGCAAAAGCGTCAGAATTGGGGAAGAATATAATACTATTGAGTTTTCTCTGTTTGGATTTGATCAAAATTTATACAAGTTTTAGGAGATTTCTGTGATATGGTAATGATTTGTTGTTACAAGGCTTAGATAGTGTGATCCTTGATCGTTGTTAGGGAATGTGGTGGTATAACATTTGACAGCAATCTCAAATGCTAAATTCTCTAGTGTTGTTGTAGACTCGATGATGCTCAATTCTCATTGCTCATTTTGTGATTTGGAATTCAATACGCAGAATTTTGCAATGTGATTAGTGAAATCTCCGCTTGTCAAAGATGCAACTGTGAGTCCTACTGTGTTAAGAGGAATAAGTAAAGTTTTGGCTTCATTTTGAACTTTGCTCATGCTTTATTGTTCTTGGATGCCTAGTGCCTTCTTTGACCTTCCCTTTGAATCATTGTGTGATTAGGCCCGTTGGTCGGTTATTGGCTTGTTGCGACATACGAAGATCTTTTGGGGGTTTTTCTTTGTGATGATTTGTTAACTTCTGTGTGTATGATTTGCAGGAATCTATGTAGGTGATGGACAAGTCAACCATTTCACTCGTGGTGATGGTCAAGAGACTGGAACTTTCTTGGACAAGATCATTGTTAGTTCATCCACGAATCATGGAGACAACCCATGTCCCAACTGTGGAGATAGATCCCAAGTTGGTGGTGTAATCTCCTCTTGTCTCGACTGCTTTCTTGCTGGAGGTGATCTCTACGTCTTCGAGTACTGTGTCTCTCCTGCTATTTTTCTTGCCAAACCTCGAGGTGGCGTATGCACAATAGCAGCTTCAGATCCTCCGGAAGAAGTGATTTACCGTGCAAACTTCCTCTTGCGAAATGGTTTCGGTGTTTACAATGTTTTCAAGAACAACTGCGAAGATTTCGCCATCTATTGCAAAACTGGTTTGCTCGTGGCAAACACTGATGTGGGAAGGAGCGGTCAAGCCGCTTCAATGGTTGCAGCTGCTAGTGTTGTTCTTTCTTCGCCACTCAGGTTTGTAGCAGGTTTTGGTAGTTTGGCTGTGGCTGGCTATGGCATGTACTGCGTCAGTCGGTTGGTTTCAGACATCGGCATGCGATGGGATGTGAGCAAGGTGCCTGTGGAGAGACTAGTTACTGATATGAATGATCTGGTTGGGATGGAAAGTAAACCAGAGGACATAAAGATGGAAACTGAACCAGAGGACAAGAACACAAGTTAACCAGTAATTACGCATATACTGGTTCGGTTTGGGACTATGATTGATCTCTCATTGTAATGGTTGTGGATGAAGCATGAGAATATGCTGATGCTGTATCAAATGGTGCAACTGCGTTGTTTATGTTAATATGAAACTTGGCTTATGCTTATCACTAAACTATGATTATTCACTTTATTATATACAATGTAAAATGAACATAATGATGTTTTTACATCATAAGAAGGCTTGAAAATACAGGAAGTTTCTCAGTCATTGCTTTCCGGGAAGTTCACTAAGTATATCGCAACCAAAGTGACCGCTGCTCCAACTAGTTGCAACGAGGAGAAAGTCTCGTCAAGGTACAGGTACCTGGTCCGAACCAACACATATCAGAAATTGAACTAATGACTAAAGAATCATGTGATTAGACTGATATATTTGTTGTTTGCCTTACCCAAAGATTGAGGCAAACATTGGTGTCAAGAAGGTAAGTGAGCTGAGTTTAGTCAAACTTCCTGCGAAAACACATCATAAAAGCTTCAGAAATCTGAAAACCGAAGCAGCGATACTATCACGAGAAGGCAGCCAAGTAGAACCTTTAGTCGCGCTGTAGAAATAAACGCCGTAGCTAACTGCACTGCCAAAAATGGATGTGTAGAGAAGTGCTATGACATCATTAGTGGATAGGTTCTGAATACCGCCGTTAAAAACCGGGTCATGGTTGATAACGGAAACCGGGTCATGGTTGATAACCGATAACCATATGCTACACATGTTTTGTTTAGTCAGAGAAATGGCACAAGTAAGATTTGAAAGGGGCTGGGATCGAGTTTTATTACCCAACCGGTAGCCATAATTGGATCGGAGTACTTTGAGACCCATCGAACCATCACAGTTCCAATAGCCATGCTCTGAGCTGCAAGAAACATCCACCACTCTCCACTTCCCCACAAGGAAAAGCTATTACCATCTGAAGTCACTGATGGAACCTGTAGTGAATCAAAACACATCCTCAAGTTCCAAGAACACTATCGAAACACATCCTGATGATTAAGTAAAGTCTTATACCTCAAGAAGCAAAAGTCCAGCAACCCCAAGAATCAAACCTCCTGCTCTCACTATTCCAATAGACTCACCAAATAAGAAAGACACTAATACCGCTACTGTCAACGGCTGTGAATCAATTATAACCTGCAATCGCGGTAAAGAAGACGAACAAAGACTAAAACTTTTGATCATATTAAGAAATGAGTACAATGCAAGTGAAAGAAATCACCCTTACACTTCCTAAACCAGCAGAAGTTCTCTGTAACCCTTGAGCAAGAAATCCCTATCACCATCACCATCACCATCAACATCATCATCATCATCATTATCAGTACCATCATCATAACCATTATCAATAAGACAAGAATCTATAAACTTAGACCTGGAAACAAGTGGCATCAACAAGAGCAAAGAGAGCAATAGAGAGCCAAGCATTGATTCCTTTAGGCATAGGTCTATCTCTGTAAACCGCAAACGCAACGAGAAGCAAACCGGCCGGAATTAACCGGAACGCAGCGACGAAGAAAGGACCGGTTATCGGCAAAACTTCTTTCATCGCCACCATCGCAGTCCCCCAGAAGAAAAACGGTGAAATCAGAACCGTCCATTCAAGCAACGATCCATCTCCACCGTTTAAGATCCCGGAGCTCCGATTCTCCTCATCTTCTCCGTTATATACACATTCCACGTCAGATCCCATCCCGACACAATCTACAGACGAAGACGATGATGATGAAGATGACGATGATTCTGTCTCTTCCGCATTTTTGTTGCTTGTTGTGCTTCTCCGAACAACGGAATCTCCATAGATTCGACGTTTAGAGGTCAGATTGTGATTCGACTCGAATCTGTAGTGTCGCGAAGGTTTAATCGAAATTTTGTTTACAGAATTCAAATTTGTTCTTGGGTTTGGAGAAGCAAAGAAGCAATTAGAGGAAGAAGAAGCTAAGGCTGACCATGGCGACTCCATTGTTGCTTGTGATTACAACAAGAGAGAGGATAAAGTTTTGTATCTTTTCGAGTTAACAGTGAAGTAATGGCCACAAATTTTCATTTTTCAAAAATTGTTGAATAAAAATTCGAATTTTTTTGTTTTTCATTAGAGAAAACAAAAGGATCATTACATATGCAATTACTTATCTACACTTCCCAATATCAGAGACATTAAGAAAAATGCAAGCTTTTGGTTTTGTTCTTGTAATCCAAAATCATGTCACCATTCTCAAAACGTTATAGAAGCTTCAATGGTCCTCTAACCTCAAGTGAGAAACCCGCGAATGGATTGATCTTTAGCCGTTCCGCGCTTTCTAGCCTGCACATTACGATATATTCGCGTAAAGAAAACTGTTGGATTGATGTCAAGATGATGATGATGATAAAGTTGATACCTTTTCAGTGTTAAACAAGTCCTCTGCAACGGCTTCCATTTGCTTCCTCTTCTTCTCTTCTTTCATAAAATCTGTCACTTCTCCGCTATCATACTCTCTGGTAATCACCGAAGCATTTCAGTTTTAAGTAAGAGGAGAAAACATTACGAGCTAACAAGCTAGAAGAAGCTTTAAGATTACTTGTATGGATCCTTTGCGAAAGGTATTAGGTTACTGAAGCTGTTTCCGGATATAACATTTCCCTAAACAAAACAAAAACAATCATCATCTCGTGAATACAACATTTGTCAAAAGGTTGCGTTTTTACCTTTCTGAATCGCTTGAAGTCCAGAACGCCTTCTCCTGTAGACCGAACATTTCTAATCACTCGCAAGTCCCTAACAATAAGATCTTGAGTGTAGATAATCTCTGAGTTCCCACATTCAGGCTCATCGTTTCGATCTCTTCCGATTTTCACATCACGGACACTACAACTCGGAATCTTCTCGTCACTGTAGCCTTTCATTTCAGTATTTGCTGATAAGTTTACGCTTTTAAACTCATTGTAGCCTTTAACTTCAGTATCTGCTGATAAGTTTACGCTTTTAAACTCATTCAAATTCATAGTTTCGTCCAATATCGCAACAGGACTCTCCTCTATTACTATAGTAGCAGGATTCTCTGGTGTTTCTGCCTTTTCAGTAGCATCGATCATATGAATAGACGATGTTGTTTCTTCCTCTTCCGCATCAGAATCTGCTACTATTGTCTCATCCGTAGAGCACGACGATGAAATCACAACTACAAACAGTAAAACAAATCAAGATAAGAGTTTCAGGAATCATAATCGTGAGAAAAGAAAATATATATTTGGCTTTGTGTATTCACCGGAAGGTGGAATCAATGAAGTCGAAGGTAGATTTCCAGAGAAGATAGCGCATATTAAATCCATTTCGTTCACTCTAGATAACAAACTGAGATGCTTCAATCGGCCAAATCTGTCTCCTGAACTTTTCGGGATGACACATATCATGCGATTAGCTTCTCCGTACTGAGAATCCTGCAAAGTTGATTATGGACCTTAAGGCTACTTACAGAAAGAGCAAAATGAACAAAACAATATAAAAGCACAAACCTGACTCATGGAGCTAATGTCTGCTACGGCAACAATCTCTGCGCCACATACTTTCAGTAAAGACGGGAAGCTGCTATCAAATCTATACTGCAAAACGAAAGACAAATCGCACGAAGATGAATAATGTAACAAGAATAATACTGAACCATTAGTTGAGTTCCGACGAATAAGAAATTTATACCGTGTCTGTTGGTTCCAACACAAAAGTAAATCCTTCTAGACATTTTTCGCGGACGTTTGGTTCCGTTACATCAACCAAAGCTTCTTCCACCAGCACGGATGGTTTGTACCTGTAATAATAACGTTCGGATGTCAGTAACCGAAGAGTTTGTTCTCTAACTGAGAAAAGCTTTAAGATAATACTCACTGACTGTATCCAGGAATTTCGCTGCAGATACTTTTCTCTGCAAGAAGCTAGACAGACAAACAACTGAAGTTAAAGCCCATTAACAAGTAACAAAAGAGAGGTGACAATAGAATTCTTTAACATACCTTAACCCAATTCATCAAAATGATCGGTTTTTTGGCTAAAATTGCATCGACTAGAGCTTCATTCACTTCCATACGCGGCTCGACAAGCACATGAGTGCACTCCTCACTCAAGGTTGGTGTGATACGAGCACCTGAATATCGACATATTTTCATGAAATGCGGATAACATAAACCAATTTTACTTGCATAATGTTTTTTTACTATACCGATTGATGAAACTGCATCTTGTACCGATCGATCCACCTTAAAGGTCTCAGAGGAAGGACAAAAGTGAAACACCAACGGAACTAAAGACAACCTGCAAACAGATATACGCCAAATTACACGAAGGATACAACAACGAAAAACATCACATTGATTAGTGAGGAGTACCTGTAAATTGCAGCACCTGTGCCAAACGTGATAACATCTCCATCTTTGAGAATTTTCTCCTTATTAGGTAGCTCATGAACTTTCTCTTTCGTCCCGAGGTCAGTTTTGATAAAAGTCCCATACTTTGAACAATCTTTAACACGGATCACAAACGAAGTTTGAGAAGATTTGTTCCTCCGAGATGAGGTTGAAACAGCGGTTGCATCAAAAGTTAACTCTGCGTGGATCCTAGATACTCCTTTATCCTTATTGATGATTATATCACATCCTACAGAAAAAAAAAAAAAAAACATCCATAAGCACACAAGACAAGCAAGAAGGTGATGAATGTGTAAGAATTTGTTTAACAACAATACCTTTTCGACCAATCTTGTAATTCCCTTTTGAAAAGATATAGTATTTATCTTCACCTGTGACACAGATTCAAACCATTTCACAACTAAACAAGTATCCAAAGCCATAAAAAAGCAAGATTCAAGCTAACACAAACTGACTTCTCTAACAATACCCAGAAGAAAGTTGGGGTTTTTATGAAAAAGTAAAGAGTCACTAAAGGGTCATCACGAAATTCACTGAAAAATACTGAACATAATTGAAAATTGCAATTACTGGACCAAATTTTTCGAATTTCAAACAGGAAGCAATCAAACTCGTTTCATTTGCAAGCCAATACGAATCTCCACGAATGATCATAGAATCTAAATAAATTTGCAATTGATCGAATCTAATGAGGGAATAACCTGAGAGAGGATCAACGGGAAAGAGACCCCAAACCATTGATTCGCTCCGAGAAATTTGTGTTCGAAAGGGTTTTTCTACTTCCTACAAAAACACCCGAGTATGTATTGTACTGGGTTTTTAAGAACGAAACGGTTTACGACAATTAAAGAAGAGACCGGTTTAATATCAAAACTTGAGTAAACCGAATTTATACCGGTTTTTAATTAAAAGCGAAAGCGTCAAGACCCAATAAGGGAGGCCCATAAGATAATAACGCCCATATTTCCATGAAATTGTGTATCTAGTGTTTTTAAGTTCTTGCGTTTAAGTAATGATTAAAACCGGAGGACATCGAAATTATATTTGTATCAATAGTACTTAGTTGCTTTTTTGAGACAAAATGCAACAAATCCATATGTATTGGTATTACTTAGAGTTTTGAGATTAATTAAACCATAACTTAGAATTTGTAATCGCCTTAGGTTTACAACTTGAAAGAAGAAAACAAAAGTTATTTGATCTTGTACAAAATGCGCTCAATGAATATTCTCAAATTGAAAACCTTTAATGACATAAGCATGCTCTTGGATTGAATGTTGGGAAGACATCAAACAATACTCATAGTCATGAGCGAAGCGTATGCTTTCTCTAACTTGTGTTTGATTGAGTTTGATAGTTCCTCATAACCATGATTTCCGATAGTTCGGCTTGTTAATGTCTCATTGATGATTTTACCTTGCAGCGATACAAAGCCATACCTTTAAGAAAAATGTTGTGTAATTGGATGAAATTTGTAGTTGATTCATTAACTTGGCTTGACTTGTGAAAATTTTCATGTTGATCTCAGTTTTCTTCTCAGTGTAATTAGATGAAATTTGTAATTGATTCATTAACCTGGCTTGGCTTGTTATCTCAGTAAAGATTTGGTTTCTTGGCAGATTTTGAAACCTTAAAGAAAGATACCTCCACTGTTCTATCAACATGGATACAACAAATTAAAGAGCTCCGGATTGACAAAGGCAAACTCTCTGGTCGTTTCTACCTTCTACGACATAAGGTACTTAATGATGGAAAAGCTAATCGGTACATTCTCCAAAGAGGAAGAAGCTGCGAGAGCAACTGCTCAGTTGATCGTAGTTTTAGGTGGGTGGCTTGTGGGAAAGTGGATTTCGAAGAAAAAACAACGAGACGCGGAAGAGGAGAAGAAACGGTTTGAATTTGAATGGATGGAGAAGCTCGAGACAAGTCTTGCTAAGATGAAAAAAGAGGTGAAAATAGATCTCGAAGTGTTTCGCAAGGATCCAGCCCTTCTCAAGAAGCTGGCCAATGAAGAATATGTCAACAACTGGAAGGCCTTTTTCTCTTCTTAATCTGATTATCCCTTTTTGCTACATATTTTGCTTATGGAAAAACTTTAACTAAATATATATTCATGTAATTCCGAATCAGATTCCAATGCACCTCTATTCCTATCATTATATTAAATGTTAGTTGCTTTATTTATCTTCAATAGTAAATCACAAATAAAATAACAACAAAACCATTCTTTACTAAAAAAATGTTGATGTCCGAAATAGAAGAATGAATAAGAAAATGATAAAGCAAGAGAGAAAATGGTTGAGTTTTACAAACCATTCTTTACTAAAGAAGTGAACATTATTTAGTACTGATACAACAACAAAAAGGTGAATCAACAAGGAAAGTATAGTCTTATATGCCCTTGTTATTGGTAACAACCAGACGTGATCTCTGGACCAAAAATCCATCTAAATGGTACCACTTCTTGATCAATCTTGTTTGATGACACCCATACCTCAGTCTTTGATATACCTTCTTGCTGTAATAACACGGCGATCTTCTCTTCTCTGACAACCAAAAGGCCTACAGGTTTGTGCCAGTGACGGGGAAGAGGCATAGTCACAGCTTTCTCAGTTGAGAAATCGAATTTGAGCAAGGAGAGGCTGGTTCTTGTTTCGGCTACGTCTGTGGCAAACCTGTAAGCACTTCCTTTCAGTGACACAGTCTGATAAGAGAATGACAATGACCAGCGTGGAGTGATTACATCATCACCATCAAGAATCCTCCATGAACCAGAGCTCAAATCGTAAATCTGCATATCACTAGTACAAAAACCACAGCTCAAGATTTTGTAGCTCTTACTATTAATTATTATTGTTGCAATATCCGACTTGGTATGGGTGTCATCAAATAGAGTCAGAATTCAAGTTCAAGTCCTAATCAGCTCTTCAAATACACAAAACATACCAAGCAGTCTAGCTAATTATAGTATACATGACCCAAAACTACTAAAAAGTCTCTACTTTCCACCAACCACCATACATCAAATGTGCAAGCATTGAGATCTTTTTTCTCATCATATCAGCCAATCCCAACATATAGTGCCATCAGGGTCGATTTCAAAGAGCTTCTCATCAGCAGCAATTGTCCCACATATCTGCGCAAGTTTCAAATCTCCATGGGAGATGAAGGTCGCTCTTTATTGAAAGGAAGTGTAGCTGAAACCCAAGTAAGGGTTTGTTTTCAGTTTTTGGATCCTACATAAAGAAGACAATCAATCAATCATGTAAAATTGTTTAAAGTGGCACCTAAGAGGAATCTCTTCAGCTCTATCATCAGAACTCGAAACATAAACTATGCGTATTATGCAAATAAGCAGATTAGCGATTTGTTATTGCGAACACAAGCTTTACCTAGAAATAACAACATAAGTTCCAACACAAGTAAAAACTGAGACCTATCCAATTTTAACACTCATTTCTAATAAGCAGGCAATGATTGTATTTCAATACTAGCTTTACCACAACACAAGTGCAATTTCAGAGGATTAAGGAACTTACCATTCTAGAACCAATGAGGTATTGAATTGCCTTTTCAATCTGCCTCATGTCTACTCGATCAGACAAATAAAGATACTTGTTAAGAAGATCCCCATGCCTATTCTCTTCAGCGCTCCAAGCTCTTGTCCAACATGTAAACAATGGGTCCAAAGTTTCTTCATCCCAGCCTCTACCAGTTTCTACATCTTTTATCCTCGTATTCGGATTATCCCCCTAGACAAATATCAGTCTTTGCTGGTCTGAAGAAACTCATTCTATTACACACTGTGGGCATGAGGAAAGTCATGTAAGCACAATTTTTGCCACTGTAGATCCTAGCAAACTTACCGACATCTTTCAGAAAGTCGAGCATTTTAACATCTTTCCACCAGTCATAGTTATTCTCCATAATCGGTTTCTTTTCAAGTGATTTTACTATCAGCTTACCACCATAATTCTTGCCTTGTCTTAGCAAAGAATCCTTTCTCATAGCCTTTGAGAGCTCCACCTGAACTGAGTCTCATTTTGCTATCCAAGCCTTGTCCATTCTCCAGCCATCACCCAAAGTCACACATATTGTTCCCACACACAACAACTGGTTCTTGTAATTTCCTTCAAATTACTTTTTTCCTTCAGCACTTTCCTTGTAGGAGTCTTTTCTCTATTCCTGTGAAAACATTTGTTGGCCCTCTAAGCTTTCATATAACCGTTTTTTTTCTTGTTTCTGAACAGATAGCCCACCATCTGTTGTTTCCCCATGGCACTCCTCCTTGAGCCAACACATGTGTGGCATGGAACAAAACAAACAATAGAAAACCGAGAACATTAATCATTTCCTTGGATTATCCGTGCTGACACAACAAATCCTTTTGGTGAGCTCACAACCTCCAACTATCTCAGATTCTTCATGAGCCCTTCAATCTGATTAATAACCTGAAGACTCAAAAGCTTACACCTTAGCTTTAGAGCCTTGTCTTCTAACCATCATAACCTTCTCATGAATCTGAAATCTTCCCTATAGACTGCTCCTCGAGAAGACATTAACCTCAAAGCTGAATTCTCTCAACTCTTTTCAGATTTCTTAATCCAACATTCTGCAGTAAACTTGCTTCATGACAGCTCCCCTGTTACCTACTCTTTGACAAACCTTAACTATTTCCCAGATAGCCATTTACCACACATAATCCCAATCCCTAAGGCGTCCCCTAGCTCTGAGAGTTTCATTTTGAACAGCCCATTTGTCTAAACATGTATGTATGAACGCCAAACCTTTAGCAAACATATTTAATCAAAGTACATCCGGATTTGTACCTTAATCTTGACTTAATTCTGATAAAGCCAGTAGATATCCCAAGTGTTACACCAAGATTCTGATTCAAACCAATTTAACAGTCCATTAGCCTCTTGAAACAATAACAGATAACATCACAAAGCCCCTTGTACATGATGGTGATTTGATTCTCATAATAATGTCCAAGGTGTTCAATATCGTCTGGTAGGTCGGAAGTGCTTCTTCAGTGATCACATCCCCAACAAGAACCACAAAAGAGTCATCGGAAGTTCTTTACACATTCTTCTTAATTCCTTGAGGGATACAGCTTCTATCCATAACCTCTCTATAAATTACCAATAAAGTTTCAAATTACCAAAAGAAGTTAGTAGCATAGTAACATAGAACTTACAAATACTAAGATACCCACACTCACATATATGATATACATACAGCTACGTGTGCAAGAACGCGGCAAAAATTCATCCCGGTGAATACTTACAACAAAATAAAAACGAAATGAGAATGCTGAACTAACCAAATCTAGAGATTTATCACCATCGACAATGAAGAGAAAAAGGGAATAGATAAGCCCATGTTCTTGACAATGAAGAGAGAAAACTCATGTAGTAGAAGCGTAACTAGAACTGGAAACTAAATAGAGACACCATTAGCTGAAGACAGTGGTAAATTACCAATCTTTATCCTCTAGAGCTGTAAACAAAAAACAAGCCTGGCTAATTGCAAAACTGAAAATTCCAGTAACTTAGAATGAAAATATTCGATTAAGCCTCTTTACAGGTCAACTATATGATCAAAAACTGATTCCAACTCCAAAATTATCACACAGGCAATTTGACAAACACCTTATGTGCATGAACAATAAATTCCTATACTAGCTCCAAAACCCCAGGATCATGACCATTCAATCTGAAAAAATTATAAAATTTAGACAAAACCAGAATATCTCCTGAATACAAGTACAGATCGAAACCACATGATCCGAGAATTTGATAGATTTCATGCAGAATCAGAGAACTTTACCATTAACGTTTTCAGGAGAGAAATTGCGACGAGACCCAATTGATCTCGGTTTTCAATATACCAGCGGCGAAGACCCAATTGAATAAAGAAATTAGAGAAAATTCAGCGAGAACAAAAAAAAAAAAAATCAGTTCTTCAATGGATCTCTAGCTTTTCAAAAGGCGGGAAAATATGAATGAAGAACTTCTCTATCCCGAGGATTCCGGTCCGTAAAATTTTGAAAAATATTCGGTTTGGTTCGCGTTCAAATTTCCGGTTTATTTCTAATTTCATCTAGGGAGAGTGGGTGGATTCTTCTTGCAGCTCAGACATAAATATAATGGATTTGCCTTTGGTTTTGTGATTGTTTATGAATTGAGGAATGAGTAAAGACCAGTCATCAATTTTCTATGAATTGATTCCAAGTCATAAACAAATCAGACATCTCTGGCTAACACAAAATTCATAATTTAATCGATGAAGAAACAAACAAAAGTGAAAGAAGAAAAATAATGACTGGGAGGGGGAACAAAGAATTCGGTCTTGTATCTGAACCGTTTTCAAATCGAATTATTTAAACTAAACCGGAGATTTATCATGGTAAAGCAAAGGTCGAAAATCAAACTCCACTCTTGGAACTGCAAATCAGTAAGCTCTTTCACTTCTTCTTCTTCGTGGAAACTTTATTCATTTCTGTGAGTTAGAATTTCGCTCAAATTAAAGAATGTATTTAGTTTGTGTTTTTCCCAAGTAATTTCTCTGGGTCTGTTCTCATCAAGATGTGAGATGCAAATGATGGGGATTCCTTTATAATTTGGTGTAATTTTTTGGGGTTTCTTCAAAGTTTGATTTAAAGTTTCTTATTTTGGAGATTGAATGGTTATTATGTTCGTGGTTATTTGGGGGCAATATGGGTCTGTATTATTAATGCCCACACGGTGTTTGTTAAATTGCCTGTGTGGTAATTTTGGAGTTGGTATCAGTTTTAATGAAACAATTGACCTGTATAGAGGCTTAATCGAATCTTGTATATCCTCAGTCACTATAATTTTTAGTTTTTCAGTTAGCCAGGCTCTTTTTTTTTTTGTTTCCTTACGGTTTCTTTCAATCATATCAGTACGTGCATTTACTTACATATGTACAGACTAAGAGGATAAAGATTGGTACTTTACCATTGTTTTCAGCTAATGGTGTTTTTATTTAGTTTGCAGTTCTAGTTACCTGCTTGGCTATTCAAGTATATGAATCTATGGCATATGCAACAGGAATGACGCTTGCTTCAAGGTGTATCTTGCCTATTTGTTCCAGAGCCTTCTTATCTCCAATACGCGTGGCTTAGAAACATTGGAGATACGTGCAGATACGTTGGAGAAGAACATTTCAGGGATTAAAAACATCATTATCAAGATTCTGGGTCAGAAGACTGGCGATCCAAGTTCCGGTAGCTCATATTTGATTCTGAATAACTATGACTGGTGGAAAGATGTGAAAATGCTCGACTTTCTGAAAGATGTCGGTAGGTTTGCTAGGGTTGGCACTATGATGGCGAAAGAGAGTGTGAAGAAGAGGTTAGAGTCAGAACAAGGTATGAGCTACACGGAGTTCACATATCAGTTATTGCAAGGCTATGATTTCGTTCACCTGTTCAAGAACGAAGGGATCAATGTTCAGATAGGTGGGAGTGATCAGTGGGGTAATATAACAGCTGGATCGGAGCTAATCCGCAGGATTCTCCAAACAGAAGAAGCGGCTTACGGTCTAACGTTTCCTCTGCTGCTGAAAAATGACGGGACAAAATTCGGGAAATCGGAAGATGGAGCAATCTGGTTAGCTCCTTCGAAGTTGTCACCTTTCAAATTTTACCAGTACTTCTTCTCGGTTCCAGACGTTGATGTGATACGCTTCTTAAAGACTCTAACTTTTCTGAGTCTGGATGAGATAAAGATCCTGGAAGAACAAATGAGCAGACCGGAGTATGTTCCTAATACGGCGCAGATCAAACTCGCTGAAGAAGTAACCCAATTTGTACACGGCGAAGAAGGTTTGAAGGAAGCCATTAAAGCAACAGAAGCTCTAAGACCAGGAGCCGAGACAAAGCTGGATTGGAACGTGATAGAGAGAATCGCAGAGGATATACCTTCCTGCTCACTGCCGATGGATCGAGTCTCGGGTTTTTCGATTGTGGATGTATCGGTTTCCGCAGGTTTGTTTGAGAGCAAATCTTCAGCGAGGAGAATGTTGAAGCAAGGTGGGATATATATGAACAATGAGAGAGTTGATGATGAGAACAAGAGAGTTGGAGAAGAAGATATAGTTGAAGGGAAAGGTCTTGTTCTCTCTGCAGGCAAGAAGAATAAAGTGGTCGTTAGAATTTCTTAAATTTTGTTTTCTGTGTAATTTTTTGTTATTATGGTTTATGAAATTGAAATGGTTACGAGTAAATTGCTCTGAGCTGCAAGAAGAATCCACCCACTCTCCAGATGGAATAATGTAGAGTATCTATAATGCCTAAGTATTTGTAAATTCTATGTCACTTATCTTACTCTGTTTAACAAATTCACAGACCACCAAAATAATATGTGTATTGGCTGGTGAAACTCTCTTGCCTTATCCAAAACCTGTATTGGGAGTGGACCGAAACTGACTCAGAAGGATTCTGTGACCAAGTCAAGGAGTTAAGAAGAAGGTGCAAGGAACTTCACTATGACTCTTTTGTGGTGCTTGTTTTATTGACAAGGCCTTGGACTGCTTGAGAGATGAGGCCTTCTTAGGAGAATAGGACGGAGTTAGAGATTAATTTATGCATGTGAACAAAGGCAAACGCATTTCTTCAATTTATACCTAACTAGTCGTCAATTACCAGATATAAAGCTTCAAAAGAAGAAGAGCGAAACCTAATTTTGCGATCTTAAGCGAAACAATCCCCACACACAGTCAACACAAACAAAAGATCAAGATTTTGTCATAACATATATAAGGAGCAATCGAGTCAGTCAACACAAAACACATACCATTAATATCAATTCCTTTGTTCAATCTACTACTACTACTACCACCAAAGCCAAAGATCTTTATAACTCTAACTTTCCAGCTGCTCAAGATCAACTTGCAGCAAGAAGCTTCTGCATTCTCCAGTGCATCTTACTTCTGCTGATTGAGAGCAGCAATCCTGTGAAGATGAGCTTGAAAACTCTACAAATAGCAAGAGAATATTTAGATAAATATTGAGAGAAATATTTAGATAGACCGAGAGAGAAATACTCAGAGAATATTTAGATAATCAGAGAGAGAATCCTTACAAAATCATGAGGGAATCTTCTAAACGGTGGAAATTCCTTTTTCTTCTCCAGGAGAGAGACCAGCTCCTGTTGAAACCTCTTCATGTCGAAAATTATAATAAAGATGAGTCTTTGAGATTTTCAAATTGAGAGTATTGAAGAGAAGAAATTCACTAACCTGGTTCTTCTTGTGATAATCATTAACCTCATTTTTCAATTCGTTCATCGCCTTTTCGAGCTCAACCTTGTGAGATTTTACAATCTCATCAAGCTTCAACTCGAAACTCTTCTTAAACTTTTCATCCTCGACTTTACGCGCTCTTGAATTGATTTCGGAGTTCATAAGTGGTAAGAACCACACCACAAACATCAAAATCATTCTCCCCGTGTCTTGTGACGCTTGAGTCTCCGTCATCACGGTTGGAATTGTGTCGTTTCTCAGCAACACACGATCGAAAATGATGCTTCTTGACGTGTAGAAGAAAGAGATGATCGAGGCATTGAACTTCCCTAACCCGGGGTGTTTAAGGATTTGTTTACTAATCCATGCCGCAACAACGCTTGTAAGATCTTTCTTTGGACCGTGAAAGAAACCATCTACAATAAGAAAGAGCCACATGTGTATACTAATATGCATAGCAATACTCATATTGCTCTTGTAACTTAGTACAGTAGATATGCTTAAATGCTTAGTCAGAGATTACAAGCTCAAATAATGACAAACCAATGGAAT
>OY755213.1:36413052-36811286 GCA_963576765.1 Draba incana
GTCATACTTAGTATTTAAGTAGTCCCCTTTAACACATAGTCATATTTTGATGTTTTTTACATTTTATTAGTCATACCTAGGTGAAAGTATAATTTTTCTAGTAGGACTGATCTGATTAATCCATTTCAACTTAGTTTATATTGTTTCCTATATTAAAATCTATGAAAACAAAAATTTTCAATGTTTGACTTAAAAACTAGTGCTTCTACTCATATATTACCTTACATTTACATAGGTGTAAGCTATGATTTTAGTAAAAAGTTTGGTTTTCATAATTTTTTTAATTTTCACAGTACTAAGTATTAATAAGTATAAAACGTAGTAGTATTAGACCGAGAGATGTGCGTGTAGTAGTGGTACCAAATACGTAGTAGTATAAGACAGAGACATAACATAGTCATACTCAGTTATACCTAGTAGTACCAAACAGAGAATTGTCCCAAAAACTCATTACAAATATTTAACACAGTCATACGCAGTTATATCTAGTAGTACCAAACAGAGAGTTGTACCAAAAACTCATTACAAACATTTAACACGTTTTACACGTTTTCCTTAGGAGGTTCATTGAGAAGTTATACCAGTTATACCAGTTATACCATTTCTTTTTTTAAAAAAGTTTAGCAATACTTAATAGTTATAATACCATATCCGATTAAGCACCTGAAAAAGTAGTAGTTTCAAAATAACAGTAGTACCAAAATAACCTAAACATCATCCAATGTAGTACCTAAACACAATAGTACTAAAATCCCATGTACCTAAAACATAAGTACCTAAAACATCGACCCGTCCATCATCATATCCTACTAGTACCATAAACACCAACCCGTCTTGGTTCTCTGCCTTGTATTTCTTCCCTCATGTTTATCCTTCCTTCCCCTTTTCTTCTCAACCTCCGCTTCAGCTCCCGCGTTGTTCTTATTCTTGGCTTTCCCCTCCGTATAAGGCGGTTTCTTGAAGTGTGATGGTTGTGCTCTCCTCTTCTCCCTTGGCTTCTCGAACCCATCCCAAGAGTATCCACCTTTAACTTCACTCCTAATATCCTGCACTATTTCCTTTAATCGCAGGACCTTCTTCTCTAAATCCAAATGGGCACCATTCACAAGGAGGCATTTCTGCAAAATCCACAAGAAGCAAATCAAAACACACACAAAACACCTAATAGTCTATTGCCAATTCATATCAAAACCGTAAATCAAACCATATACATCTATTGCCAATTCATATCAAAACCGTACACACATTAGAAATCCTAATACAGAATCGAAACCCAATCATCTCGCAAAACGAAAACCCAAGAAACCCCATTCAAAATCAAAACCATTTTTCTGAAAATTGCGAGATGTGATGAGGGAATGGCTTACCGTGACGGCGGCGATAGTGACGGTGGCTATTGACGACGGCGATAGTGACGATGACGGAATGAGCAAACGATTCCGTCTACTTTGTGCCACTGTTACCAACTTTAGAGCATTATAAAACTCCGCTCGACCAAGGAAACCAGCCTTTTTTGCATCTGCAAAGGACCATACCTACAAGGTATGAAAAAACAAGTAATAGAATTAACAATCCAAAGAATAACTCTAATATAGGTGCTAATAAATAACTTTTATTTCAGGTCTGGAAAAGTTGGTTTCACAACACAATCAATAACCGATTGTTATAAAGCTAAAAACAAAGCAAAGCTCATAGCATAAGAATCACACAAGGTGCATCTCAATATACTATAGCATGCATAATACAAAGGCAAAATCTACACCCAAGAGAAACAAGTAGAAATTCTCTAACAAGCTTTGAAACTTAATCAATGAACTAAGAGGCTGAATATTAAAAACAATCACTGATGTCAACAGAGCTCCACTGAGAGAACATCGATGAGTATGACAAAGAAATGCAACGAGTATCGCACATATTCAAAACTTCACATCATGCGGCAAGATCCAAAACTCATATAACGCTTAATAACATGACACCAAAAGAAAACCATGAAGCTTCTATAACTAAAGTACATGGAAACCCTTCAAATCATTGCCATTGAAGCTTTGAAACCCTAAACCAGAAATGGGTAACTATTAAGTTATCAGTGCCATAGATTATACTCCCCAAATTTCATCCAACTACATATAGATTGACTAGTAGCATAATGTATCAAGCAGTTCAATATTAGTTCAAAGTCCTCAACTTTCTGATCTAAGCATTGATCAAAAGCAAGATAATAAAGAAATCCAGATGAACAAGGACCTGTCAACTCTGCGATGTTCGAGTTCCATATCCATCTTACGCCAATCCTTCCCTTGTTCCTCCAACAACACTTCTCGAGGCTTTGCATCGCCAAAAGGATTCACTTTCGGTCTCGGTTTCAGCACATTATTCAATCCAGAGCTCTCAGACCTATTAGATTGAGCACTAGAAGGTCTACTCGAATGCGCACTCGTTGGCCTACTCATTTGAGAACTTCCTTTCTTAGCCTCAATCTCTGAATCAATTTTCTTCCAATCCAAACATTTCTCCGCTAAAACTTCCTCCCTTGGTCTAGCCGCCCCAAACGGACTCGGCTTACTCGTTTGCTCGCTCCTACTGACTCAACCTTCCGTGGTTCCAATACCAAACGACGACGTTCCTCCTGAACACTACTCCTCTAGACCACTGGTCCGATTCACCACCGACACTAGACCCAAATGTAGATGATCTAACCGGAGCTTGCGTTTTACCTGCAGCCCAATTATCAGTTTCATCACCTTTAGAGAAACCACCACCATCGCCGCCTCCGAAACCACCACCACCACCTTCTGTTTTACCTGCAACCAAATAACGAAGGAGAAATGAGATCGGAGAAAGGTGAACGGAGCGACGGCGAGGAAAAGGCGGAGAGAAAGTAAGAACAGAGGTCGATGATGATTCTCCGACAGAGAAACAATTCAATTTCCCGGGATTTGAGATGGGAAACCGGTACATCGATGATGGAAAAGAAAAGTTTGGGAAAGTTATATGATAAAATGTTTTTTTTCTTCTATAATGAAATCGGAAGGTGAAAGGAAGGGAGAATCTGGAAATGGGAAGAGGAGAATTGGAGGAAGAAGGAGAAGGTTTTACGGAGAAGGAGATCGGATAAACAATTTCGCAAAGAGAGATTTTTTTTTTTTTTTTCCGTTTTCTTTGATGAATGGAGGAGAAGATCCGATTTTTGCTCGGATAACACGGGTTCGGGTGGATATGTCTGGTTGGGTTGGTAAATATGCAGATTCATTAAGGGTTATTGAGTATTTAACCGTTTTTTTAATTAAAAATAAATGAAAACAAAAATTTATTTGAAGCTTGGGGTGTTTGGGAATAAGAATGAGAAGGTTGGGGTTTATAAGATTACTTCCCTCTTTTTACCAATTAGACATATCCAAATTCCTGAGAATTTCATCATGCACATATAAAGTTTTTTTTTTTTTTTTTGAACATCTGTATTTATTAATGAGAAAATAGTACAAGGAAAATAGTACAAACATCTGAGAGAAGATGATGGATACAAATAGGTGGAAAATCATAAATACAACATGGTAAAAATTGAGATTTTCCTAAATGAGCCAATATATCCGCGATGTCATTGGCTTTAGGACCTACTTGAACGATCTGTACATTCTCAAAACGGGCGATCCAGTGGTTGATGTCATTGATCAAGTTGTCCATTAAGGTGTTCTTTTGATGCCCATGAAGTAATTCCCCTAATTCCAAAGAATCACCTTCAAAGATAATCCAGCGGAATCCTCGATACCAAGAATTTTGTAAGGCATGAAGTAAACTAAACCCTTCAGCCTCGATTGACGAATAAGCTTTGGGTAGATACGACGAAGTTGCTGTGATGAAACCACCAGTGGAGTTGCGAATAATCCAATCAGCACCAATATGAGTACTTGTTGGGTAATAGCTTGCGTCGTAGTTACATTTTACCCATCCCATTGGAGGTGGGACCCACGTCTGGGGAGCTTGATGACGGTGGGAAGATGATGGAGATGTTGATGGAGCCGGTATCGTCCTTTGCTTCGATTGTGGATCGCTGATAAATATTAGAAGATTTCCAAGCTCTTCCATTAAAAATAAGGTCATTCGAGCCTTACATAAACTCCATAATAACCAAAGACGTATTAACTTATCAAGTGGAGAGAGTTAGGTCTTTTGGAGTGGAGAGTAGGAGACGTTGGATATTATCATCCATTGTATCTGAAGGTTGGTTGCTTTGAAACGGATTTTGAGTTGCAAAAGACCAAGTTTCAACCGCATTGGAACAAGTAAATAAAATATGATTTACAGTTTCTGGAGCTTGGTGACAACGTTGACAAGTAGGGTCAATGAGAATACCTTTGTGGCTTAGTGCTTTACTTATTTTACCAAAAAACATTGATCAACAAAATTTTTTTTTACCAAAAACGCATCTTATTAAATAAAATTTTTGAAATTATGATTTATAAATAACTAGATCAAGCCCCTTGCGATGCGAGAGTTATTTGATTTTTAGTAAATAGTTATGTTTAAAGAATGTTTAGGGGAAAATATTAAACCCTAACTTATATAATATAGTGATTCAAGTAAGAAATATTTACACCTACACATACTTTTCTCAAAAGTATTGTTGGCAAGAGATATTTTTACGTCAAAGTGTACTCTTTAGTGGTTAAAATCAATTCTACCTCACTTACACCACCTATTTACTTATATAACTAAAACAAGGAATCTTATCTATTTAAAATAAATATATAAAATTAGCAAAAGATAAATTTCTCTTCTTCTCTTTTGTGCATCGTCTCTTTTAACATTCAATTTCAAGATTTGATAAAAAAAAAATCTGATTTTTTATTCGATTTTATTTGAGTGTTTCTTCAATTTTACACACAAGTGAAAGCTAACACTAATTCAATTAGTTTTATTTTTTTGTTGATTGTTGATAACAATACTAACCAGTTAAATAACCCTTCCTCTATCTCCTCTTCACCGACTCGTCGTCGTCCTCCGAATTTTCCAGGTCGGTTAATTTATTCAAATCGACTCGTTCCAACAACCCGTTACAGCTCTTGATTCCGTCACGATTCTCCTCATCGGATTTCACAACCTCCGCCGCTTTTCTCCTTATATACGCCGCCGACATATCTCCTCCGCCCGTGAATCCGGCCAAAAGCTCCGAAAAATTGAGTCTAGCTGCCGACATATCTTCATCGGAGCTTTTCGCACATGCATAACACTGAAAGCGAGTGACCCGAATCCGAAATTGGCCATGATAAAGGATCATATCTTAGTAAGAAACTGGTTCGTTTGATTTTACCTCTCTCAATTTCATATTTTTGGATACAAAATTGATTTGAATTTTTGTTTCATAAAATCCTCAAACGACAAAGGGTTTAGCTTTTATCCTCCTGTAAAAATCTCTGCTTTGTTCTCCTCATTTTCTTGTGTTTAGGATTTCTGGGTTTAAAATTGGACTTATTATTTGTGAATTGACTTCAATCGAAAATGTTTTTTTTTTTTTTGAGAATGGTCATGTTTTAATGGTCACATATGAATGGTCATGCTTTCTTGTTTTTACAATTACAACATCATGATCAACTTATTTTTAGGGTTTTTTCTACTTACTTTACTTATCGCTCATGTGCTCTATAGTTAGATTCCCAATTGCTCTCCGATTATTAATGTTAATTGATATATCATTGTTTTTACCGGTTTTTATACCATGATATATGTCCGTTTTATAGAGTTTTTTGGTATTTTCGAATCTTTTATGTTTTATATTAGGTACAAGGATGTTTGGACTCGGCTGGTGTTTACAGGAGCATAACGGAATGAACAGTCAAAGTGACAAATTCGGAATGAAGAACTGAAGTCAGTGTCGAGCGACGGAGGAGTTTGTATCGCTAGACACCAACATTTTACAAGCGTTGAGCGACGGGTTTTATGGTGTCGCTCGACACGACCTTCGCAGAAGCCCAAAATTCAAGTTTCAGAAAATTTCCGTTTTTGCGCCAGAAAGCCCAGATGTTTGTAATTGGGTCCATGCCGATTTTTGTACTTATAAATATGTATTTTCAGCCATTGTTTATGTTATGCTTTATTTTAGTTAGAGATATTTTATACAAGGGTTTTATTATTCATGTCTATGTCTGAGTAATTCTCTTGTTAGGTTTTAGGGTTTTTCAAAGGTTTAATGAAGAGTTGTAGAGTTTAATTACTATTGGGGATTTTGTATTCATATTTATATTTTTCACCTTGATTGCTCTAAATTCTGATTTAGGCCTGAATTAGATATCTTAGGTTGTTTAATAGATGAGACATCATTATTGAACAGCCTGAATTGAATCATAGGTGAACAGAGATTCGATTCGCAACGACAATTGGGTTTGGATCTCTATGAACAATCGAAACTGATTTTATTGCTTGTTTAGATCAATTTGATTTCGCAACGACAGTTGGTTTTCTAGGGTTTAAACATAGATAATATTCGCAACGGCAATTGGTTTATTTTACATTAGTGTTTCGAGTTCTAGAATTGCACTTCATTAATCTCAATAGTAACTTTATTCTGTAACTTGAATTTATTCCTGCGAATTCCCTAAAGCTTAGCATTTCTTTTATATTGAATTTAAAGTTCTGCAAATCATCTTGTTTTCTATTCCTGCAATTTATATTACAAATTATTCTGCTTAGCTTAGTCTGAATTTATAAATCTATTGTGCAACTGATTCCCTGTGGATTCGATACCCCAAGTACTACACGCGATCTCTTAATTTGAGAGAGTAAGACAAAGGAAAATCAAGCCATTAGATTTTCCTTATTAGGATTTTGTCTAAGTTCTTTTCATTTTTGTTTTTATTTTACTAACTATTTTATTTTCTGTTTCTTTTTGTTTTGAGTTTCAGGCGTGAACAATTAGGAAGATGGTTGCACGCAAAGTTATCTTTTAGAGAGAGAATGGTTTCTTCGACAGAGAAGGAAACTAGTACAATGAAGGCGGTCAGAGGATCAATGTTGAGGGTAACATAATTGAGCTGGATGGCCAGCACAGACGCGAGGAAGAAGATCGAATCGCTCGCGAAGAAGAAATCAGGCGAGTTCGCGAAGAATAATTGCGTGTCGAGCAACACAGAGAGGACGTCGCTCGACACAAAGGAAACAGGGGCATTGAGCGACACAGATTACCTATCGCTCGATACGTTGAGAAACATGGTGTCTATCGACATCACGATGGTGTCGCTCGATACCCTGCCCAGAATCGGACGCTGGATGATTTCTACAGACCCAAGTAATTCTACGTTAATCGAGCTACGATTCGACCTCCAGCTTTCCAGCGAAACGACTTCGAGCTGAAGCCGGCTTACTTTTCCTTCGTGGATCAAGACCCCTTCTGCGGCTTACCTCATGAGCACCCTATGGACCATATTGAAATATTTGAAGATCTGGCATCTAGCATTAAGGCTAATGGAGTGACTGAGGACTATCTCATCTGCAAGATTTTCCCCTACTCTCTACATGGGGAAGCCAAGCATTGGCTAAGGACGCTTCCTCCAGGCTCGCTTACTACATAGGAGGACACGAAGAATGCTTTCTTAAGTAATTTCTTCGATGATGCGAAGTCTGAGGACCTGAGGTACAAGATCACCACCTCCAAGCAAGGAGATCAAGAGGCATTCAAGGGATACCAGAGGGACTGCTGACACCACGGATTCAACGAGGTTCAGCTGCTCAGCATTTTCTTCAGAGGAATTGCAATACCATATGCTGTGAGTTTGGACGCTGCTAGCCAAGAAGACTTTAATACCAATTTTCCAGAAGCTGCCTTGAGGCTCATTGAAAACTTGGCAAATAGCAATAACACGAAGAACCTCAATTTCGATAGGAGCAAGTCTGGAAAGAACATTAGTGGAAATCAACTTGCAGAGGTTACTAAGAAGCTCAATTTAATGTATGATCTTTTAGCTGGGAAAAAGACTGTTCAATTCGCTAAGGATGTTGAGACTTACGAGCCATAAGATGTAGCTTATGTCAATAGATCAGGATACCAGAGGTTTAACAACCAAGGGTATGGTTCATCTTATCAGAAGCCCTTCCAGAGCACTTACCATATGGATTACGGCTCATCCTCCTATCAGAAACCTCCACCGCCATCTCCAGAGAACAAGATAGAGTCCTTGATTGAGTCAATCTTAGAGTATCAGCAAATAATAACAATGGCGTCAATGGGAAGGTAGATTCAATCTATACCGACCTGAATGGGAAGATTGAGGGTTTGAGCACTCATGTGAAGAAGCTGGATACTCAGGTGCAGCAAACTAGTGAATCGGTAAAGAGGCACCACTCAAATATGCTTAGTTTAAGGTCTGGGAAAGAGAAGAACCGGGCTGCAAAGCGAATCGACAAGTTTTCAGAAGATGAAGAAGCTGAGATTTTTGGAACAGAGTCCCTGTCGATCGACATTCAAATAGTGTCAATTGACACGAAGGGAAAAGGTGTGTCGATTGACGAGGAATGTCGTGTCGATCGACGGGAAGCAAATTTAAGCTTCGAGCGACATGATATCAGTGTCGCTCGACACCAGTCTCAGATCGGACCAGATTCCGCAAAAGCTTCTGTATGTGCAGTCGAACATGTCTACAAGCCTCCACTTCCGTATCCAAGAGCCCCTGTGAAGTCTTGTGCATCATCTAGTAAATGTGGCAGTGAGAAAAAGCAGAAAGGAGTCGAGAAACCAGTTTTGAGGAAGCTAGCCAAGATGGAAAATCCATGGCAATTCATAGTTCCATTTTCGATTAATGGAATAGATTTGAAGGGTACTCTCTTAGACACTGGAGCGAACGTGAACGTCATATCACATGATGTTGTGAAGATGCTAGGAATCTCGAGTATACAACTTTCAAATGCTCTCGTCGGTTTGGTTAATTCTTCTTTGGTAGCTGCTGTAGGATTTATCCCGGACTTAGAGATTCGAATAGAAGATTGTCTGGTGCCAGCTGATTTCCACATCATTGAGATGACGAAGCCAATGGTTCTTGGCGCGTCTTTCCTTACTTGTATTGGTGCGATCTTAGATTATCCGAATCAGAGAATATCATTCACCAAGGTCAACAAAGAGGTTTTCTACCCAGCGATTATGATGGATAACTTCTGCAAGTTATCCCAACCCACAAACCTCCCATCGAACAAAGGTACGCAATTCTTGTTCTTAATTCCAAACCTCTTCATCAGAATTTCAAAGTTGAAAAAGTTGTTACGCGCTCATGCAAGCAGCGAGTTTCTCGTAGAATGCTTGGTTTTTCTTCTGATGAATTTGCAGGAATACCTAAGGAGTACAAAGAAGAGGTGGGTAACACCAAGGTGAAGAGTAAGAGAGCTTCGAAAGCTTTCTCCAAGTTCTGTATTATCATCCCGCCAGAGGTGAAGGAGAAAGGAGAGGAGGTCATTCAGCAAATGCTGCAGAATACGGTGAAACTTTTCCCAGGAATAGTTTCCGATAAGTCTGGGAGAGCTGGCAAGAAGGATAAAAAATAGTCAACCGACTCGATTTTCACATAACTAACTCGAATATGCGAGCACTAAATTTTTAATCAAATTAGATTTAAATGAGCCTATGTTTATAAAACCCGTTAAATACCAATACTTAGGCAAAAGATCATAATCCTATTATAATAAATCACAAGTAGGTTTCTAATAAATGCCACTTTTCCATCAGCCATGTGGCAAAAGTCTTAAATTTTACACTTCCACTATTTAGGGTCGTTTGATAGATTTTTTCTTCTTTTAATTTTAACTAGGGTATGTTTATAAGTTTTACTATTTTGAAAATGATTTTTGTCTAATATTTTTATATTATTTTTTTAATTATACTTGAATTTACTAACCATAAATGTAAAGTGATTTAGCTTATATTGGTGCGTTTAAAAAATCAAAGAGTTTGTAGTTCTTTGATTCATTTTAGGTGTATTTTGCTTGTTTTTATAAGTTTAGAATTTTGAAACGGTAAAAATATAAGAAAAGAAAAATTGTTTACATTTTATAAGATATGATACAACGTCTCTATTAAAAATCCATGTTTACACTGTATAGGACCATGAACATTAACCTCTTAGTTCTCATAGTCCCAAGAAAGTCTAGTAGCAAACTACAATCATAAACTTATGAAAAATCGAGAAACCAAAAACAAAAGTAGCAATCATAACTTTGAGTAGCCGATGAGACAAGAAATACAAATTTTAAGCAAAAAATCTAATAGAACTGTCAGTTGAGTATGCAAGGTCATGGATGTCTTTAAAGGTTATCATTTCGGTATGAAATAAAAAATTTGTTTATGATTTTTGTATAGTAATGTAATATTATTGTTTCAAATCGTTTAATAAGAAAAGAAAAGATATATGTTAATTCTAATTATAAAGAAAAAGATATAAAAAAAAAACGGTAATAGACCTTTCATATTTTTAAAGTTTTTTTTGGTTTTTCTAAAAGAAAATAATAATGACATATGTCATTTTCTAGTGTGATGATGTGGCATCTTTTGGAGAGTGTCAATCTACTTTCATATAGTATATTTCACATTAAAAAAAAATCCAATTATTTCAATTCCAGAAAGAAAAAAAAAATACATTCAATTTTTTTTGTAACTGATTCTCTCCACAATCTCCACTTCAACTGATCTCCCCACGATCTCCTCTCTAATTCCATATTCAACTAATCCCATCTCTTCTTCGTCAGAAAAGCTTCGACATCTCTTCCTTTTATAATTCAATTCCTCCCAAGGTAAAGAGATTAAACTTTCATGTGCTGATATGCATCCCGTCTAATTGTGTTATGACTTTCGATTATTCACCAAGAATACTATGTTTCAATTTCGATGCATAGCTCGGTTCAGGTTTTGGTATCAATTGTTACAAATTGCTTTTGAATTTATTCTCCACCTACAAAAGTTCTGTTTCAATTGTCATTACATAATCGATTTTAGGGTTTAAGATGAATTGTTACAAACTGATTTTGATTTCAATTGTTTGTGTAATTTACAGAAATCGATATGCTTATGAGAAGTTACTTTTGTTAGTTTCCTGGTCCATTTATTCAAACTCTTTGTAATTTATCTTTTTTTTTTTTGTTCAACACATGGATTTCTATTACTCAAACTCGGTTACACTCCATAAGGAGAAGTTCACATCGACAAATGATGCGTTACCTATTACATCAACCACTAGAGGATTGCAAAAGCGTACAATTAAAGACAATAAAAGCAATATAGAGAAGAAGATCCCAAACTTGGTAACCTCCTTCATGATAGTTAGGGAGCCAAAGTCGATATCCGAAAGCTTTTCCGAATAGTAGAGAACTTTGCCTGAAGCATTGGCCATTAAACATCCGACCACCGAAAGAACACCATCCACATCCCAGTCCACGAGACGATGGAGTGTTGAGCTTTGGAGAGAGATATTCTTGACTTTTACTTTCTTTAGACCCGTGACCAGCAAATGATCATTAAGAGCTCGCTTGGTTAAGACCAAAAGCTTAGAGCTTGTAGAGACTCGTACCGTATAGGCAGAGCATATTCTCGGTTTTGGAACCGAAATCCAATTTCCCATTATAATGAGGATAAAAGGACGTATGCATTTGTCCTCAAGGAAGGAGATATATGCACACGATTTAGACAAATTGACACAACTCCATTGAAATTCTAACCAAACATAACCAGCAATAATACCCCTAGATATGAGTCCTAAAACACATCTAGAAGCTACACTACTAATTCGTTCAGATAAGAAATTGGAAGGAGGGTTTATAGAATCAGATCTGAGCCATCTTGTCAAGGTTACATGGTTTTTAAAGAACCCAGAAAACTTGAGAATTCTCCCCAAAGAGATGATGATATCGTTGAAAACTTCAGACAACGACCATTGAAGAACACTTGATGGGCTTTCTACCCAATCGGCCAAGTTAGGAGCATACTTAATCGGATTGGGCCAGGCCCAGCAAATCCGGCCCAGCAGACTCCTCACCAAAATGACGAGCAAACAGCGGCTATGCTTGTCGGAGAGTGTGAGAAATCCGGAAAATTTTCTAGAACCCTCAACGCCGTCTGCTCCCACCCTTAAATAACGTCTCATGAAAAGATCGGCGGTTGGAGGAGGAAGATTTTAACGAGCTCTTCAACATTCTCACCAGACCTAAAGAGATCTGCGGTGAGTAGGGTTTCACCGATTGACCGACAAAATCGGGTAACGGTGATAGCTTTGGATAGTAGGGAGAGATGAGCAATGACCGAGCTGTTCGTCGGGTAAGGTGGAGAATCCGGCGAGGCAGACTTCTCCTCCATCTACAAGGAACCGCTTGGGAGGATGCGAGGTGAGACATGTCGAGAGGAGAAGGTACGAAGGAGCCAAACTCGGCGAGGCGAAGCTCCAAACGGGTGAAGTGACGGGTGATGGAGGGAACAAGGAGATCAGATTCAGCGGATCAGGAGGATCCGGTGGATCCAGAGGGCAGCGAACGAGTTTCCTCTGACGACGAAGGCGGACAGGAAGATCTGGCGAGGCGGTCAGCGCGGAGGAGAGCAGCGGGATGACGGTCATCGGAGCAGATCTAGGCCACCAAGTCGGAGAAGGAAGGGGAATCGACATAGATGAGTCACATATCTCTCAATGTGAAGAAAAAACGACCGGTGGTGGAGAGGCAAGCTCATACCATACCGGAGAAGGCAAGCTTCGGTAGTCCTCATTTTCTGTGCTAGGGAGAGAAACGCGTGAGATCCTTGTAATTTATCTTCTATTTTTACTAAAACCTTTGTTTGATTGATTACATGTAATTAGTTTCATATTTTTTCATCTTAATCATAGTTTCATGTACTTATAAGTTCTTCTAATCAATCATGTACCAGATCAAAATGGTCTACGGAGGATTTAACTCACTTGGAATTGGAAGAGAAGAATTAGCGACGAATGAGAATCATTTTCATCTTAGAAGAGAACAATCGCCCAATTTTATGTACATAATTCTACTTGAAGAAATTAGAGTCTCATGAAGCAAAGCAAAAAAAAAAAAGAATAAGGAATATGCCACGAATAATCAGTAAATTTCGAGAAAAGGTAAAGGTGTATTTTATTTTATTTTATTATAATGGTGAATGTCTCTTAAGCTGATAAAATTTTAGTGATAAAATTTTAGTGAATAGCAATAATTCACGTGTTTCTTCTCTTTAATTCTTTTAGTCATATTTTACAGTAATAATATTGCATAATTAGTATTTAGTGTTGTACTTTTGATATCTTTTAAGTATTTGTTGTGAATCAAGAGAATCGAATGGGGAAAATCATATATTATTTCATTAGGGAAAGATCCTTTATATAAGGATCAATACATGAGAAAAGGAAATTCTTTTTCCTAAAGAGAAAAAAAAAGTACATAATAAGTAAATCCTTGTTCAACAAGGAATCATTAAACCGGCCCTAAAGACTAAGTATAGATGAGCCGTAATGGGCCAGAACTAGTTATGACAATCCACTATGATTTATAACACTCCTCCTTGGATGTCATAACTCTAATGGGCTTGTAATACGCTTTGGATGTTGCCTCATTAAAACCTTACCAAGTAAAACCCAATTGGGACAAACCGTGGTGAAGGAAAAAGAGTACAACACTTATTACTCCCCCTGTTCTGAACCTCACTGAAGGTCTCTCAATCAACGCATTCCAATCTGATAAGTTAGCTTCTTGAACATTGAGGTTGGAAGCGATTTGGTGAATAGGTCCGCTGAATTTTCACTTGACCGTACTTGTTGCACTTGAACTTCTCCAGCTTTCTGCAAATCAGATGTAAAGAAGAACTTTGGCAAGATGTGCTTCGTCCTATCACCTTTGATATAACCGTCCTTAAGCTGTGCTATGCATGCTGCGTTGTCCTTGTACAAAACGGTTGGTTCCTGCTTTCCTTTGGTCATCCCACAATCAACTCTTATGTGCTGGGTCATTAGTCTTAACCAAACACATTCACGACTGGCTTCGTGAATAGCTAATATCTCTGAATGGTTAGATGATGTAGCTGCAATGGTCTGCTTCATTGACCGCCAAGATATTGCCGTTCCACCATGAGTAAAAACATAACCTGTCTGAGACCGAGCATTGTGTGGATCCGAAAGGTAACCTGCATCAGCAAAACCAAACGGATCTTTCTTTAGATCAAGAGATCTCACGACCATTGGGCTGGACAATGGGTGACATTGGTCCATATTAAATCGCTTGAGTACCTTTTCTGTATATGTCATTTGATGCACAAGGATTCCATCGTTAATGTACTCAAGTTGTAATCCCAAACAAAACTTTGTTTTTCCTAAGTCCTTCATCTCAAATTCTTTCTTGAGGTATTCAACTGTTTGGGCGATTTCTCCAGAGGTTCCTAGGATGTTTAAATCATCCACATATACTGCTATGATTACAAAACCTTTGTTTGCAAACTTCTTTATGAAAATACATGGACTGATGGGATCATTCTTATAGCCTTCTTTGACTAGGTACTCACTCAATCTATTGTACCACATACGCCCACTTTGCTTCAGTCCATTAAGGGATTTGTTTAGCCTTATGCAGTGTTGTTCTCGAGAACCTTTCTTATCTTTGAGCTCAATACCCTCTGATAATCTCATATAAATTTCATTATCCAGTGGACCATATAAGTATGCGGTTACTACGTCCATTAGCCGCAAATCCAAATTTTCTCTTATTGCCAGACTTATTAGGAATCTAAAAGTTGTAGCATCCACCACAGGGGAGTATGTCTCCTCATAGTCTATTCCTGGTCTCTGTGAGAATCCTTGTGCAACTAGCCGTGCTTTGTATCTCACGATTTCACCATGTTCATTTCTTTTCCTCACAAATACCCATTTATGTCCAATTGGTTTAATCTCATAGGGTGTCTGAATTATTGGACCAAAGACATCCCTTTTCCTTAATGAATTTAACTCCACGTTTATAACTTCTTTCCATTTAGTCCAATCTTTACTCTGAGTGCACTCATATATTGACGTGGGTTCTAGATCCTCGCTTATATCCATAAGTTCAAGTGCTACCTTAAATGCAAATATATCATCAATTTCCACACACTTTCTATTCCATTGTATTCCAGACATAATATAATTTATTGAGATCTCATTATTATCAGGAACTTCAGAACCATGAAACTCGGCGTCCCGAGTCTCATTGCTTGGTACTATCGGTTCGGTTATGTCTGGGGTTCCATCCTCAACCACGGTTTCAACACCTTTCTTTCTTTTCCGATGATTCTTATCTTTGAAACCTATTGGCCGGCCACGTTTTAAGTGTGTTTTAGACTCTGTAGCAACTTGATTGTGTCCCTCTTGGACATCAATACGAATTGGTGCATTAACAGCTGGTATATATGATTTAGTAACTCTTTTCGGGTCAGCAAAAGAATCTGGCAATTGATTAGCTAGCTTTTGTAAATGGATTATATTTTGGACTTATAATTCACATTCTTGAGTCCGAGGATCTTACCATTTTAAGGACGTTTGATTCCATGTAATTTCCTTTACCAGCTTATCATTTGACAAAATGACAATCGGTACCTGGCCTTAAATAAATCACCCGTGGTTGGCTCAAGGTACTTAATTATAATGGGAGAATCATATCCAACATATATCCCCATCCTCCTTTGAGGTCCCATCTTTGTTCTCTGTGGTGGTGCAATCGGTACATAAATGGCACATCCGAATGTTTTAAGATGGGACATGTCTGGCTCTCGACCCGTAATCAATTATGATGGGGAATACTTATGTTCACTAGATGGCCTGATGCGAATTAACTCTGCTGCATGTAAGACTGCATGTCCCCAAGCTGAGACCGGGATTTTTGATCTCATAAGCAACGGTCTGGCTATTAATTGTATGTGTTTAATAAATGATTCTGCCAAACCGTTTTGTGTATGTACATGTGCCACAGAATACTTAACACTTACCCCCATGGACATACAATAATCATTAAATGCTTGGGACGTGAATTCACAAGCATTATCAAGGCGTATAGTTTTCAAAGGAAAATCTGGAAAGTGTGCCCTTAACCGTATTATCTAGGCAAGTAATCTTGCAAACGCCAAATTTCTAGTTGACAATAGGCAGACATGTGACTATCTCGTGGATGCATCAACAAGGACCATAAAATATCTAAACGTCCCACAATGTGGGTGTATTGGTCCACAAATGTCTCCTTGTAATCTTTCCAGAAAATTTATTTTTTCCTTAGTTACTTTAACTGGTGATGGCCTAGTAATGAGTTTCCCTAGTGAACATGCTTCACACGTGAGATTCTTTGGGATAACTCTCCTTTCTTTCAAGGTGTGCCCATTAGTACTTGCTAATATCTTTCGCATCATGTTAGAACCGGGATGGCCAATCCGGTTATGCCAAAAAGTGAAATTCTCGGTAAATTCTTTGTTTACCGTGGCATTTACTTCTATCATTCCGATCTTAGCACAATAAAGGCCCGCAGAAATGGCAGGTATAGTCTCTAGGACTTTCTTATAGCCTTGGGTAATTTCAAAGATTTGAAGGAACTCTTTGTTACCTTCGTCCTTAGTTTCAACATGAAGACCATTCATTTGAATGTCTTTAAAGCTCAATAGGCTTCTCTTTGAACTGGGTGAATATAACGCATCAGAAATATCTAGATGCGTGCCCTTAGGTAATAAAACATGGGCCTGGCCGTGGCCTTCAATCAAATTGGCTATACCCGCAATAGTGGTTACATTTGCCCTTTTAAGTATAAGATTAATAAAATATCTTTTATCTCTTAGAATCGTGTGGCTTGATCCACTATCCACAATGAACACATCCATATCATCTTTCATTCTTCAAAAGAAATAATAATCGCATCTTTAGAGACTTTTTAAATAACACCCTTTCATTCCATGAAGTTTGAATAATAGCAATAACACAAAACCAAAAGCATAAAGTAGAAAACGTAAATGCAAGCAAAACACAAAACAGAAAGTCGAAATCAACATGGTCACTTAAGAAAATATGAGGTTTCATAGTTTATCAAGTCATCTTGCTCATGATCAAAATCTCCTTCAATTATTTTCTAAGTATCATGAAAATTAAAGTCCAGGCGTATGATGCAAAACAAGCTGTGGATGCATGATGCTTATTAAACAAGTCTTATGTTTCTAAAAGATATTCCTAACCAGTAACCTAGCATAAGGTATCTATATGTTCATGATGCAAACCTATCATGCAAATTCTAAACCGTTTATGATCGAATTTTAATATGACCAGATTTTAAACAAGGCATGTTCGGTTAGTATGATGCAGTTTCAGTTTCAGGTTTAACAATCAAACAGATCAATCAATACAATCAAATTAACAAACGGGTTCAATTAAATCATGCAACCAAATTCGGACAGAAGGTTTACTGTCGATCGACGGGTTCTCAGTATCGATCGACACAGGTTCAATTTAAACAACAGATTCGGGCAGAAGGTTCGGTGTCGATCGACAGAGACTTAGTGTCGATTGACACAGGTTCAGATCAAGCAATCAGTTTTGATTTTAATCGGTTTAGGTTAGATATGCAAATTAGGGTTTAATTATGGTGAGCAGTTATGAAACAAGCAATCAAACAATAACAACAAGAACGAGCATGATTAGGTTTAGGGTTTCTAGGGTTTTATGAATTTAGGGTTTTGTTGTTCTTAGAATTTCGATTACTTACCTTAACCTCGTGATTGTTCTTCTAGTTCGCCGTAACAGTTGATAGGCTGTATGAACTACTTCTAGTTCGTCGTAATCTTTGATAGGCTGTATGAACTATGAGTTTGAGCTCGGAGATGAACAGTACGCGATGAACAGTACCGATGAGCAGTGACACGTGAACAGTACGCGATGAACAGTATGCGTGAACAGTACCGATAAACAGTACCCGATGAACAGTACGATGAACAGTAATCGTGTTTTGTGTTTTTAGGGTTTTAGGGAGCAACTTGTGCTGATAACGTGTTGTGAATCAAGAGAATCGAATGGGGAAAATCATATGTTATTTCATTAGGAAAAGGAAATTCTTTTTCCTAAAGGGAAAAGGAAAGTACATAATAAGTAAATCCTTGTTCAACAAAGAATCATTAAACCGGCCCTAAAGACTAAGTATAGATGGGCCGTAATGGGCCAGAACTAGTTATGACAATCCACTATGATTTATAACAGTATTTATATTTGTATGACTATTAACAAAAAAAAAAGAATATAGCCCATGCTTAATACTAGTATATTGATAATTTTCTAATTATCCCTTTCATTATATGTCGATGTGGGACTTTTAGAATGTAAGTGGGTTAATTATGGTGCAAGTCTTTAGAGCATGATTATTGTAGACACCATGAGGTCTAAAGTGTATATAAAATTATTAAAATGGTTGTAAAAGAAAGAAAGAGAGTGTTGTTATGGGGTATGTTGAAATATAAAATTAATAAAATTGGATCTTTTGAAAGAGAGAGTGTTTAAAAAGGAAGAGAGAGTGTCTAAAATTGGATCTTTTGGAGAGAGTGTTTAAAAGGAAGAGATAGTGTTTAAATATAAAATTAATAAAAGTTGAGTAAAAGGATGAAATAGAATGTATAAAGTTGAGTAAAAGGAAGAGAGAGTGTGTGTTTTAATAATTTTATATTATAAGAATAGTGTTTTTAGATCCCTTGGGGTCTGCAATAATCATGGCCTTATTTTATATGCTTTTAATTATTTAAGTTTTAACAGCCGAGCTGACTTTTTGGATATAACATACTTTCTTAACTTTTGAAAAACTTCAATTACAATTTTTAATGTAGAAAAATCTATTAGAGATTATGTTTAATCTCATTTTTGGGTAAAATTAACATTAGTATTCTATAAATAACAATTCAAAAGAATTAATAAATTCTACAATTATTTTGATTTTATTAACCATAGTTTTAACTTGTCAAAAATTGGTAAAAATATTTTGACTTTATTTCGTTCATTCTAAACGAATTACCTGTATAGTCGATATTTGATTGATAATGGTTTGACCAATTTACGTTATACATTATTCATCAAAAATTATTGACTAATTTTCGACCAACATTTGTTTTAGTCAGTATTTGGTCAAAATGTTTTGATTATTTATTGACCACTTAAAATTGCCGAAAAAAATTGATCATATTTCGACCAATTCAAACTTTCATCATATCTTGGTCGAAAATGGGTCAATAATATTTTGACCACTATGTTGGTAAAAATAGTTGGTCAAAAACCACCCTATTTTCCTGTAGTGCTACTTTGCGTTTAGAAATCTAATCTTTTTTAGTAATCACAGAAAAAGAAAAGAAAAAAAATTATGACAAGTTGGTATGATAACCGAGTGACTAGTCTTTTGTCTCGAATCTACTTTTACTTATTCGCTATAACAACTGTGATGTGCGTTCTCTATCGTTCAATCCAAACTCTATGGTTCGAAAGCGGTAACACTGGCACGTTGCACAAGTGCATGCATGTTCTTTTGACTCCCGCAACCATTCCATACGTTGGTTTGCTAGTTAGTTGCATGTGCAACGATGTTCCTGTCTCGAGGGGTAGTCATGGGCCAAAAGGGAGGTTCGGCATCTACCTAGCTACAATGATTTTTCCCTTTTGCATAGCTTATAGCATCGAGGACAAGAAGATCATGGAGGAGATGGTTGTGATGGCTATTCTCCTTTCGAGGATTTAGACATTACCCAACTCCTATGCGTAGTGCCCTTAGGAAGCGTGTTTGCTATTATTGATGCCCTCGCAAAGGAATCATGGACGTTTTTATTTGGTAGCCTTTGTGTCTTTCTTGCCGTCTTTGGAGCCATTACCTACACCACTCACGAATCAACTGAATATCGTCGTCGTCATGAGTCCATACTAGCTGAATATCATCGTCGTCATGAGTCCATACTTCCACTTTAGCTCCAAACTCGTTAATACATCCATGTGTCTACGGTTTGTTTTGTTATAAATTTGTATGATTTTTTTATATTCTCTCTGTTTCTCTATATAGGATGTTTTAGAGATTTTTGTTTGTTTCACATTATAAGATGTTTTCATATTTTAATATTGTTTTTATCTTTATTGATTAGTGTGTGGTGAATAGTATTTTGCAGTCTTTGTAATGATTGGCTGAGTTACTTTTAGTTTATATATTTATTTATAATTTTAAAGAGAAGTTTTTTTCTTAATTTTTGTGCTTTAATCCAAAACATCCAATATTGAGAAACAGATGAAAAAGCGGATGAACACAAAACAAATAGCTCAAAACCTCGGCCTCACCGAGTTTTAACTTTTATTAGAAATCTTACAAGAAGTTTACAACTCTCTTGTTGGTTTTACACAACCCTAAGCCTACCCTTAGTTTGTCACCCAAGATTCCTACTCTAACCCGTTTTTGGAGCTCTCACGTCTCTCTCTCTCAATTAGAAAAGATGCTGCGATCCTTTTCTTTTTACATAAAACGGCTAACCCTAAAAGACTTCCCTTCCCTCTTTTTATATTCTTTGAGTAAGTGAATCTTCTAGATTTACCTCACTTGATACGCACGCCTCTCGTATCTTCCTCTAAATCTTCAACTTCCATATTTGAATATATCTCTATTAATTCCATGTGCCACGTCATCCTCTTCCCACGCTTCTTTGAACCTTGTAACACTTTGATAAAACACTCCTCTTTCATTCTCCCCCTTTTTGACTGAATGTGTGCATCCAAGCTCAATCTACCAGCATCTACACTTTCTGGACACCGGTCTTGGTCATCTCCCCCTGCTTGGTTGCACATTCAATCAAAAACTTCAAACACATGCAGACGTGCTGGAACTCATCCTAAACCGTTCCAACAGAGTTTTGACATAGTTGCTTTGACACACGAAAGTTCCATCATTAGTTTGCTTTACTTGAAGCCCCAGTAAGTAGATCACATATCAATCATACCCAATTTCTTAATCAGAACTTCTTGCACCTTTTGGTGTTGATCTTTGATTTGTTTTCCTTGATTGCAAATACCACTCGTTATTTGGTCAACATCTTCCAGTTCTGGGACCCCTCTTGCCTGGTCTTGACTTATCAACTTAGACATACTGTGAACATTCATGTCTCCAAGGTTTGGATGCCTCACTCCTGGATTATCTTTTTCTATTCTGGAACACACGTCTGCTTGTTCCCCCATGCAGCAATGGTTGCCTGACCTTATCTCTTTTCCTTTAGAATTCCCATGAGCTCCTTCTCCAAACGTGGCCTTACTCCCAGTCATATTTCTTGACGCACCACTATCGGAGTACCATGGCTGATTCCGAGGCTTAATTGTGGAAGTGTGGGCAAGATAACAAACTTGAGGTTGTCGTCTTCTTACACTTTGGTATAGATCAGATTTAGCTATCCATACTTGTGACTGTTTTTTCAAATTTGGATGTAACCTTCCATGTCTCAAGATCTTCTCAACTTTCTCAGCAAACCTGTAGCAGTACCTCTTGATGTGACCAAATTTTCCACAATACCAGCACCCAGAGGATCTTCCCTCATAACCGCTTGTAATCTTGTTATTCTCTGTTGGAACAGACTGTGTTATGTTCCCTCGGACGAATTTTGTTTGTCCGCTGGTTGGTTCTCCATTGTAACCCAGTCCGAAATTTGATTTTCCAACCCTTCCAGCTGAGGGAATCTTGTTCAGATCCTTGGTACCACTGTTCAACTGCTGAATTCTCTTCCTTGTTTCCATAAGCTCTTGAGTCAATGCTTCGTTCTTCTCGAGTTCAGCCTTTAGTTCTTCATTCAACCTCTTGTTCAACTCCTGCAGCGACAACTTCTCCTCAGCCCACGAGATCTTTTCTCTACTCAGTTCCAACCAACTATCATAAAGCTTGCGAAATTCAATCTTCATGTTGAATTCCTCTTCCTCTTCCGAAGCGTTGGTGTCGGAATCACTCTCGGAAAAATTTCCCTTTTCTTTGTGGTCTTCCTCACTGATTTCTCCATCAAAATTTTCCTCATTCCTTGCTGTGAAGATACAATACCAGTGACATCATCCTCCTCATCCGAGCTTTCACTAGATTCACTCTCGCTCATTCCGATGTGAGACCGCTTCTTCTTAGCTTGATAATTCACACACTCTGATTTTGTGTGACCAATCCCCTTGCATTCAAGACATTTAAACTCTTTACTTTTAGCAGTAGGACGCTCGCGTATAAAATGCCCATAACCTTGGCATTCATGGCATTGTTGCTCGTTCTTCTTACGTTCACGATCTTTGTCTCTGTTTTTTCCTTTGTCAAACGTACGTTGTGTACCACGTTCAAACCTCCTCGTCATGCGACTGAAATTCTTAGCCATCAAACTCACGGTCTCTTTAAGCTCACGAATCCCTTGTTTGTCATCAGCGACAAACGCAATACTACGACTCGTATTGCTCTTGTTTGGCATGATCTCCATCTCATAGGCTTGAAGATGACCTACAACCTCATCAAACTCAATCGTGTCCGTATCAAGAGACATCCCCATGGCTGTTTTCTTGATGTCGAACTTGGCAGGAAGACTCCTCAACAATTTTTTCACAAGCTTCTTGTCTTTGTATTTCTTCCCCATGTTTTGAGCCTCGTTTGCAATCGCGCTGAGTTTCCCACTGAATTCTTCGATGGTTTCATGATCTTCCATCCTTATCGTCTCAAACTTCGAAGCAAGCATGTCGAGTCTCGACCTCTTCACATTCGTTGTACCCTCGTACATCGTTTTCAGCTTATCCCAAGCTTTTTTAGCGGATTCGCAGCACTGAATTTACTTGAATTGATCTTCATTAACCGCACCAAAGATGGCAGTAAGGGCTTTCGCATTATATTTGGCCATCGATTTCTCTTGATCGGTCCATAGAGACTTCGCCTTAGGTACTTTGACCTTGTCTTCTCCTATGGTAGTTGGTGATTTCCATCCGGTCTCAACCGTTGTCCATGTCGTCCTCACTTATTCCACGGATGTTAGCTCTCATCATCATCTTCCAATGTCCATAGTTTCCTTTTTCTAGAGTAGGAATTCTTTGCACAGCTAAAAACTCCATTGTGTCCACCCTTTCCGCAGGATCTTCACCTATTGTAAGTTGTAAGTTACAACTTGGTTTAGATGCCCGCTCTGATACCAATTGAAAAAGCGGATGAACACAAAACAAATAGCTCAAAACCTCGGCCTCACCGAGTTTTAACTTTTATTAGAAATCTTACAAGAAGTTTACAACTCTCTTGTTGGTTTTACACAACCCTAAGCCTACCCTTAGTTTGTCACCCAAGATTCCTACTCTAACCCGTTTTTGGAGCTCTCACGTCTCTCTCTCTCAATTAGAAAAGATGCTGCGATCCTTTTCTTTTTACATAAAACGGCTAACCCTAAAAGACTTCCCTTCCCTCTTTTTATATTCTTTGAGTAAGTGAATCTTCTAGATTTGCCTCACTTGATACGCACGCCTCTCGTATTTTCCTCTAAATCTTCAACTTCCATATTTGAATATATCTCTATTAATTCCATGTGCCACGTCATCCTCTTCCCACGCTTCTTTGAACCTTGTAACACTTTGATAAAACACTCCTCTTTCAACAGAGGCAGTATATGTCTAATTGATCTCAGTCAATCTCTGTGTTATTGAATCTCTTAGCACTTACTTATATTTATAATTTCAAATTCCTTTTTTCTGTCACGAATTCCTATTTAAAAACATGATTAGTGAAGAGGAAAAGTTCACAACATATAACTGATAAAAGAGTATGTGTTTCTACAATTTTTTTTTTATTATTTTGAAAATTTGTTTGACTAATTGAATCACTGAAGACAAATAATCTTGATTTTGATTGTGGTTAGCTGGTTTCACTAATTAAAGTGTTAACCTTGTGACAAAAGAAGAAGAATTCTGCTTCGATATTTAAATTAAAATAAAGATTAATGATATGCATCATTAACGTGTTTATTATACCTTCCCTGGATTGCTTTCCTCGTGATGCCAATCGTTTTGATTTCTTTACCTTTCTTCTGACATATTTGACTAACACGGTCCATTAGCTTCCCAGTTATCTTTATCGCTATACCAGAAAGGCAAGAACCACCCCACAAAATAACACTAGATTTTCTCTTTGATCTAAATAAAATATTTAGAATCATATCATGAGATTTTATTTACCATTTTTTCTTTTATTTTCTTCTAGCAAATCTGTTGAGGTAAAACAATCACCAAACTTCTATAGTAGCATCTTCAGAGATACGTTTTTCTTTTAAAGCGCACACATAATAAAAAGCAAAGATAATTCACGTTTTTTTTCTCTCTTTCTCTCTCCAAACAGAACTTCGGGAAAAGTGGAGAGAAAATTAATAAGAAAACCTTTTTTTTATTTTTTTCTCACTTTCTCGCAAGTTTTCAATTTCTTCTTCTATCGTCTTCAATGTAAACAATGCTCGATTACAATAACCTAATCGAATATTGATGGAACTCACTGATTCTTCTACCACCGACCAACTCGGAGAGACCATGAGCGCCGCCGCCAAGGAAGATAATCGCTCATTTCTCGGCATCGATCTCAACGAAATCCCTACCGGCGCTACTCTCGGCGGTGGTTGCACCGGTGGTCAAGACGACGACAACGGAGAATACGAACCTATTGAACTCGTTAGGTCAATTCATGATAATCCAGACCCAGCGCCTGGAGCGCCTGCGGAGGTTCCCGAACCGGATCGGGATGCATCGTGCGGCGCGTGTGGAAGACCGGAGTCGATTGAGCTCGTTGTAGTCTGCGATGGCTGTGAGCGAGGGTTTCATGTGTGTTGCGTTAACGACGGAGTAGAGGCAGCTCCTTCTGCTGATTGGATGTGTAACGACTGTGTTAACGGCGGCGAGAGAAGCAAACTGTGGCCGTTGGGTGTGAAGTCAAAACTCATTTTGGATATGAACGCCTCGCCGCCGAGTGATGCGGAGGGATATGGAGGCGAGGAGACGTCAGATTCGAGGTACGTAGCTGTGGTTCTGTTTTCCGACGATGCGTTAGGGTTTATAGGAATTGAATTTTGGTTTAAGATTGAGAACATAGAAGAAAAACTTTGTTATGATTTCTTTACATGCATTGGGACTAACGGGATCCAAGGAGAGCGAGAAGCTATTGAACAACTCGCTTCAATTGGTTTTGAATTTAGGTTTTAGAATACGATTAGCGGGTAAAGGATCATGGGTATAGTAGCAATCGTTCATGAGAGTTCTTAAGTAGCCTTAGGAGATTTCAGTCATTTGTTTGATTACACTTTGTCTGGCCTTGTGTATTCTTTATGAACATGGGTATGTCTAAGAATATTTGTAAAGCACTGATGGGTCCTGATCCTTCTTCTTCAGAAAGCTTATGCTGGCCAGCAGTTCTTGCATGGGAAACTCTTTTGAATATGCAATGACGCATCCAAGCTTTTTAAGTCCTGCTAGAGGACATGCTAATCATGAAGGTTCAGGGATAGTGATGGCTCGTAATACCAAAATGAGTATGGATGCCTTGGGTTCACATAGTCTAGGTTTTGGCTTCCCATTAAGCCTGGCCAATAGTAGTTTGCCCAGTAGATTTCCATCATTGGATCCAAGTGAGCTGCTTCTGCATAATCTCAGGCATTTCATATCTGAAAGGCACGGAGTATTGGAAGATGGTTGGAGTGTCAAATTTAAACAACCTGTTAATGGTTATCACCTATGTGCAATGTATTGTGCTCCGAATGGGAAAACATTTAGTTCTGTACAAGATGTTGCTGGTTATCTTGGGTTGGCAATTAATGGTAATTACAATTTTATGGATGCCGAAATCAGGAATGAGAGTTCTCTTATTCAAGAAAGATTGCACATCCCTAAGAGAAGAAAAACATCAAGATGGCCAAACAATGGTTTCCCTGAGCAAAAGGGTAGTTCAGTGAGTGCTCAGCTCAGGCGTTTTCCATTCAATGGTCAGACGGTGTCCCCTTTTGGCATTCAATCTGGTACTCTTTTTCAGGCTGGTGAATCTCTTAGCTCTGGAAATAATGGATGTGGTTGTGTGGAAACTAATGTAAGTGTTAACTTTAACTCTCTACTGGTTATTAATTTATTTTGTTTTTATATTATCCTCATGTTTGTGTATTTGATTTTCAGAATGGACTTCCGATGCAGTTTGAAGATTTCTTCGTTCTTTCGCTTGGACGAATTGATATAAGAGAGTCTTACCACAATGTCAACATGATCTATCCAATAGGTTATAAGTCCTGCTGGCATGATAAGATCACAGGGTCTCTGTTTATGTGTGAGGTATCTGATGGCAGTTCTGGGCCTGTTTTCAAGGTTACACGGTCATCATGCTCTAAATCATTTATTCCAACTGGATCAACTGTCTTCTCCTGCCCAAAGATTGATGAAATGGTGGAACAGAACATTAACAAACGAGGTGATCATAGAGACAGTACTCAAAAGCATGATGATGACACTAATGTTGAGATCCTTCTTTCAGAACCCTGCCCACCTCTTGGAGATGATATATCGTCTTGTTTAAGTGAGAAGAATTTCTCCAAGGCATTCAGTGGCCTCCGCTCGGATGTTGGTTCTTCTCAAGTAGACCTTGATAATATTTTATCCTACAATCAGGAGCATGGGGTTGAAATTGGCGACATTGTTGTGGAAGAAGATTCATTGTCTGTCGCATGGAAAAGGGTGTCTCAGAAACTTGTTGATGCATGTTCCAATGTCCTGAAGGAGAAGGGTTCCATGAACTTTCGTTGCAAGCATTTTAACAGAGAAATGAGGGAAATCAACTGGGATACCATGAATGAGAAAGACAATGTAGTTTTGTCGTTGTCAAGATTTTGTTGTTCCCTGGCTCCTCACAGTGTTACATGTGGTGAAAAGGATGAAAGTGAGATTGCAATTCTAGTTGATGCGTTGTCAGTGTGGCTGGATAAAAACAGATTTGGACTTGATGCAGATTTTGTACAAGAAATGATTGAACATATGCCTGGAGTCGAATCTTGTTCAAAGTATATGTCTCTGAAGAGTAGAAGTTCTTCAATTTCTGTAACTGTAGCAGAAGGAGCGCTAGTTGTCAAACCAAAAGGTGGGGAAAATGTCAAGGAAGAGGTTTTCGGTGTGAATGCTCGGAAAGCGAAGAAGCCTAAACTTAATGGTGGTCGTGGTGTCAGCAATCCACACCCTCCTCCCGGGAGGCCAATGTGTTTAAGACTTCCTCCTGGAGTTGTTGGTGACTTCCTTCAGGTATGAACATGTGTTTTCCCTACGGTAATCTACAATGTACCCCTCCATTCACCACGTCCTGCCACACATATATGATAGTCGTTTTTTATGCTTTTCTAATTAGGTATCTGAAGTGTTCTGGCGTTTCCATAAAATTTTGGGTTTGAAGGAGGCTTTCTCACCTGATAAGCTAGAACAGGAGCTTATCAATCCAGTGTTTGATAGTTTGTTTATTGATAAATCTGGAAAAGATGTTAACAGAAGTGAGATGAACTTGAATGATAAGGATTGTACGGCTTCTAAGTTTTTGTCCTTGTTCGATAAATCTCGCCAGCCTGTTTCGTCAGAATATTCATCTGCTTCTGTGCTAAAGGAGACAAAAACAGGGGACTCTGAATTTAAGACTTCAAATTCCTCTTGTGGGCTGTGCTTGGGTACACTTCTAACAAGGACTCACATTTCACTTCTGCAAGTGCTAATATGTGAGCTGCAATCCAAGGTAGCTGCATTTGTTGATCCAAACTTTGACTCTGGAGAATCGAGATCTAGACGAGGACGGAAAAAGGATGACAGTACGCTCTCTGCGAAAAAAAACAAGCTGCATATGCTTCCTGTTAACGAGTTGACTTGGCCTGAATTGGCCCGTAGGTACATCTTGTCTCTTTTATCAATGGATGGGAACCTCGAATCAGCAGAGATTGCTGCCCGGGAAAGTGTTAAAGTATTCCGTTGCTTAGAAGGGGATGGTGGTTTGCTTTGCGGTTCGCTTACAGGAGTGGCTGGGATGGAAGCCGATTCAATGGTATGTTTTTGTTAGTTTTCTAATTATTTTCTGTGTTACAGATCTTGCTTGTATTACTATATGATGTTATCACAAATTTAGTGTTGATATATTTAAGTTCAGGAACCATTCTCACAAAAATAAAGAATGATCATTTGATTTAGGTGTAGATATTAACTCTTTATCTTCAGTTACTTGCAGAGGCTATTAAAAAAATATTTGGTTCTTTGACAAGAGAAAATGATGTTCTTTCTGTGGATGATGATGATGCCGATAGCATTGATGCTACTGAGACAAACACTTGCAATGGTGATATTCCAGAGTGGGCACAGGTTCTGGACCCTGTGAAAAAGCTTCCAACAAATGTTGGGACTAGAATCAGAAAGTGTGTCTATGAAGCTTTAGAGAAAAATCCACCAGAGTGGGCAAAGAAGATATTGGAACATTCCATCAGTAAAGAAGTATATAAAGGCAATGCATCAGGACCAACAAAGGTTCAAATCTGAGAAACCATTTCTTTTCCCTCCTGAAGTACTGCATGCTATTTTTCTAGACTCACCGTAATTCTAAGATAAGTTATTTCCGTCTTTCTGAATGCAGAAAGCTGTCCTCTCATTGCTAGCGGATGTTAAAGGTGGAGATTTGGTGCACAAGACTGTTAAAGGAACCAAAAAGAAGACGTCTATAGGTGTATCCGATGTCATTATGAAGAAATGTCGTGCTGTATTGCGTGATATTGCAGCTGCAGACGAGGATAAAGTCTTCTGCACTTTACTGGGGCGAAAGTTGCTGAATTCTTGTGATAATGATGATGACGGTCTCCTGGGATCACCTGCAATGGTTTCGCGTCCCTTAGACTTCAGAACTATTGATTTGAGGCTAGCTGCTGGTGCATACGACGGATCCACTGAAGCTTTTCTTGAGGATGTTCTTGAGGTGGGATCTCATTCTGATTTTCTTTTGCAATTGATATCATGATTCTTTTATACGATCTAAGAATTAGTTTCTGAGTGCTTATAGTAGAAGTGCGATCATTTGATTCTGGTAATTGCATCTTTGTATTCTTAGTTTCACACTAGTTTAGATTTATGAATATAAAAGTATTGCAAATGCCAGCTTTAGATTTGTAATATTTTTGCCTTCTCTTTATGTCACAGCAGTATCAGGTAATTAATATTTTTGCTGTCTCAACGTTTTAGCTATGATTAGAGGTTGAAATGCGTGCAACTTGTTCTTTTTCATGGATGACATGCTAACTTTGACTTTCTGATTTGCAGCTGTGGAGCTGTATACGTGCTATATATTCGGATCAACCCGATTGTGTAGAACTGGTTGAAACTTTGTCTGAAAAATTTAAGTCATTATACGAAGCTGAGGTTTGTCTTCTTTCTCCTTCTTATGCTATGCTCTGCACATTAAGATATATTCATTACTTAGTAGCATCTTGAAGTCAGATGGTGGAGACAGCCATTTATATTTTTTCGCATTTTGTGGAACAAATTCATCTAGTCTTGTATTTGTGAAAGTTATAGGCCTTTGAGACCATAGAATAATATGGAGATGTTCAGTAATGCTATATGATTTAGAAGGGTTCTCCCTTTTGTGCGAATGTATAATTTTCGTTGTGCTTGCATTTCTGAAATAGTATGCATGTTCTCGTTTTTCTTTGAATATAGTTGCAGCATCGAGGTGCAATTATTTTCAGAAGTTTTAAGACTTTATTTGTTTGCTGGTATAGGTTCTACCACTTGTTCAGAAACTTATGGACTACATGAAATTGGAATGCCTAAGTGCAGAGATGAAGAAGGAAATTAAGGACATAGTTGTTTCAATAAATAAGCTTCCCAGGGCCCCGTGGGATGAGGGGGTATGTAAAGTATGTGGTGTTGACAAAGATGATGACAGTGTTCTCTTGTGTGATACATGCGATGCTGAATATCACACGTATTGTTTGAATCCACCTCTTATTAGAATTCCTGATGGAAATTGGTATTGTCCATCTTGTGTCATTGCCAAGCGCATGGCTGAAGAGGCTTTGGAATCTTACAAACTAATCAGAAGGCGGAAAGGTAAAAAGTATCAAGGGGAACTTACTCGAGCTTCTGTGGAAACGACTGCTCGCTTGGCAAATGTGATGGAGGAAAAAGACTACTGGGAATTCAGTGCTGAGGAGGTCAGTTTTTGACCTTTTCTCTGATTTCTGTTAAATTGATATTTATTTTGTACCGTATTGAATTCCAGTTAAACTGAGTCGAATGACTAAGAGTACTGGGAGAAACCCATTTTTTTAGCCAGTGTTGGCTAATGCCACAGCTCTTTGTTTTGAATGCTTACAAGCAGATGGTGCTATTTCTGTTGGTAATCTGGTTGACATTTTTTGTTCTGATGCAGAGAATCCTGCTGCTTAAGCTTCTATGTGATGAACTGCTTAGCTCATCCCTTGTTCATCAACACCTCGAGCAGTGTGCTGAAGCAATAATTGAAATGCAGCAGAAGTTGCGCTCTCTTTCCTCAGAATGGAAAAACATGAAAATGCGGGAAGAATTCTTGATAGCTAAACTCGCAAAGGTTGAGCCTAGTATTCTGAAGGAAATGGCCGAACTACAAAATTCAAGTAGCATTCCAGACCACATTGGATGTGATCAACAACCACAGGATGGTGATGGAAACAGGGTTACTCACGATGATGGCACTTCCTCTGCTGCATTTATAAACAAGAATCAAGAAAAAGTCTCGCTTGAGACCAATGCTCAAACCAGAGAGTCACATGTGATTTCTGATGAGGGCAAGATTTCCTCCCCAAAAAAGGTTACATCCCCTGCGAGGCCCGAGTTGCCAACAGCAGATGCTTCTCCTCAGGTCGCTGGTAACCTGTCTTGTGAAAAAGATACGTCAGAGACCTTTCACAAGTCAGTTGGACGGAATCTTGAAACACACTCTCTAAAAGCCAATGCAGTGGAATTGCAGACAGCTGAGGATGCATCTTCTTTGGCTTCCCAAGAGTTGCAGGCTTGTCAACAGGATTTGAAAGCCACTAGTAATGAAGTGCAGAATCTGCAGCAGTCAATCAGAAGCATAGAATCACAGCTTCTAAGGCAATCTATACGAAGAGACTTTCTGGGAAGTGATGCTAGTGGTCGTTTATATTGGGGTTGCTGCTTTCCAGAAGAACATCCTCGTATTTTGGTTGATGGAAGCATATCTTTGCAAAAATCTGTACATGATGATGATTTGACAGGTTCAAAAGTCTCCTCCCCGTTTCTCTATGCTGTTGAGCATGGAAGACTAATGGTTTCACCCTGGATGTATTATGAAACTGAATCTGAGATCAGCGAGCTAGTCCAATGGCTTCATGATGATGACCCGAAAGAAAGAGACCTAAGAGAGTCTATTTTGTCTTGGAAAGGGTTACGAATTGAGGATCTTCAAAAGGAAATGAAACAAGCTCAAGATTCGTCCCCTCCAATATTGGTTGGGAGTCTTGTGTCAAAGGCTACCATTTCAATGGAACAAAGGTATGGTCCATGCATCAAATTAGAGACCGAAACCTTAAAAAAACGAGGGAAGAAGACAAAGGTTGCAGAGCGAGAGAAACTATGTAGATGCGAATGCTTGGAACCCATTTTGCCATCCATGATTCACTGCCTCATATGCCACAAAACATTCGCAAGTGATGATGAATTTGAGGAGCACTCTGAAAGTAAGTGTATTCCTTATTCATTAGCAACTGAGGAAGGGAAGGAAATCTCTGAATCTTCGAAAGCAAAAGAGAGCCTGAAATCTGATCATCTTAACATTAAGTCTAGCGCCGGCAAAAATGTAGCTGACATGTCCAATGTTTCTGAACTTGACTCTGGGTTGATAAGATATCAAGAAGAAGAAGTTATTTCCCCATACAATTTTGAGAAGATCTGTTCCAAGTTTGTGACGAAGGATTCTAACAGAGATTTGGTACAAGAGATCGGTCTGATTGGTTCAAATGGAACTCCAACATTTCTTCCGACTTCATCTACTCATCTTAACGACTCAATGCTCATCTCTGATGGTGGTGATTCAGGAGATCAGGTCATGTTAACTAGTTCTGAAGGCCATGGTGAAGGCTTAAAATCTGGATCTAACTTGTCATTAGATAGAGGTTTGACAAATGATCTTGGCAGTCCACTGAATAAACGGGGCGGACTTGGTTTTGGCTTCTCAGAGCAAAAGAACAAGAAATCTTCAGGTGGTGGGTTAAAAGGCTGCTGTGTGGTTCCACAGGCGTCTTTGAAACGCATAACTGGCAAAGCTGTGCTGGTTTTCAGGCTCCTCAAAACCAACTTGCTTGATATAGATGTGGCACTACCTGAAGAAGCTTTAAGGCCATCGAAATCACATCCAGACCGTAGACGAGCTTGGCGTGCATTTGTTAAATCCGCACAAAGCATTTACGAGGTTTAATCCTTGATACCTTGTCTCCTCTCCTATCTAATTGAAATACAGAAAAGGGTCGATTTTCTAATGTCAATGCCTTTCATATTTTATTTTTCAGTTGGTTCAGGCAACAATTGTAGTAGAAGACATGATCAAGACAGAGTACTTGAAGAATGAATGGTGGTACTGGTCTTCTCTTTCAGCTGCTGCTAAAATCTCGACTCTCTCTGCGTTATCCGTCCGTATCTTCTCCCTCGATGCAGCTATTATGTATGATAAAGCCATAACTCAGTCCGATCCTATGGATGAAACTAGCACTCCTATCAGCTTACCAGAACAGAAATCGCAACCTGTTTCAGACCCGCAAGAAAGAAGCAGCCGATCAAACAGAAGGTCTGGTAAGAAGAGGAAAGAACCCGAGGGATCGTAATAATTTACTCGAAACCACCGGAAATACAGAAGTTTAGTAGCTCAGCCCGCGAGAACATAAACCGGAAATGTAGATTTTTTCCAGCTTTATATCCATTATGGAGCCAATGTGTGTGTATGTGTAGATATAGGCAATGTTGCTGTCTGGAACCGGACCCGTAAGCCCCGGATGTTGAGATCCGGTTTGGTGGTTGATCATGACAAGTCCGTTTTAGATCTTTCTTGGAGTGGGACGGCGGTTTAACAGGCGGATGAGCGGAGATAATGTGTAGCCATATATGTAGAATGATTATCTAATCTTGGAATTAAATAGTATTAAAGTCGCTTTTTAGACATTAACTGATATTAAAACGAAAATTACCAATTCTTTTGAAACTTATCACTCTCGCTCTTCTTCTTCTTCAATTTTGGTACCAATACATATTGAGTCTTGATTTCAACAAAAGTATATATAACTGATACAATACCGTGGAATTGAGGAATTATTCCACAACTCAACAATTATGGAAACGGACGAGACTGTACTTAGATAAACACACATTAAATAGATTGACTGATTGCTTTTCATTTTAAGACCATCCCCAGAATCCCAATGATCCACCGTGATCGTGCGATGGCGAAGTGGTCGGCACAAAGACATCGGCGTAACAGCTCTGGTCATTATCATTACCGTTGTTGTTGTTGTTGTCTTCCGAGTGGATCGGTACGATGCTTGGGAAGTAAGAGTCGCAGCTGTCTAGTAGCTGAGGTGCGTCTTCGTCTAGTACCGCACTTCCAACACTCCCTGAACTTAACCGGTCCTCGGTTTTAATCGTTGGTTCGAAACGGTTTACGTTTACCGGATCGAGTTGTTGGTTTGGTTCAGGTACTTCACCTGGTGGTTCATTAGCTGTATCTTCTTTGGTTTGGAGCTTCTCGGTCAGAGAAGTAACCTAAAAGAAAGATTCCATTAAACTTTTTTTTTTTTTTGGTGCTAAGATTCCATTAAACTTTAATCACAACGGTCAACACAAGCAAGCTCCCATAAAAATATAACTAAAATTTATAAAATCCGATTCATTTAATTTGATTCCTATTTTTGTTTCTTTTTTTAGTTAATTTATACTATACAATATTCCCTTTATGATTATCTTTTCAAATGGTCTTGAGAAAGATAGAGAAAGCATATTCGTTTTTCACTTGATGCTTTTGGACCAATAAGGCAAAGGTATAGATCACTCTAATCATTCATAATAATCTCAAATTTGTAGATAATTCAAGATTAATGGTTATAGTATGAGTATTAATAGTAATAATACCTCGGATCTGAGTTGATCGTTGTCCTTGAGGATGGAGTCGTAGTTAGAGAGGAGTTCGTCGTAAGTAGACTTGAGAAGATCGTAATCTCTTTCGAGTTGCTTTGTCTTCCAACGAGCTCTTCGATTTTGAAACCAGACAGCTACTTGTCTTGGTTGTAACCCAAGCTTCTTGGCTAATTGAGTCTTACGCTCTGGCTCAAGCTTGTTCTCCGTCTCGAAGCTTTTCTCAAGCATATGCACCTGAAAACATATATTATATCAACCATATCATCATCTTATACATAAAAAGTAAAAACAATTTTGAGACCAGAATTTACCTGTTCGGTAGTGAGACGACGCTTCTTCTCAGGCGTCTGCTCGTCGTAGTATTCCTCGTCGTAGAGATCATCCGGCGAGCTAAAGAAAGGCCTTCGCTTTGATGTTTCCTCCATGTTCATCATCGATCTTCCTTCTTAATCCAATCAGAAAAAACGAAATTGTAAATAATAGGCCTAATCTTAAATTAAAATTGAATATCAAAAGAAAATTACATTTGGTCCATATTATATACAAATGGATATCAATCTAAGTCACACACAGTGCCGTGCTCAGCTTTATAGGGGCCCTAGGCGAAATAAAAAATGAAACCTTTTTAAAATTTATTTTCAAAACTAACCAAAATATTCAAAAATAAAACCGTAAAGGATAATTTAAAAATTGTAAGATAAAATCTTTTTTCGTTTTTTTAATAAAGTTTTTCACCATAAGTCCATATTCTTATAGTTTAAGTTCTTAGCTAATTTTTTTTAGATATGATAACCAGACCATTTAATCTGTGATGTATACGATCTTGTTGGCATATTTGTAAATCTAAATAGATTAAAATTAAAAATATATCAAATCATTACTAGTAAAACATTCATCGAGATCTATTATGATATTATTGTTTATCCTTGTAGTTTAGTGTTCGTTAATGTTTAAAATAAAGTATAATTAAAATTAAAGAAGAAAGGGATTTCATAGTTACCAAGTGAAGATGGAGAAAAGATATGGAAATACGAGGAATGGTGCCAATGAAAAATAAGAATAAGTAATTAACTAATTGAATCTTTAATTTGATATTTGTAAATTGTTAGATTTATTTGTGATTGATTCTTTTTAGGTTTAGTATCTATATATTTTTTTTTAATTGAAATCTCGATTAAGTCTAAAATTTTAGAAAAAAGTTAAAAAAAAAAAAAAAAAAAATTCTCATAGATAGGACTTGAACCTTGGTTGATACATAGAACCAACTTACATTACACCACTAGATTACAATACATATTCTGTAATTGGGGACTCTTAAATATGTAAATAACTCGGGGGCCCTAGGCAAAAGCCTAATGAATTACTCACTAAGCACGGTTCTAGTCACACATCAGAAGTTTAGACAAATCTGATATGAGTTACATGGAGTAGAGAATAATTAGTTACCTTGGACGACGGGATTGAGATTCCCGAGGAAGAACATGTTGCCAGTGGAAGCGGATGGATCGAAGAAAAACGAATTGGATTCCATCGATTAACCACACAAGAAAAGAAAAGAAGAAATAGAAGAAAGAAAGAAAGAAAGAAAGAAGGAAACAAAGAGCGAGATTCGAATTTCAAAGTAAGAAGATGGAGGAAGTTCAATAGGATTAGAAGATCATGATCTTATGGCGAAAGAAGCTTGTACTCCATAGTAATCTAGCAGGTGACTCCAACGGACATATGCAAAATCCCATCATCAACTCCAATTCCCCTCCTTAACCAGAGGGATATCAGATCAGATCACAAAACCACTACCTTTTAGATCTCCAAATTTATGAGAATCAGATCATAATCTTACCTTTTTTTTTTTTATTAGAAAATTCAAATTTACAGAATGAGGTGAGAGAGAGATGGCCACTTGGGGCTTTTCTTCCAAACTCATAACCTTCAAGAAGCGCGGTCTTTTTTTATACCACAAGCCGTAATTGCAAATGACTCTAATACCCTCCATTTCATCCTTTTCTTTTTTTCCCTCGTTTTTTTTTATCTAACGGTAATATATTTTGTTTGTTTTCTCTGTAATTAGTCTTATTACTAAGTGAAACAGAGCAAATTCTGCAAATAAGAAACGTTTTCTTTTGACTGTTATAATTTAAAGAAAGTGAGTTTATATATGAATAGGGACACAATTAACTATAATGAGAATGACTATGCTAGAAATTTCCATCAACTATGCTTAACAATAATATATGTCTTAATTAGAAGTGACATCTTTTTATTAATGATTAGAACTGAACTTGTAATGACAACATTCGAAAAAACTAGTTAGATTAGACACAATTTTGAATGGGTAATACTTGCATAATTTCACTGTGGCCCAAACAGGGGTAATTCTGGAAGTTCGAATTTGATTGGATTTTACAATATGAAGTGGACTTTTATGAGCTCGATGGGGTCCACTTTCTTTCGCGAGTGGACTTAGGAACAGATCTTAACCGTTGGATCTGAATATACCTTTTTATTTGTTGTATTAAATAAAAAAACAGAGATTTATTCAGCTGGGTGGTTCGGCCAGAGTGTGTTAAATAGGGTGCATGCTCTACGGTCGGGTCAGTGTCGGATCTAACGCTTCATCTCAATGCATCCAACGGTCCTCATTATCCTGTGACTATCCATTTCTCACAGACCTGTCATTTATCATCTCTTCATTAAAAAATTCAGTCAAAAATCAAACTCACGTCATTCCTATCTTTTTTGGTTTCTTATCTTTTAAATGCACATCAAATATATATTAATAATATGATAGTGTGGGTATACATCAAATTACTTTATGAGACTTAAATGTAATGCATATTACATTTAAGGTTAAATCACAGTAATTTTGTTTTGTCTAATGTCAACTCATTACTCAAAAAAGCTTCCTTTTTTTTTTGGGACCTGGGTGATTACGGGTTTCGATCCAGAACCTCCTGGTAATTTAAAAAACATTTAAAAAAAAAAAAAAAATTGGTTATATAAAAGTACAACCAAACCAATATTTGGTGAATATCGATTTCATGTCGCCTCGTGGGAAAGGAAAAACAGACTAGGTGCATGGAACTTCTCGTGGCCGCATTAGTTTAAGCTTAAAAAAAATAGGATATGGTTTTTCATATAATTACATTAGTTATTAACTTGTTATCTTTACACAAGTCCCCACATATCTTCTCCTTGTCTTTTGGTTTTTATGATTTTTTAGATATTGAACTATGTATATTCTCACTGAGTTATTTTACCTTACTATTTCAGGGTCTTGTTTTCAACGATGTAAATAGTTCATGTTAATATGATGATTGATGGTCTAGATTTGACAAAAATAATATATTTATTTATTTAAATAAATTTAAAATTTATATTCCTCGTTTGCATTGATTTCTTCTCGACTCTTCGAGCTACCTAAAATAGGGCTGGGCAAATTATCCGTTAGATTTGCTCCGATCCGTGATCCGTTTTGATCCGATCCGAAAAATTCGAATATCCGTTATAAATCAAAACAAAGCAAATAGTAAAATCTACGATCCGTCTAAAGCAAAGCAAATCATAAATACTAATTTTAAAAATCCGAATATCCGATCCGATCCGTAAATTACATATATGTACATATAATATGATATACTTACAACATATATTTGCATTTTTTAACCTTTTCAATACATTGAACGGATATAGTTATAGTAAATTTACGTAGTTACTAATTTTGTAAATCAGCTGTCTCATATTTTTATCTAAAAATAATAATAAATGTTTCGTAGTCCACCATTTTTTCTTTCACTTTTCATTTTATTTTTAGTTATATCAAATAAAATTATCTAACTTATATTATTTTTTCACTAATTAGTTTAAAATTTATACTGAAAAAATAACTTTTTGAAAAAATAAAATATTTTTCTTTCCTTTTTTCAGTTAAAACAAATATCCGCAAATATCCGAATATCCGCAAATATCCGGAAAAAAATCCGGATATCCGTAACTCCAAATATCTAAAATTTTCAAAGCAAAGCAAATCGGAAAATTTAATATCCGTGAATAACAAATCGAATCACAAATACTATAATTTTTCCGGATATCCGATCCGCGCCCAGGCCTAACCTAAAATGCAAATACTCTTTTATATCATGTTAATATGACTATCAATATATGCTTGAATATATATGGTTCTTTTACGTATGAATATAGTTGATGAAGAAAAAAGCATTTCAGTTTGATAGATATATAGACTAATAATATACTATGAGTTCGATCAGAATCAATGGTCCATGGTTATATATACATATGATATATATCTTTATAGATTTGCAAATAAATTATATATCTTCGTAGAACTGTAAAGAAACTAAGCACCTAAATTTGTTCATTCCATATTGTCACATAATTTTTTCATATATATGTCTGTTTATGAACCTTCACGATATATTTATAACATATATGTTTTGTATGCATGCTATTGATTTAAAGAAGTTAAAATAATTTTTGTATAGCATTATCAATAACATGCATACACATAATTACGATATAGTCTCGTTCCACATGTGTTAGCCAGTTGGATATCAACGGACTTTTCCAATAAAAGAATATCTTTCAGCACCCAAATAAGAATAAAACAGGGGGAAAACCCTTAAATTTTAAAATAAAAGAAAAATGTATTACAGAAAGAAAAATTGAACGAAAGGAATTTGCTATTCTACAAAGGAATGGGTTATTTCACTACTCCCCAGAAGATATCAATCTTACGAAAGAAGCAAAATTAAGGAGAAGGATGTGCTAAAATGAGCAAACTTATAATTAGCAGAGTGGTTGATATTGTATTATCTCATATATCTTGAGTATTTGTGAAAGTATATAGATTTTAATAGAAATGTAAAACAATGTACTTATTAGATAATACTCCTAATAATCGAAGTTGACAAAAAAAAATAAAAAATAAATAAACAATCGTACGCAGTGGCGGACCCACGTTATGAGGTTGTGTGCATTAAAAAAATTTCAATTCAAATGGTAACGATATTCCTCTCCTTGCATATGACCATAGTTCGAATCTTCCAGCCTACAATGCGCTCCTTTTTTTCACATTTCATTTAATATTTGTCTTCTATTTTTGTAGTGAAATTACCCATCACTCAAAAACAATAATACATGTGTTTCCGCTACATAATCCACTTTGTGACATAATGACTTGATAATAATGACATATATATATATATATATTTTTTTTCTTTTGTATTTTGAAACTTTAAAATCTACTTATAAAAACAATGAAAATGAATATTATAGAGAAACTATTATGTGTATTATCCAATTTTATATGTTGTATTTTTTTTTTATAATTGTAAATTTTTAATTAAATAATTATATAATTGTGCTCCATACATAATTTTCTTCTGCATCCGCCCCTAATCGTACGTTTTTTTTCTTCATAAACAGTTAGAATTTTGAATCTTTGATCCACAATCTCGTCGGTACCCGAAACCAGCTGTTGATTCCCAAATAGATTTGAACTACTGACGTTCAAAATTTATTTTCAAATCTCAAGACTACTAGACCACCAACCAGTAACAATAGTACGTTGAGTCCTTGTATTACAGTATTTGGAAATGTACTACTAGCTTATAATGGAACGTATGCTAGTTTTTTTTCGATGGTATGTTTTTCTTAATCTTAACACGCTAATCAAAAGAAAATCTGATAGTTTGATTATACGGAATCTTGAATCATGAGAAATACATTCATCTTTTTTTTTATTTGACATCATAGAAATGCATACATCTTATAAAAGTAGCAACACATTTAGGAACCAAGATTTTCAGTTTGTCATATTTTTTCTTCATAACGAAGTTAAGAGGCCATGAAAATGGAGGCATCTTTTTCAGTGGATAGTGTCTTCTGAGTTTTTCCTTTTTATTTTTCCAAAAACAGGGGACTTTTTTCTTTATCCCACTATAATTTGCTTTACGAAAAAGGTGATTGGCATAAATAGGTCATGAAAAATGATAGTAGACTTTAAAAACAGGAATATTAATATTTTTTTTCCTCGAATTATCCTAAGAAAAACACACATTATTTTGTAATGGTGGTTCGTCTATATGAATGATATTTTTCTTTCCTTTTTTCGTTTCAGAATAAAACTGACGTGTAAATAAACAAAATTCGTTTGGAAAAATGGTCTTTAAGAGAAAAAAGAAGAAGAACACCTGAGAGTAACAATGCTTTAGGACATATGTATTGGTAGTGGATTAGTGTCGCCATGTGTGTGGTTCTGTGAAGAGAAGATCAATCTATAAAGGTATGTGCACCCTTCATAGTTTAATAGTTTCCTCCACTATCTTTTTCTTCTTCTTCTTCTTCTTCTTCTTCTCTACTTCTCAAAAGCTAAACAATAAAGGAAGATAAAGATTTAAACAAAAACTTTAATTGGAATCGTTACTATCTGTCATGATATTCGTATTAGTTTCTTCTTTTAATTTTTTCACGGCCAAGATGTCATTTTCGGAGAAATAAAGGATATAATATTAAATTATAAAGAAGTATATTCAGTCTTTTCGTTTGAGAAGGTCCATTCAAAATGGTATGGGTTTTCAATTCCACTGTATGCGAATAGTGCTATTCAATTACTTCATCTCAAGCCACACACGTATACACGTATGTATTATTATTCTATATAGATGAATACTAAAATAGTACAAGTACATGTTACATAACACACATCTATGCAGTACGTTCGAACTGTAACCTTTTTACCGAAGCATATACTTGAGCATTTTCAAAACGATCATTTTCTTGATACAATGAAAATGTTGGAAGAGTGGTTCTTAAACCTTTCGAAAAGGCTCTTAAAATGATTGTAAAATGGGTTCTTAAACAAACAAATAAGACATCAAATATCTTCAGTTTTTTTTTCTTTCTATATTGTTAATTTTGATACGTCCAGTATATTCGGATTTTATATAACCCCAAATTTAGCCAGATAATACCATTATACTTGAAACATGTGTTACATATATCTATCACAAACACTATAATACTATTATATCGCAAAAGTCATTCTAGAAGTAACCTTTTAGGGCGACCCAAAAAAAAAACCAAAATTTCCAAGAAACAATTGATTGAATTTGTCACCATGACATGATCTAGAAAAACAATTAACATAAAACCATTTAGTTTGATATCTAGAATGAAATTTAGTAGAAATCTTAAGTTGGTTAGTCATAAAGTTGCTTTATTAGGAAGGAGACAATTTGAATCAATTGTTTGTTGGAAAGAAAATAGTAGCATCAGAGGGCATACAATCTTTAGGTTATAAACTTATCAAAGATGCCGTATTAAAGTGTGATTTAATTCTATCATTAGTTCGCTTTTGTAACTAAAGAAAACACTATGATTACGTTTGGGTTGACCTCATTTAAAGATGTCATTAATCTTGTACGCAAGAGGAAAAATTATGATGATGATGACATCTACCCTCCGATCCAACACAACCACCCTCTTGTAGGTCAAAACAAAGTTTCAAAATCCTCAACTTCCAAATAAATGAAAAAAAGAAGTATAATATCTTTGCAAAGAAAAAACACATTCGTCACGTAGTTTTTTTTTTTTTAAACACATTCGTCACTAGAGTTTTGTTGAGTTTATATAAACGTGAAAATGTATATTTAATTTAATTCAGAAAAATCTTAACGAAAATCACGCAAATGGATGTTTTCTCTGTGAATTGGATATGTACAGGCCCATTTAATGAATCTGAATATACAAAGTAGGCCCAATTAATGGCCCATCTTACAAAACCACACGCACACAAAAATGTAAAAAAAAAAAACCGGAAGAAAATTGAAAATCTTATCCAGAGAGAATTGGAGTCATAAACCCCTTATCCTCTTCATCATCATCATCTTCTCTAATTCAAAAATCCGACGCAGACACCGACGTAGACAAAGATATTTTATTTCTCTTCTCATGTTCTTTTCGGACAGAACAAAAACTCCCTAATCCAAATGTCAATTCTTCTGGGCTTTCACTGAAAACCACCTCTCTTCAAACCCTTTTCAAATTCATCTTTCCTTCGTCTAATTCTTCAATGGCGGTATCTTTTGCCTCAATTCCAACATTCAATTTCGTAAATTCCTCAAAATTTCCCAGAAGCAGAATCGATTCTTATTGCTCCAAGAAAACCCTCGAAGTTCGCTGTTGTTCCGACAACATTCGCGAAACTAAGCAGGTTCGGTCTTTTCTGAATCCTTCTCTCTGTTTCTTCCTTTTAACCGTATGAATTGGAAGGAAACGAACCCTAAACCTAATTCACTCTCCAATACACATCTGATTAGAGTTTGTATAACTGGAGTTTGACTAAAGATTCAGACTTTAGTTGTTACGTTACTTGATAAAATCAATGTCTCATTTTATCACAATGTGAGAATGTTGTCTAAAGCTGTGAAACTTATGGCCCACGGAATCTGAAACTGATGAATTTCTCTGTTTTTGAATGCAGAGAGGGACATTTTCATCATTGAAAGAATGTGCCATTTCATTAGCTCTATCGGTCGGTCTAATAACTGCGGTACCTTCGATTGTTTCCCCTCCCGATTCTTACGCAGTGGCGAATCCAGCGATTCCAGATGTTTCAGTGTTGATCTCTGGTCCTCCGATTAAAGATCCAGGAGCTTTATTAAGATATGCATTGCCTATTGACAATAAAGCCATCAGAGAAGTACAAAAGCCTCTTGAGGATATCACTGATAGCCTTAAGATCGCTGGCGTTAAGGCTCTCGATTCCGTTGAACGGGTAAATAGTTGTGGTTATAACAAAAAGGGTTTTTTCGAGGAATTTGAGCGTATTTTGTTGTTTGTAGAATGTGAGGCAAGCGAATAGATCATTGCAGCAAGGGAAAAGTATGATTGTGGCGGGTTTTGCTGAATCGAAGAAGGATCATGGTAATGAATTGATCGAAAAGTTGGAAGCTGGTATGCAAGATATGTTACAAATTGTGGAAGATCGGAAAAGAGACGCTGTTGCTCCAAAACAGAAAGAGATTCTTCAATACGTTGGCGGGTAAGTTTACACTTTGTTGCATGATATCAATGCAAGGGGTAAATTGGGGATAAAGAATTGGTTCGATAAGGAATATTACGTAGAAGCGAGATGGGTTTTGCTCATTTAGACGTTTGTGATTGATGAAATGCAGCTGAGATCTTCGTGTGGGGCATTCGGTTTATCTGCAGAATAGAAGAGGATATGGTTGATGGCTTCCCTTATGAAGTGCCGGAAGAGTATCGGAACATGCCTCTTCTCAAGGGAAGAGCAACTGTGGACATGAAGGTCAAGATCAAGGACAATCCCAACGTCGAGGATTGTGTGTTCCGCATTGTTCTCGATGGTTATAACGCTCCTGTTACTGCCGGGAACTTTGTGGATTTGGTTGAGCGGCATTTCTACGATGGCATGGAGATCCAGAGATGTAAGATAGTAAAAATCCATTCTTGTATTAATATATTGGATTGGTTAAAAATGTTGAATAACGGGTTTTATGTGTCGTTTTCGGTTTCAGCTGATGGATTCGTGGTTCAAACGGGAGATCCAGAGGGTCCTGTGGAAGGATTTATCGATCCAAGCACAGAGAAAATGCGGACGATTCCTCTAGAGATTATGGTGACTGGAAAGAAAACGCCTTTTTACGGCTCAACTCTTGAAGTAAGTCTTTCTCGCTCTTTCCTTATCCGTTTCTTCAAGTAAAAAACATCCTTAAAATTTCGTTTTTATCGGGTTTTGTTGAACAGGAACTTGGTCTTTACAAGGCTCAGGTTATGCTTCCTTTCAATGCATTTGGGACAATGGCAATGGCAAGAGAAGTAAGTCCTTTCTTCTTCGTCTTCATCTTCATAGTTTATGCATGAGTTATTTCTTATGAATCACTCTACTACATATAAACAGGAGTTTGAGAATGACTCAGGATCAAGCCAAGTGTTTTGGCTGCTTAAAGAGAGTGAGCTCACGCCAAGTAATTCCAACATATTGGACGGTCGTTACGCTGTGTTTGGTTACGTTACTCAAAATGAAGATTTTCTAGCTGATCTTAAAGTTGGTGATGTTATTGAATCCATTCAAGTTGTCTCTGGTTTAGACAATCTCGCTAACCCGAGTTACAAAATCGCCGGTTAATTAATTTCCTACATCTATTTTCCGTTTTGTCGGTTTATATAATACTCTGTTTTATTTTTTAATTTTGTGAGAGAAATTTGAAGTTGTATGTAACCTTATTTTTCATTAAGAGCATTTCCTGTGAACAAATATCAATACACAAAATAAAGAGAAGTAACAAAAGGTTTCAAATATGTACGACATTCATCTTAGAAGTCTAATTAAAATATAATACCATATTCAACTTTTAAATAATAACTCTCTCTACTTCCAAAACAAGAGTTCAACAATAATGATCGAAATGTTGTAACTTCATGGGCCTCTATGTCGCCGGAAACAGAAGCAGCCTTGTTGTTGATCGGGAGGAATCATTCCGCCGCCTTTAGAAGTATCAATAGCCTCCAACATCGCCACCACGTCTTCCATCTCCGGCCGCTTATCTGGATTCGCATCCCAACATCTCTTCATTACGTTTGCAAGCGAGCTCGGACAACATCTTGGTATCTCCGGTCTCAAATTCTAATTTAACATGATAGATATATTCTTTTTTCATGTAACTATTTGTGGGAAAAAATATTACAATAGAGTAAAAAGGTAGTTTTGAAAGACCTGCCGGACGACGGCTGAGGTGATTTCTGAGAAGCTGAGGTCGGGATAAGGCATGTCGCAACAGTAAATCTCCCACAAACATATTCCAAAGCTATACACATCGCACTTTCTGTTGTACGGACTCCCATTTAGCACCTAATTTTATCATCATTACTATTATTAATCATGATATCATCGTTATATTGGAAATGTATAATGACATTTTTTGTGAGATGAAAAAGTAACTCTAAAATGACATTACTTATGAAACGGAGGGAGTATATTATATTTATGTACCAAGTAACAAAAAAAATGAAATAAATTGTTCTAGTACCTCGGGAGCCATGTAGCCCAAAGTTCCGGTCTCACCGGTCATGTCATTAGGGTTGGAGGCCTCAAGACGAGCCACACCAAAATCTGCAATCTTTAACGTGCGGGACTTGTCTAGAAGCATGTTCTCTGTTTTGACGTCTCTATGCACAATCTTCTGCGAGTGCAAGTAACTCAACCTAATAATATATGGTCAATGGAATCAATTTTCTATCCAAACACAAAGTGGATTATTAAATCGGAACCAATAGAACAAACATATATATATATATATATGTATATACCCGCGAGCTAAGTCGAGGGAGAGTTGGATAACGACTTTGAAGGCGAGTTTCCGGCGGCGGGTTTTTATGAGGAAAGACTTGAGAGCACCGCCGGGGCAATATTCGACGACGACACAACAAACGTTACTCGGCATTCCCATTTGACCGTTTTCAGTCTGAATGCTCATCTCCGATGTCCCCATCGCCGCTCCTATAAACTTTATATATTTCCATTCACACACAAAACATAAAAAAAAAAAATTACATCTTTAAATTAATGCTGACAAAAGACGTAACCTTTGTATTAAAAAGGGACATAAACGTATACCTACTTTATGTATGTGTGCATGTGAGTTGGGGGTGAATCTTAATCTCATTTTTTATTTTATTTTTGTTTTTTTCTAATTTTGTTTGGTGTAGATAGATTATGTATTAACAAATCAATTATATGCTTCGATTTGGTTAGTTTAAAGTTTGCTTTAGTTTCAAGTGCATCACCATAAACCATTGGGCATAAAGTGTACCTTAGTGACGTTGGGATGGTCAAGTTTATGCCAAACAGCAACTTCTTGAGTGAAAGCAGCTCTTAGCGAAGCTATCTCTGCGTCTGACCTGTGTCCCTCTTCTCCCCAGTCTAGTAGCTTCACTGTTTTTTAATTCATTACCAATACTTTCACACATAATTATAATCCAAATCGTGTGACAAATAAAGAAAGAAAGAAAAATAGAGTTTTTTCATTACACTAGTGCATGTTTGTTTACTTGACCATTTGTTTTACAAATCTAAAGAATTCATTTTCGCCAAAAAGATCGATTTGGCCAAAAGGGTATCTTAAGAAAAATATTATTTTCCTTGGAATAAAAACAAAAAAATATGAATCGTTAGAGAGAGATTGTACCGGCTACATCTTGACCATCATAGATTCCACGGTGAACAGTACCAAAAGTACCACGAGCAATTACGCTTTTGATAACAAGCTTCGAAGGATCAATCTCCCACTCTCTCCTCGACCTCCCCACCTCCTTCTTCGACTTAACTATGTCGTTGTTGTTATTGATATTGTTGTGGTTGTATCCACCACCGAGAAGGGGTCTTTGAAACACAAGTTGACGATGTCCGAAGTTGTGTTGTTTAGTAACGTTATCTTCACCATCACTCAAACTCTTCCTCTTCTCCATCGTCCATGCTCTGCTTAAGTGTCTTTGCAATTGCTCATCCAAACTCTTTAAATCTATTTGATCAGCTCTCACGTATCCTACTCCTCCTCCTCCGCTCTCCGCCTTCTCTTTCATTTTCAAGAGATTATGAAAATTGGGTTTCTTTTTCTTATTTTATTGTATTTTTTTGGATATGGGTCGTAAAATATTGTGATTGGATTTAGAACCCAAAAAAAACAGGAAATGGGGAAGTTGTGTTTGTGTTTATTGCAACAAACAACTAAAGAAGAGGCTTACTCTCTCTTGTGATGAGGCTTTTTGCAATACTTCAAACTTTCTTTGAAAACAAACAAACGTTTACACGTGACCACATGAGGTGTCTCCAAGAGGCTCTGCGTCGACGTGTGTCGGCTCCACTTCTCACAACTCTCTTTTGTGGATAATACTACTAATTTGTTTATTTATCAACTATAAAAACCAATTTCCATATTTTTGAGTGACCATCTATATAGTTCATCAAATCATGGGATTCTTGGTCACTTCGCTACTTTTCCATTAAGCTTTAAGTCTTTCATTAGTTAATTGTTCATTATGGACATATATTCTTCATAAATCAGTTTAATATTTCATATATGTAGGAATTAGCTAAGAACCTCAAATTAGATTACCTATGCTAATTTAAGGTATTAGGTTCATCTGCTTAATAAAATACTCCTAAAGTAATTTGAGTAATGATTATATATACCTTTTCTTGTCTTTAGTGCTTGAACTTCTGTAAACTAGTAGTATGTACTAATCCGAGCGTAATAAAGTCAATTAGAGCAAATGCATTGTAGACACTTATGAAAGTGTTTAATTTTTTTTTAGAATTAAATATATTAAATTTTAGGAATTGTGAGTATCTAAAACAAAAAAAAAATCAAATATTAGACACTTTTTATGGTTTTATACATTCAAGACTTTTAAAATTTAATATTTAATTCTAAAAGGTTTTTATACACTTTGATAAATGTCTACGATGCAATTACTCTTAGTAATACATACGATGGTCAAAATCAAATTATTGGACCAGAATCCAAAGCGTACGACGGTTCCTTTTAATGCCAAATTATAAACGCCGCAACAACAAAATCCATTTAACAATATTGCATAGATTAAAACAAACAATCAATCTTGTGTGACAATAAAAAGGAAAGATTCAAACAAACAAAAAAATATTTGTTTCTACTTGAAGGTCCAAACTGTTTGGTCCAGGGTTACGTTATTTTGGCATTTTTTACAAATCTTTTTGATCGGGTAGATGTTTCACTGTTGGCAATAATTGCGTTATGTCTAAAAGTTATTTCGGATATTTACTATATGAAGAAAAGTGGATGGTGATTTTGCATCGATGTGCACGTGAAAAGTTTGACCGCCTTATTAAATCATGTGAACCCAAACTGCGGGAAAAAATATATGCACTGTACAGTCAGCAGTGCTCACATATTATGCTTAAAATGGTTTGTTGTATTTCTAATTAATACAAAATTAAAATAAATAACGGGTGTACATTTTTATATATCTTCTTGAATGAAAATGAAATAAAAACGACTAAAGACGATAGTCAGAGGTCACATGGATAGGGAAGAAATTGTAGAAAGCATATCTTATTATCTTCAGTCTGAACCATACATGCATGAAAAGATGCCAAATTACTATATGCCTGAGATACTACTTATTATAAGAGCATTATCAGTTTATCACCAATAGTCTAACCGATTTTGGTCTCCAAACACAACTAAAACATGTAAATGGGACATGTAATTTGTTTTCTCAAACAAAAAAAGACTTAATAATTTGCATTTTCAATATTATTGTATCACCTACAAATTCAAAGGTGCGTGGACTACTTTAATTAGGTCCATTTACATGGGAAATTTGTAAATGGGCTAACTATATTGGGCCTTACATTTAGTCATCAAAGACTACTTTAATGAGAACAGTAGTGCGAATTTATATTTTCTGGTTATAATGTTTAGCATATATAAACGCATGCTTCAGTTAGTAGAAAAAGTATAATATAATAATTTGCAAAGAACACGACAAAAATATTTTGTGGTGTTTACTTGTTATCCATAATAAATAAATCACATCTTATAGCATCCGCAACGGTTGTTCTTAGATATGTTTTTATTATTAAAAATTATTAAAATTTGAGTAAAAGGAAGAAAGAGAGTGTAAAATTCAAGTAAAAAGAAGAAAGAGAGTATTTTTGGTAATATAAAATTAATAAATTTTGAATAAAGAGAGGAGATAGTTTTGGAGAGTGTTCTTACTTTGAAACTTTTGGGAGTGTTCTTATGAGATAGTGAGGTATATTAAAATATAAAATTAATAAAAGTTGAGTAAAAAGATGAAAGAGAAAGTATAAAGTTGAATAAAAGAACGAGAGAGCGTGTGCGAATTGTGTACGTAGGAAACAAAACTTGGAACTATTACTCTTTATTGGTGCAGAGAATTATTACTCTTTTTATTGTCCCCACTCCCAATGTTAATGAACAACATTTCATTGTCGATGGTTTTAATGTGCAAAAATATCTATTATTACTAGTATCCTTCAGATATATATGGATTCGTTATTTTTTTAATGAAAGTTTCTGGTAAATATACGAGTCTTTTAGGTATATGTATATTTGCACAAGTTAAAGAAACAGAGTATACACCTAATAATTTATTGTTATGTGTCCCGAATTGCAAAGATTTCATGACAAAATAAGGAGGTTCTATTCTTTGGTTTCTTGTAAATTCTATAATGACTTTGATTTTTATACGATAGTTTACTTTCTAATCCCAAGATAGTCAAACCATCTTATGAATCTCACCGTAACCAACTCAATAGTATTTGTTTTTGGCCAAATCACTAATTTTCATGCCACTAATTACCTTTTCAGTTGAACTAAATAAAAATATAATTATAAGTTCAAGATTCCCCATTGAAGCGGGTTCCGGTTTTTAAGTTTAGACTCGTGATATCATTATAAATTAATCGAGTACTACTGATCGTTCATTAGAACTGACTATGAATTTAAGGATTTGTAATGTATTGATTTATAGATTAGTTAAGCGGATAAACGTTGGTCTGACAGATGAAACTTCGATGCCAAATTAGGGTTCACTCATCGAAGGCGCGCGAATCTTTTTACTACTCGCATGATCATTTTATACCTCTTGAGTATTGACCCATCTCATGCGGCTCCTTTTATTTTGCCGTGGAAAGACGTTCTAGCTTTTTCTGGACATGTTTCTACCTAGTTACGTGTAACTAGTATTTATGAATGAATTTTGGAATATAAAGAATTTTGTTGAAAAGTGAATTCTGGTGATAAACGTACGTCATAACTCACAACGTACTCAATAAACGATACTACTACTCTAAATGAAGTTTCATTATAAATTCGCGTGTCATTTATTTTTGTATACCCAACTAATTAAATTGCATGTTTAAGTTAAGTCACTATCTATGGAGTATAGACTATAAGTATTTTCGTTAAAGATTCTTAAGTTAATTTATTAAAAATTTATCTGGTTACTTTCTCAATACAAAAAAAAACTATATATACATATATGACTTAAAATAAAATATTATTCTAGTAATTTCACAACACTATAAATGTAGTTGCTTTAGTATTGTATCATATAGAAGAGCTACTCTATATAGTCTATCATCTGATTCTCACCTCTCACTCCTCTCTCATCAGCAAAGAGACTAGAAAAATGAGAAAGAAGAAAAGTGGAGAAGATGGAAACAATAATGAGTATAAGAAAGGTTTGTGGACAGTTGAAGAAGACAAGATCCTCATGGATTATGTCAACGCTCATGGCAAAGGCCATTGGAACCGCATTTCTAAAAATACCGGTAAAGTTCTCTCTCTCTCTTATCTCTCTCTAACTTAGTTTTCCCTTTTCTTGAGGTTGAAATTGAAACTATGTGTCTGTTATGTAAAGTTTTAAGATGGATTGAAGGGATATTTTTTTAAGTTCCCATTACAAGAAGAGCTTACGTTAAGAAGTCACATATAAGTTTTAGTTTCATCGTATTAAATGGATAAATAGGTTTGAAGAGATGTGGAAAGAGCTGTAGATTGAGATGGATGAATTATCTTAGCCCAAACGTGAAGAGAGGCCATTTCACTGACCAAGAAGAAGATCTTATCATCAGACTCCACAAATTGCTTGGTAATAGGTAAATCATCACATCCATTTTCAATTTGTTTTCTTCTTTTTTTGTTAAGATAGCTAGACGTTCTTTATTAACTAGTAATTGGTGTACATATATTATATAGGTGGTCTTTAATAGCTAAAAGAGTTCCAGGTCGAACGGACAATCAAGTGAAGAACTATTGGAATACACATCTAAGTAAAAAAATAGATACCAAAGATCAAACATTCAAACCCATCAACAAGAAGATGATTAATTTGGCAGATGCATCCGAAGAAAGATTCTTGAATGTGAAATTTGATAATAAAAATATTCTTGGAGATGACATATTGTTTATGAGAGCAGGGCTTGGTCTTCTTCATGAAGGCAATAACTACACGAATTCATCACTTTGGGGTCAACATGAGGATGCTTTTGAGCATAGCACACTCACCTACATGATGGATTTCATTGATGGACGTGGTTATTAATGAGTTCTATTTTGGCTGCATTCTAGTACGGTTTTTCAAATCAGGTTTCTTTGCTAAATTTTGATGTCTTGGTTAAAGATGATCAAACACTGAAACATCGGCAGTCTAATATTAAAAATTGCTGATGTTCTAGTGTTTGATTAACTCATTTAGTAATCTGTATGATTTTGCTTTAAAACTATATATATATATATATATATATATATATATCTGGATGACCTTAACTAAAATGTTATTTTGGTTTGAGATATTCAGAAATATCTATATAAATAAGGAAAGAAATTTAAAAGTACATGGGTGATATATTTCTAAGTGGGATTCCTTCTTCCATGCTTGCAACATACATACATATATATGTACAAAACATTTGAGGGCATTCCTGAAAGCTTTATAAGATGAGGATGTGAAATCTTAAACGTTAGAAACTTGACCCAAAAAAAAAAACGTTAGAATCTTGAGGGATATGTGATTTATAATGTAGACCACACTACCTCATAACTCATAAGTCACTAGTGGGAAAAATAAGTGATCATAAATAAAAAGTAGTATTAAGTTATCTACACTTGGAAATTGGGAAAATTATGAAATCTACCACTATTTTTCAAATTCTTTGCAAAATCTACCACATTCTCAAAACACTTGTTAAATCTACCATATTTTGGATTTTAGTGGATAGCAAAATGACACAATCATCCTCCAAACTTCTTCTTCTTCATCTCTCTCTCTTTCTTTGCTACCGGAAAAATGGTGGTAAAGACGACGGACATGAATAACAACGACGGAGACGATGGCCGTGGACAAAACGACGATGGTGGATATGGCGGCGACGGTGGCCACGACGGAGATAGAGACGATGGTCGTGGACACGGCGGCGACTGTGACGGTGGCCGTGGACACGACAACGACGGTGGTCAAAGACAAAAAACGGCGATGGTGGTTATACACAATATCGGTGGACAAATATGGGGCCGTGGACGAAATTCAAATAGATAGGTGATGATCAAGGGGCAATTGTGTCAATTGACACTCACTAGATGACAAAATATGGTAGATTTAATAAGTGTTTTGAGAATATGGTAGATTTTGCAAAGAATTTTAAAAAAAACAGTAGATTTTATAATTTCCCAGAGGAAATAAATGAGACAGAGCAATAATAATATGCCAGACGAGTCATAAAACGCAGAATCTATATTTTTGAATAACCATATTTAAGGCAGTAAGAATATAATAATAGACCTGTTTGTGTTATTATTAAATACTTTTATTAAAATGTGTGACATTTAATTACCATTCACAATGCACTTGCTCTTAAAAATTCTAAAATTAGTAGTACAGTATATGACAAGGTTGTCTCCTTTCTTACTATAGGTTAACTAATGTTATCAACTGTCTTGATATACTCCAGTTCGCCTTAAATAAAGCTTAAATTTTATTTTTTGACTAACTTTTCAAATATGAATGTATAATATTTGTTTCATTTTAAACTACATGTATATATCAGGGAATAAACAAAAATGAAGACAACAGGAAAAGAGGACACAGAGGAAGCACAAGGACAAAAGGTTCACAGATAGAGCTCAAAAAGGTAACGGGACAAATCATGGTAACTGATAAAATTAGTTGGCAATAAAATTGTCAGAAGTCTAGCTTCATATCTGGTTGTGTGCAGTATTTTATCTATTTACTTACAATAGATTATAATTTGGTATGGATTATATATTTTTCTTTTCACTTTTGTTTTGAATTCTTGTCTCCCATGATTTCACGTGTCTTTTAAAATACTAGTAGAAACCCAAAGACCCTTCGCATGCGATATTCATATTTAATTATTAGAGATAATGCAAATGGTTTTTATGTTCTACATGGAAACAACAAGCTGGTATGATTGAATTTAAAATATGTGAAATCGGAATTAGGCTTCAAAGAGTTCCTAGAGCTTCCAATGTAGTATGGTAGCCACATCTTTAACCTACCAAACAACATAAAAAAAAAAAAAAATCAAACCTTAAATACAACGACTTGATACAAATAATAATCTCATGTTTTTCATACTAAAAACCACGAAAGAAATATATATCATTTGGTTTCCTTTTTTATTTTTATTTATATGAAGAAAGTTGGTAGAGAGGAAGTAGAGGGATATCTCAACACAATCAAAGGCAGATTACAAATTACATATATGGAATTATAAACATATATAATGATGATGGATGTTCATGATGATGGACTGGTTCATACAGAGCTAGTTTCGGAGAGGCCAAATTCAAGTCCCCAAAGCTCAAAAGCACCCTTGACAAAGTCATAGTAGCCTCCCTTCAAAGCAAGTGTTCCCTTCACAAGTCCTTCTCTCACAAATGGATATGTCAATAGGTTTGCTAGAGAAACATTCACTGCCTCCTGAATTTATTAATACATTTTGTTAATAATCTCATCGAAATAAATAATTTGATTAGAAATTAAAATTGGAGATATGTATATGTAAATACCCTTTCACATCGGCCACATTGGTCTTCAAAGCATTTATCTCCAAGTTCTGATATAACCTTTGATTTGGCTGGTAAACAGATTTTGACCCAGTCCTCAATGAAATCACTGCAATTAACATAATTTATTGAAAACAATTATTAATCTCATGTAGTAAAAAAAATTCGATGTTAAATTTAAATAACTTGGATATAAATATATTCTACGTACGTAGAGTTGTTTCCATCTAAGGGGAAAGACATAAGCCCCTTGATCCCACCACATGCACTGTGTCCTATCACCACAATGTTCTCCACCTACATTAATAATTAATTTCAATAAAAATCAATTACATATACACTTTAATAATATTATTCATCAAAACTAACACTTGTTTGAGTGTTTTTTTATAACTAACACTTGTTAATTTACAATTTTCCACATTCAAATTCATCTTTATTTTTCTCAGGGTTTTCTCCTTTTTTTTTCTTTCTTTCAAGTAAAAAACGAAATTAAATCCCGTAATTGTTATTTCGTATATATCACAATATAGTTCGCCCGGCCCATAATAAAATATAAATGTAAAAGTAAATAGAATGGTTTTCACCTTAAGGTGCAAGACAGCGTATTCGATGGCTGCTCCAACTCCACTATATTTGACCTACGAATATTCGCAAAAACGTATAGAAAAAGTCAACGATACGACTCGTCAATGACAAAAGTCAAGCACATCTGTCTGAGGCAGAAGGTTCTGAGTTAAAGAGTTTATAAACCTTGTCAAAAGGAGGAACCATGTTGGCTATGTTACGGACCACGAAGGCTTCTCCTGGCTGAAAGTTGAGAACGTGCGATGGACACACTCGTGAGTCCGAACATGCAAACACCATGTACTGCACCACACATATATATATTACTAACTTTTTTCTTTTTAACTTCATTTTCAATGTTTATAATAGTAAACATTATTAATTGTTATCTTTTTTCACCTTAGGACTTTGACCCTTGGCGAGCTCACCGTACAAAGCAGGGTTGGTCCTGAAAATTAAAGTATTAATATGATCAACTAGTCAAAATCAAGACTAATATATAATCAAAGAAGATAAAATAGAAATAATTACTCGTATTTCTCCTTCTTGAAAGTGATGAAGCCTTGCTTAATGGTTTCGACGGCGTCGAAAGCTTTCTTGTCGGACGCAGCACCGGTCTGAAGCTCCGCCGTGATCTGCTCCACCTTAGCCGCTGCAACCGTCTTTAGCTCTTCCTTCTCACTGCCCATATTTCAACATATTTTACGATTAATTAAACAAGATAACTAATTAATGTTGAAAGACCCCTTTATTTGTAATATATTTGGCCTAGGAAGATTATTTACTTACACGAGAAGCTTCTTGAGGGCTTCAATGGCCTCATCGTATGCTTCGGTTCCCATCTCTTCGCTCTGCAAATTTGTTGACCAAATAAAAATATAAGAAAATGAATAGAAATTGTTAGAAGAGTAATTTATTAGTAAAGAGAGGAGCTTGTCGTGTGTGTTAAAGTTGAAACTATATTCAACCTATTCAAGAACTACATTATACGATAAAGTCCAATTTTATGGTATTTAATATAATTGTATATTTGGAGAGGAATATCGGTAATGTGGTTAGGAGCAACATCGGTAGGTTGAATAAATAAATATAGATGGCGACTTCATCACTAATTTGCTCCACACGGTCTCATATTGTATATGCGTACACACACGTCTCAGTTTTCATAATCGTTTCGTGAAAGCTAGTAGTAAATTCGTTTCTTTTATCACGTGGATCCTACGTTACTTCCAACTTCCAATTTTTTAAAATGTCGAATTTTGAGTAGAGATACCATAACACTTAAAAAATTTCGAGGACATCATTGAATTTACTTACACATGAACATCATTAAATTAATATCGGATTTACAAATGTGTTACTATAATGCGAAGGAAATAATATGGATAATAATAGTAGAGACAATAAAAGGAAATGTGAAACACACGTGAGCGTTTCCAGGATTTTTGGAAGTTTCATTAAAATGGTAAAATCTATGTAACGAATTCGTCCAATTGTGTGACACTATATTCGAAATTGTATACGTTTCCATCTTTTTGTGGGTTTATACTAACTAATGAGAAAAGAGCTTTGTTATATTGTAAGACGATCAAATGATAAATTAATTAGTTTCCTATCTATCTATATGATTAATACGTAATAACCTAAATAATACGCAAACAAGAATGTAACTATATACGTAAGTAATAATTTAGGTTAAAGAACGAGGTGAATGTAAAATGTATACCCAATAAGGGGTGATGATAGGAGCAGGAGCAGCAAAAACGGGCTCGTTACGGATAAGGGTTGGAACGGAACGGGAAGTCGAGGAAGAGGAAGAGGAAGAGGAAGAGGGGAGGCAAGCGACTGTGGGAGAAGAACGAAGAGAGAGTTTTTGGAGAGAAGATTGAGAAGGAGAAAGGGAAGCAAGGAAGAAGCCGGAAAGAGGAGCGGTCGACATTTGCTGGTGAAGAGAAGTGAAGTGAGATTGTAGTTATTTATAGTATGTAAATTTAAGAAGCTACTTAAAAGTGAATTATATCATGGGATTGGTGAAAGGCTCGAGCGTTTTAATAGAATGGTGTCTCTCATGGTGAGGTTGTGGGAACGAGGATAAGGAAAGCGATAGGTGAGGTGAATAAGAAAGTTTCTTCTTCTTTTTTGTGGATGAGGAATATTAGGATCAAGATTTGAATTTTTTTACGTGCTCTTGTTCTTTGAAATTTCTTTATTTTATTTCCATTTTAGAAAATATAAGGTATTTCAAAAAGTGTAGAGGATAAGGTGTATATGAGCCTTATCACCAAAACAAGGATCAGCCTCTTTCACTTACCCTTTCAAGTACTCATCTTAAATAAGCACCACCCACCGTAGATCCTAGGCCATTGTTTGTGGTTCATATTAAAGAGCCATACTTCTCTAAGTAAGCCTTCTAGAGTCTACTATATTGTATACACAATGCAGAAGATGCATACCATGAAATATGCGAGGATCTACATCGATCATGGACTATTCTGTACTAAGAACCAACAGACTTGAAATCTCTAAAGAGGAACTATTAAAAGAGAGAACTGAGCCATAAGCAAGAAGCTTTATCTCTCTCAATGGCTCTCTCAAATCTTCCATTACTATAAACTATAAGCAAAACTAGTTAAAACGTAGAGTTTATATTTCCTAACAAATGCTAGGAAAGAGAGAGAAGTTAAGAAGAAAGGCAGAGACGAGAAATGCATTAGGGTTGGATTTGGGAGTTATATGTAAAGTGGGGGTAATGGCGAAACTATGTCGACATTTTTTCATGCAAACATACACACACAACATAATGTCAACATTCTCTTGTCATAGAGTGTGTCGAAGTTGAACTTGGCTTTTATTTATTCGTTTGGAGTAAAAAAATGAAGATGAACACTGAATTTCACAAAGACACTAGGAGTATACCTCGAGGAATGGATAGAGACAGAGGAGTTTGGTGTAATATTTAACTTATCTTAATAAACAAAACTTCTACTTTGGGCATAGTCTTATTGGACAGACTGAGAATGCAATACATCGAGCTGCTTTCGCCAACCTGAACCTTTCGCTCTCTGTCAGCACTCTCTCTATCACTTTTATGATATTTGCATCCTGCAAAACATTGTTGAATTTGTTGAATACATTAACTTTTTCAAATTGTATCAAGAATAGAGTAGTGCATAGTTTGGTTGTTGAATAGTTGGCCTGACATTAGCAACATCACCAACCACTATTATATTGTTAGTATTGCCTCGATCATCCCTTTCCGTTGGTGAAATTGTGGAATGCCTCCAATCACCGTTGATTATGTACTTGTAGTAGTATCTGCCACAATGATGAGAACACCATGTCATATGACACAATTCATTTTCACAAGTTTCCAAACTAAAACACATTTGGGATCTTTTAAAACCCGAAATTAACCAACATGCAGGAAGATTATGGAACGTCTTTTCTGTTGAATACTGAGCATAAGCATAAATGGGAGTATTCATAGAAGCAAGACTTACTTTCCTTGTGAAAGTCTAACTTCTGATTCAAAACGTGGACCGCCCTTGTGCGTTGCTTTTATTGGCTCTTTCCAGTTTCCAGTGAAATCCCCAACCAACAATACATCCTCCCCCTGTGATAGAGCAAACCAAGGTGCAACTTAAAACACAGAGGCAAGTCGAGTTGTTCAACCCTACAGATCACGAATTCCTGAAATTTTTTCCCCAAAATAATAAAAGCATAGAGTCACCTCATGTCCATTCCAAACAAAGGTTACAGAGTGTGTTGGGGGATCATCATGTTTGCCATCGTCCACCATTGCAATTAGATCCCATGTTGCCCAAGCAATTGCAGGTCTGTGAGAAAATACATACAAGTTAAATGTTCTTCCCATCAACACACAAAAAAAGTTACTATCCATTTCATGTTTGGTTAATGATCAAGAAAGAGATGAGAAGAATGAAAAACCTGTCAGGTTTGCAAGCGTGCAATCCTGTAACGAAGCTATAAGCAGCATGAAGAGAGGTATCAGTCATCCAGTGTAGATAAGCAACCACACAAGCAGACGAGCGGTCAAAACCAGTGGTACAAGTTACAAACACGCGATGATTCTTTTTAAGTAACCGTAGTAAGAGCCCAACACAAAGTGGTAGTTTCTTCCTCAGATCAAACGAATCTGCATCCCTGGCACCAAAATATCAAAAACTTTATTATTCTTGTTCACACCTGGTTAGAGCGCTAAGAAAAGGAAAGAGATGAGGTTCCTCAAGGCGATATGAATTTGCATACTTTATAGGATAGTTGATCATTAAGATTTCAGATTTCTGGCATGCATCATTGATCTTTTGTGAATCAATTCCCCAGTTTCGAGCTTCAGTTCCACCTTGGAAATTGAGTATAGCAGTAATTCCCTGATGCAGAATAGCTTAACCAGTCAAAACAAAATTTGCAATGCTATCATTGCATACTATAAAAAATCAAATTTCTCAGCTGTAGGCACTATAAACCACTCACTGCGTACGACAAATTTTCGACATCATCTTCTGTTTGTATACATGAGCCAACATATATCTGCTCAGTAATCTGCAAATGGCCAAAAACAATAGAAAGGTGTTGAGAGATTGAAGGGAAAGATAAAGGATATAAACAAAGCTACTTAGGAAAAGAAAAACTTATCTTTCATACCTTACTGTAGCGCATTCCAAGAGCATGGTTATAATGCAGCTCTCCTTTGGATCGATCAAGGGCTTTGATGTATTCCTCTAAAGGGAAATTCCCATAACCCCATTCCCCATCTCCGGGCACTTCTTCTGTAAAGACACAGACCAGTGGACTGATAGGTGGAGAAAGAATGTTCTTCTGTGTTCCCATTTGAAAGGAATTGCTCTGTTTGGTCAAAAGTTTCCATCCTTGAGAAGTAATGAATTTAGAGGAAAATGCAGCATAGCCAGAGTTTCCACTGCCTTCAGATGCTCTCAGATTCGATGATAATAGATTTTTATTCCAAGTAACAAAAGCAACACGTCCTCTGTTATACATCATATCAAGGTCGCTCAAGTGAAGTAGATACTGAACTGGAAACGGGGAGAATGGTCTTTCAAGAACAAGGCTAAACGATCCGTTTCTCTCTGCCAGCATCTTCCTGAATAAACCAAAAACTGGAAGAAATAAAAAAGAAAAATTCATAAACATAACAATAAAGTCAGCATTCAACTCACAGCACTGCACAAAACTACTACATTTCTAAACACTGATATGCAAACTGTTTCCGTGCTAGAAAACTCCAGCTATGACTGTTCAAGGTCAAAAACATATAACAATATAGGTCCAAACATGATGTTTCCAGGATAAAATATCATAAGTTAGCAAATCATTAATAAACCAACCAAGACTTGGTAATATCAAGCCATGTAACAGAGTGCTAGCAATAGTTACCATATAAAGGCAAACGTAAAGTTGTGATTCACAATATGAGAGATATTTGAAGAAGTTGCAAGGAAAAGTGTAGCTAAGATCTCAGACACTATCAAGTAACCCATACCAAACTCGGTTAAGAACTAAACAGATATTGATACTTTGCCTCTCAAGTCTTAACTTAACAGCACAAACAGATTTAGAAAGCATATAGAATCCTAACCACAACAAGCCTTAAAATTCTTACTCAGTATCACCAAAATCCTTGATTTCCACAAGACTACCACCAGAAGAATCGCTAGCTTTCTTAAGTGTATCTCCTACCATAATGATCCTCGCCTTCTCCGCATTACTCTACAAAACCCCAATTTCACTTGTTCAAAAATAATGGATTGCTAGAAACTTGTTAGATAACTTCCAAATGATTCCCAAGCACAAAATTAGAGCTAAACAAGGCTTGATAACGAGAATTCAATACCCCTTTTTTGATGGCGTGGACGAAGATTTTGCCATCTGCTGATAATGCGAACCGAATCCCGAGGGGTTTCTCGAGAGTGACCATATACTCGTTCAAATTCATCTTAAACGTCGATGACGAAGACGCGAAAACCCTAAAAACGAGTCTTCTACTGTTGAATCTGACATTTCCCCTCGAAGCGAAGCTAGCGATTCCTCTTCCGTCTAATTCACGGCCATTCCCGCTCCGGAACGGCGAAACCGACGAGGATCCGATCAAAATCGACGGAGAAGATCGTTCGATGGCTCCGAAACCGGAGATTTGATGAAGAAACGCCATAATAATTGAATCGGCGAGATTTTGGAGAAGTGTGTAGTCTGTAGAGATGTGTTATGGAACTTCGAGACTGTTGAGCAGAAAACGAGGCGGCAGAGGAAGACGAAGAAAAGGGGGTAAGAAACAAGTGGTCCACGTGGGTCCCGCTTTCTCGTGGAAGTATCTGTTTCCTTTTTATCATAACGTGACACGTGTAGCAACCTTTCAGTGTGTAAAAATATCTATTTTTCGTCATAACGTCAATTGAGTCAACAACGTATTATTGAACTGGACTTTAATAACACTTTAATAAAGTTACATGGAAATAATTTAAATACAATCATTAAAGAAGGACATAGTTGCTATATTCGTAAAATCAATGACGTAATTTTCGCATGACGGCGAAAACTTCGATCAAATCTTGCCGGTAAGGCAAAAAAGATTTTCTCCGCTTATCTCCTCCTTCTCCGATGATCGGCGATTTACACGACGACGTTTTATCTTTCCCTTTCACGACTGGAGAGCTAGTAGTCTTGCTTCCGTCGCTGTGACTCCTTCTCATAAAACCCTTGAAGGAACACGAAACGGCACCGTCACTTTGGCTTCTCGTTAGAAAATTCTTTAAACGACAACGTTTCGATACCCTCGAAGACAACTCCGACGTTTCACCGGTTTTCGAAGTCGCCGGAGAACAGAGCGGACTCCATAGACATTTGCTTGAGAAATCCTCAAACTCTTCTAATTCCGACCACGAAGGCGAAGTAGTAGTACTCTTCCATCCAGCGGAGGCTGCCACGTCATTGTCTTTCTTCTTGCTCACCGAAACAATGTCGTGTTTGAACGTTGGGAAGTGGACGAATGTTTCTTCTTCATGTAACGGCAACGTTTCAAACTCGAAGTCAGGGACTTCGTTGATGTCGGAATATTGTTGATGATCTGTCGTATTGTAGCTTTGGATTTCGCGGGAAACTTTAACGGCGGCTGTCGAGAACTCATCGGAAGCGTAGTAACTGAAGCTTGGGCTATACGACACCGTAGAGGAAAACTCATGCATTTTGTTGACTTTCTCCATTTCTCTACATCTATGTAACTTGTTGAGTCTATGTGTGTTATATATTGTGCATATACGTGTGTTGATGTGTTTACATATATACATATGAACGGTTTAGTTTATTTGAGAGTCGAGAACAGGCGAGAAACGTGGTCTATTTTCAAGGAAAAATGGAATTTTATATGTCAACAATGTTGACGATTACCAGCAACCTAAGATTATATGATCGGAGTTTTATTAAGCAACAAAATCGTTTTGACGTATAATCCGGTTACACGGAATCATACGCGATTCATTATTTCTCCTTACCAGCAAAATCGTTTACTACCAGTTAGTATAAAATTATGCAAATTGTGATTTGATTATTGATAATTGATATCGTCATTCTTTTATTCCATAAAGATGTCCAATTCATAAGTTTACAAGTAAGTTGCGTAATGAATTTTCTATTCAACAGTATTAACAAGTTTCAAACTACTTCAAGTTAATGATTGGTGAGAAAAACTATCTACTACTACAAGCCTAATTATATTGAACGTCTAGCCAAATTTAATGACTTTTTAAACCCGACTATAACAATTAACAACTTTGCACTATGCATATTCTTTTCTGGAACGTCGGCACTAAAATCTACTAGTAATATGTCAAGGCCAAAAATTATTATTTGATAAATTAGGGGATGAAAACAAAACATGCATGATTAAAATAATTGCACCGCATTATAATACATTTCCTAGCAATATTGAAGTCTATATTTATTCCAAAAAGAAAACATTGAGGTCTATATTGGCGTGTTCTGCAATTTAAATAATACATTGCTGTTAAAGTTATTAATCTGTTAATCATTATTTTGAAAGACTTCAAAGATTGCTTCTTCTTTTTATATAAACAAGAAATATTCCCTAAAGATTGTTCTTCGTGATATATTTCTCAATTACATGTGAGAAACAATGCGTTGGCAGCAGCTTAAAACATAACCAATAATTTTTGTTTTTCTATTCGTATTTTAATATATCATATATAGTTGTTTCTAGATGTGTTAGATAGAGATATATGGAAATATCATTTATTGTATTTACTCTAGAATATTCTTTTCGTACTCTATATATACATTAATCAATACAACATCTCCTCTCAAGGAGTTTCATTGAATTACATGGTATCAGAGCCTTTTTTTTTTTTGGCTTCCTACCTAAAACTTTTCATCTTCTTTTCTTCTTCTCCGTTCTTCTCTTCTCCTTGTCTTTTCCCCTTCTTCTCCGTTCTTCTCTTACGTTCTTCTCCGATCTTCCTTCATGGCGCCAGAACCTGCTACCGCTGCCACTGTTAATGAAAAGCCCTACGGAATCAATCACATTCGGGCCTACATTCCAATCCAACTCGATCTCGAGAAACACAACTACGATGTTTGGAGGGAATTATTTGAGACCCATTGTCTCAGTTTCGGCGTCCTCTCTCATCTCGAAGGGACTACTCCTTCTACTGCCGAAATCACAAAAGAATGGCAAGAACAAGATGGTCTCGTAAAGATGTGGATTTACGGTACCGTGTCAGAAAAGATTCTCGACATCATCCTCAAGGCAAAATCCACCGCAAGGGAACTTTGGCTCTCTCTCGAAATCCTATTTCATGATAACAAAGAAGCTCAAGCGATCCAATACGATAATGAACTTTGCACGCTTGAAATCGGTGACATGTCCATCACTGATTATTGTCACAAATTGAAGACGCTCTCCGACGTCCTGGCTCACCTTGATTCACCCGTGCCTGATCGTTCTCTTGTTATGTACATGCTCAACGGCCTTTCTGATAAGTTTGATGCTATCATCAATGTTATTCAACATCAATCTCCCTTTCCTTCTTTCTCCAAGGCCCGTTCCATGCTTCTCTCTGAAGAGCACCGCCTCTCTCGTCATGTTAAACCTACCGCTACCAACAACTCTAGCTTCTCCTCTTCTACCGTTTTGTACTCTGCTCAGCCTTCGCCTCCTCCCTCTCAATCGCAGTCGTACCAACACCAATCTGGCGGTAGAGGACGTGGTAGTCGTGGCCGTGGCGGGCGCAATCGCGGCCGTGGACGATACAACAACAACTATTGGTCCCAGCAACCGTATGGTTACCAGCAACCTCCGTGGGGATATCAGCAACTGCCTTGGCTGTCTCCACCTGCTTACGGTGCTCCTCCGATGTACCCTCCAATGTCGTATCCGTCTTCACCTCCATCGCCCCCGCCAGCTCCATCTGCTTCTAGCATTCTCGGCTCTTATCCTCAGGCTCATTATGCCCAGCAAATCCCTCCAACACCTTTTGTTGCCAGCTCACACACACCATCTTCTCTTCCGCGCTCTTTCAGCTCGATGAGCCTCGCGGATCCTAATGACTCGGGATGGTTCATGGACACGGGAGCTACGAATCACATTAGCACTCAGCCAGGTACGCTACGTTCCTCTTTTAATAAAAGCTATCATTCTCCTGTTACCGTTGGCAATGGTTCCTTAGTTCGGGTTACACACACGGGACATACCACTATACCTTCTTTGTCTCGTCCACTTCATCTTCGCGATGTTCTTGTGTGTCCATCAATGATCACTAACTTGATATCCGTTCGACGTTTTGTCACTGATAACTTGTGTTCAGTTGAGTTTGATCCTTTTGGTTTCTCTGTTAAGGACCTTCAAACGCAGCACCGTCTTCTCCGATGTGACAGCAGTGGCCCTTTATACTCCGTCGCACCATCTTCTTCGCCTCCGCTTGCTCTCTCCATTTCTGCTTCTACCGGGACTCTATGACATTGTCGTCTTGGCCACCCGGGTTTATCTACACTTAAGTTTTTATCTTCTTCCGGTTGTATCTCTTTCCCTTCACATGACATGACAACTTTGTGTCATGCTTGTCAGATAGGGAAACATGTTCGATTACCGTTTTATTCTTCTTCTTCGGTTTCTTTTCGACCTTTTGACATTATTCACTCTGATATTTGGACTTCTCCAATATCAAGTGTTTCTGGAATAAAATATTATGTGGTTTTCCTCGACGATTTCAGTCATTTTGTATGGATTTACCCTCTCAAACGCAAGAGTGACACTCTTAGCCGTTATCTTCACTTCTCTGCCATGGTTCGCACTCACTTCAACCGAGAAATTGGCTCTCTTCAATGTGACAATGGCCGCGAATTTGACAACCATCAGTTCCACGCTCATCTTCAATCCACTGGTACAACTTTTCGCTTTTCTTGTCCGTATACTTCCCAACAAAATGGTAAAGCGGAAAGACTCCTTCGCACTCTCAACAATCTCGCCCGCACACTTCTCTTTCAAGCTCACATGCCACCGGTTTACTGGGTTGAAGCACTTCACACAGCTGCTTATCTCCTTAACATCCTACCATCATCAGCCATCAATAATGAGGTTCCGTTCACTCGTCTTCTCAACGTCAAGGTCTCTTACGATCACCTTCGTGTTTTCGGCTCCCTATGTTATTCGAACCTTCTTGCCACCGCTACTCACAAGCTCTCTCCACGGTCTACTCCTTGTGTCTTCCTTGGCTACCCTAATGAACATCGTGGCTATCATCTCCTTGATCTCTCATCAAACAAGATCATCTTATCTCGACACGTTGTTTTTGATGAATGTACTTTTCCCTTTGCCTCGCGGTCTACTCCAATGACTTCGTCAGCGCAACTCTATGACATGCCGCCTCTCATCAGTCGGATCTCCTCTCCTCCGGTGACCACACCTGCTGCAACCGTCTCTCCTCCACCTTCGCCTCCCATCACTTCTCTGATTCCTCCTCCACCGCCTCCTCCTCCACCTCGTCCACAACATCCGATGCGTACTCGCTTACGTGATGGCATTCGCAAACCGGTGAATCGTCTTTGCCTTCACACTTGTGAAGTTTCTCCACTACCAATATCGCATGTTCAGGCCGTCAATGACCCGAACTGGAACCCTGCCATGGGAGAGGAATATGGTGCTCTTATTAAAACGGGAACGTGGTCTTTAGTACCACGGCCGAGGAATGCTAATGTTGTTCGTTCCATGTGGTTATTCAGGCACAAGTTTGACTCCACCGGGAAGCTTACTCGATATAAGGCGCGTCTTGTCGCTAATGGACGATCTCAACAAACCGGAGTTGACTGTGATGAGACGTTTAGTCCTGTCATAAAACCTGCGACTATTCGTTCTGTTCTTCATGTTGCTATCACAAAGAATTGGCCTCTTCATCAACTTGATGTCAAGAGTGCTTTTCTTCATGGGGATCTCAAGGAGACTGTCTACATGCACCAGCCGCCCGGCTTCAAAGACCCGTCCCGTCCTGACCATGTCTGTCTTCTTCGCCGATCACTTTATGGGCTCAAGCAGGCTCCCCGTGCTTGGTTTCATCGGTTTGCTACTTTCGCCTCTCGTCTTGGTTTTGTCCAAAGTACTATGGATACGTCGTTGTTTGTCCTTTGTCGTGGCAGGGAATTGGCATATCTCCTTTTATATGTTGACGACATGATTCTCACGGCTTCTTCTCAGGCCCTTTTGCAATCCATTATTGCATCTCTCTCTGCCGAGTTTCCAAGGTCCGATGATGGCCCTCTTCATCACTTTCTCGGAATATCGGTTACTCGTAATGACAAGGGGCTCTTTCTTCATCAACAAAATTACATTGCTGATCTTCTTCATCGGGCCAACATGACTGAATGCAAGCCGTGTCTCACGCCTGTCGATACCAAGCCCAAGCTCGCTGCTGGTGATGGTGAACCATTCTCCGATCCCACTCTATATCGAAGTCTGGCCGGCGCTCTCCAATATCTAACCTTCACGCGCCCCGACATCGCTTACGCTGTCCAACAAATCTGTCTCTTCATGCATGATCCACGTGAATCACATTTCCTTGCTCTTAAACGCATCCTTCGCTATCTCAAAGGTACAATCTCTCATGGCCTCCACCTTAGCTCCTCGTCCTCCATGTCTCTCATTGCTTACAGTGACGCGGATTGGGCCGGATGCCCTGACACACGTCGCTCTACTTCCGGATTTGGTATTTTTCTTGGTGATAATCTTGTATCTTGGTCTGCGAAACGACAACCAACGGTTTCTCGCTCCAGCGCTGAATCCGAATACAAGGGAGTTGCTAACACTGTTGCTGAACTCACTTGGTTACGCAACCTTCTTCTTGAGCTCAAGTTGCCGATTACAAAAGCTTCATTGGTATATTGCGATAACATCAGCGCTGTCTATCTTTCCACCAACCCGGTTCAACATCAACGAACGAAGCACATCGAGATCGACATTCATTTCGTTCGCGAGAAAGTGGCGTTAGGACAGGTCAAGGTTCTTCATGTTCCTACATCTCTACAGTACGCCGATATCTTTACCAAAGGCTTGCCAACATCTGTTTTTCTTGACTTCCGCTCCAGCCTGAACGTACGGCAACCTCCCGATCAGACTGTGGGGGGGGGGGGGGGGGGGTGTTAGATAGAGATATATGGAAATATCATTTATTGTATTTACTCTAGAATATTCTCTCCGTACTCTATATATACGTTAATCAATACAACATCTCCTCTCAAGGAGTTTCATTGAATTACAAGATGAATCCCTCATAGTTTGTTCTCGCCACATCCCCGTTTACTTTTCTTCAGCTCTGGTCCTAAGTTAGATTTGTGATTGGTTTTTGTTTTGTAATATTGTTTATGTATTTCCTTGTGGCGCTGAAAGACGTGGTCTTGCTGGTTTGTGTATCATAAACGAACGTATCCCAAATGAACTCTGGGGCTAATCTGTTAGCCGCCGGCTTATGTATTTCACATTGTATTTCACTTTGGATTTAATAATATTTACTAGATGTAAAAATAAAAAATGAATCAACCTCCACCACGACAAAAAAAAAAAAAAAAATCAAACCTCTACCTTCCCAATCCCAACATTAAAATGATCAGCCCATTAATGGACTATTGGACTATTAATTTGTTTGCAATATGTGGGAATCCTGAAAACATACTGCTACATTTGATTACTTAAGCCCAAGTTTGCCCAAATTCAGACCGGCTTTCTGCCAATCTCTAGACCTAGTTAGTTCTTAGCAGTTTTTGTTACTAACCAAGATCAGCATATATTTCCATATCTTTCTAATAAAAAACGTTTTATTCCATATTTGGTGTAGTCTTTTGGTTTCGTGGAGAACTAAACAACCGGAAGCAGAGAAATCTCCATGCATGTTCCTTGTTAATTTGTTATTAATTTTCAGTTACAAAAAGTTCCATTTTTTGTCCTTTAGAACTGAAATGGACTAGTAGTGTACACTAACAATTTTGTTGTCGTGTGAGATTCGGCAGTGTTTAGACAAAAAATAATTATCGAACTATATGAATAAACTAGGAGATTAATTGTTTACGGTCAGATATCGAAACTGAATTAACGAATTATCATTCCTCGTAAATGATAATTTCTGTCAACTTGCTATGTTTTCAAATTAGTCAACCCAATTCATATACATAGATATGAATTCAAGAATAATTTTTAAGTTCTGAAAGGTTCGTTTATCAAGACACTAATTTTACAAAGATCGACTAGTTGCATTAGTATTATGCTAGTACAAATGTGGTCCACAATACGTACAACTCATGCATCTTGTCGGCTTTTTACTTTTTGTCCAATTAACTAAGATGATATGTTACTGCGGTGGCGACCTAGACGCAGACGCAAACGCAAACGGAGATCGTGACTCTTGTTGGAGTAATAAGAAGCTCATAAATCTCATGTCAACGACTCAATAACCTTATTAAAGCTGAAATTACTAGTAGTAACAAAAACAGTGACACGTGTTGGTCAAAGTAGAGGGAAAGAAGACCGTTGTGTGTGTGCGTGTCACTGACAGTTGGACGGTGAAATTTTTCTTGCCTGGAGAATAAAGAGGGAGCATCTCAGTTGCTGACATGGCGGTCTTGGAATCCGGCGCACGTGATTCTTCGCAGCAACGCACGTGCATGGCTCAAGGCAAGGCAAAGTGCCTTATTGTTAGGAATTTTTAAAGGGGCACGAAACATAACCTACGCTTTAATTTAGTCTACGTAAAGTTTTAAGCAATAAGTAAAATCCATTATCAAATGTTTAAAAATGTAAAGGACTCCTTTCGATTTCGTTGACATATGATAATTAATAAATATTTTACTTAATTGTTAACATTACTCCAAAAAGTGTAATTATACAAAGTTTTCGTGAATCGAATGAAGAAGCAATATACTATGCTAGTAATAAATGGTAAGTTGCTCCAAATAGGGTATTTCGTTCGTTTCTCAAGAAATATAAACAGTAAAAATTATTTTGAATTGCATAGGAATGCACATGAGGGGACGAGTTCCCATAAATTGATTCTCTCTGTCTTCGGGACTCAGCAATCATAAAGTTCCGATATTTCCTCCTAATCCGTATCCAATTACATACGAACCGGCTACACCTACATTATAAACCGGCTACGTATCTAGTAATACTCTTTTTAAAATTTAAAACATCAACTAATACCCCTTTAATGAATTTAACATTAAGTTATATACAAAACTAATGACCGTAATTTAAATTTAATCCTATCAAGTAAGAAAATTTTAGTCTACAATAACCAGAAACTGAAACTTTATTTATTTTCATAAAATTATATCAACTTGTTCATAAGAAAAACAAGTACCGTTTTCAAATAATAACTTGAGCTTACTTTTTTTTTTTTTCCAACAAACTCCATATATTAGATCACATTTGGTCGGTAGAAACATTCCGAAATCGGGTACTTTCTACTGACTCATCGAGATTTACATGGGAAAATAAATGGTTACGTGCTCGTGCCGCTTTTGCAAGGGCATCGACACGATCATTATAAGAGCGAGAAATATAGGCTAGTTGAAAAGAAATAAAGTGATTTTTAAGTTCTACAAAGTGATCTAGCTCAGACTGGAAAGTTGGCCAATCTATCGGATCGTCGGTCATCTTCAAAAGATTTGAGCAATCCGTCTCAAATCGGGCTCTAAGAACACGTTTCTCGACCATACACTCCATTGCCCAGAGGAGTCCCTTGAACTCTGCATGTAAGGCTGAAAGGCTCCTTCGGCATCCCTGATTGCCGGTGTGTGTTTGACCTAATGTGTCAGTGAGGCACCATCCGAGACCGCTAGTGGACCCTAGATCTGTCCAAGATGCGTCCACTTGGCAGATCGGAATACTTGGATGCTCGGATCGGAAGTTATCTCCAATCTCTGTAGTATCTCCCTCCTCCTCTTCGTCTTCTTCTCTAGTCAAGTTCGCACATCGCCAACTTCCTTCCTCTAACTGGGCTACTTGGAGCGTAGTCGCGGCTGATACATTCTTCCCATTGAAAAGCTTATCATTCCTAGCCTTCCAAATGAACCAAATGATCCACGGGAATGTATCCCTTTGTGGTTTCGGGAGACCCCTTTCTTTTGCCCTCCAAAATAGGAAATCCATATTTTGGTATAGGGATGTACTCGAGAAATAACCCGGAAGGGATGGATAGTCCGATAAGGCCCACACCTGTAGGGCCGGGGGGCACTTAAAAATCATATGATTAATTGTTTCCTCTGGTGCACCGCATCTTGGACAACTCTTATCGTTTCCAAGGTGCCGATAAGTCAGTCGTTGGCACGTGGCTATACACCCCGTTAAGGCTTGCCACATAAAGTGTCGAAGCTTTCCGGGAGTCTTGATTTTCTAAACTTGGCTAAGTAGACCCGTAATGCTCGACTCAAATATCTGTTGGGATTGAATTCCTCTTCTTTGGTTTGTGTTGTGTAGTAACTCGTATCCAGATTTGACTGTATACGATCCTGTTTTGTATAACTCCACGCATAACCGCCTAGGTTAAAAGTTCTGCTAGTTTTCAACCCTATAATTAGGGCGACATCCTCGGGGTGGAATAGTTCCCGGAGTCTTATGTGATTCCATTCCGAAGAATTATGTAACATTAGATCTTTAACCAGAAGGTTAGAATCTCGTTGGGTCAGTCTATTGAGTCGTCTTGGTACCCGAGCTGGTATATCTGGGATCCAGGGTTCACTCCAAATCTTGGTATTATACCCGGAGCGAATAGTCTTCTAAAGGCCCAGTCTGAGCAGGGGTTTAGCCGCCATAATGCTAGTCCAACCATACGAGGGAGATCTGGCCTCACGATCTACCATCGGGGTTGATTGGTGATAATATCGTCCTCGTAATACTCTAGCCAAGAGAGAAGTTGGAAAGTGGATCAACCTCCATAATTTTTTTGCAAGAAGGGCTAGATTGAACTCGTGAAGGTCTTTGAATCCTAGACCGCCTGCGTCTTTAGAAGTACAAATCTTATCCCACGCGATCCAATGTAGTCCTCTACTATTTTGGCAGGAGCTCCACCAAAAATTTGATATAGCGCTCCTGAGTTTATCTGTGATACCCTGAGGGAGTAGGAAACACGACATAATATATGTCGGAAGGGCTTGTGCCACTGATTTTACTAGAACCTCTTTCCCTCCTTTCGAAAGGAATTTTGCACACCATGTGTTAATACCGTTGTTGAGACGATCTTGAACATAGGCATATACTTTTTTCTTAGAGCCACAAATTTGATCAGGTAGCTCTAAGTACATGCCCATTCCTTCTTCGCTAGTTATACCGATAACTCTCTTAATTTCTCTTTTGACCTGCTGGTCAACTCTATTCCCAAAAAAAAAGAGGATTTGTTAGGGTTTAGTTGTTGACCAGATGCATCGCCATAAGTTTTAACAATTTTTAAAATCTCTGCACATTGCAGGACGTCTGCTTTATAGAAGAAGAGACTGTCATCCGCAAAGAGGAGATGGGAAACTCTCGGACTTGCTCGAGCAATTCTAATCCTGTAATACGGGATTCTTCCTCCGCTCCTTTGAGCAAGGAGATGAGAGCTTCTTTGCATAATATGAATAGAAAGGGAGATAGGGGATTTCCTTGTCTAATTCCTCGAGACGGTTTAATTCTTCCTCTTGGCACTCCATTGATCAAAACTTGATACGATACCGATGATATACAGAACATAAGCCATTTGACCCATTTTTCTGAAAATCCCAGTTTTAGCATAACAACTTCTAGGAAACTCCATTCTACCCAATCGTAAGCTTTACTCATGTCAGTCTTCATAGCCATGAAAGTTTCTCTTCAGCTCTTGTTGGTCCTTAGGGCATAAAAGTTCTCTTGAGCGAGTAAAATATTATCCGTTATTTGACGTCTAGCCATAAAGGCCGATTGTGTCTCCGAGATTAGGTTCGGGAGGGTTTTCTTCAATCGGTTACAAAGAATCTTTGATATGATCTTGTAACTGACATTGCACAAGCTGATTGGTCTGAATTCTGTCATTGCCCACGATCTGTTTATTTTTGGAATAAGACAGATGTTTGTTTGATTTAATCTTGGGTCAAAGGATCCAGTGTTGAAGAAGTCTTTCACTAGTTTTGTTATGTCATGGCCCACCACATGCCAGAATCTCTGATAAAATTGTTTTGTCATATCGTCAGGTCCTGGGGTCTTATCTGGGTTTATGTTGAACAAAGCTTCTTTTATTTTGGCTTCTATCGGGTCGACCGTGAGTCGGTCATTATCAGTCTCTGAAACCTTCTCGGCAACATACCAGAGTGAGTCTTCCAAATTTTGAGGCTTTGAAGTGGTGAACAATGTCTCAAAATAATTGGTTGCAACTTTTGTGACACTTTTTCCATTCTCCACCAAATGACCGTGCTTGTCCTTTAAGCAGATTATGCGGTTTCAAGCTCTTCGTTTTTTAGTTGTAGCATAGAAGAAGCTTGTATTTCTATCCCCGTGGTAGTGCCAAGTGACTCTACTCTTTGAGTGCCAATATATTTCTTCTTCTCGGAAGGCGTGGAGGAGTTTTCTTTGGATTTCTTCTACTTCCTCTAAGGTTGAATCATCATCATCGTTTGCTCGGTCTAATTGATCTTTAAGCTCCTCAATTAGTTTGGCTGAGTTAGTGACCGTCGATTTCCTCCATCTCGAAATGTGTGACCGGCATGAGGATAATCTCTGGTAGAAATCACTACGTGGGATTCCACTTGAGATGCCCCATCCTGTAGTCACAGTTTCTTTAAAACCGGGTTTCCCGATCCATCTTTTATCGAAACAGAAGTTTTTTTGCTTGTGTTGAATTGTGAATCGGACTCTTGCTACCACTGGTCTATGATCAGAACCCCAGAGTTTTTGATACTCCACCAAGGTGTGGGAAAAGAGGGTATGCCATTCTTCATTACCTATGGCTCGGTCAAGACGACATTTTACTTTCGTTCGTATGTTACCAATTTTACGTCGTCCAACCCACGAGAGTGGGTTCCCCGTGTGTGGAAAATCAACAATACCACAATTATCTAACATAGTTCGAAACGGTATAAATGAGGACTCCGGTCGACTTCGTCCGCCTCGTTTTTCGTGATTTCCGGTGATCTCATTGAAATCGCCTATCATGAGCCAAGCGTTTTGCCGAATTATACCCATTCTCGTGAGGCGTTCCCACACACGTTCTCGGTATTCAACTACCGGATCACCATACACAAAGGTCATAAAAAAATTATGTCCTTCAAAAGTAGATTCCACATCTATCATTCGATTATCCGAATAAGAAATAGTAATCGAAGGATCATTCATATAGCGATTAGCCCACCGCTTTTGCCTCGTGGCTCAACGGTAAAGACTTGATCATAACCAAATTCGACTTGCAAATCTTGCAGAAAATGCCTATTGTTTTTTGTTTCCGATAAAAACCAAAAACTAGGTAGAAAGCAACGGTGGAGTTGTTTAAGATGATCTTTTGTCAAGTCGGCACCCGCGCCTTGACAATTCCATGCGAGAACGTTCATGGATAGACTTTTTTTTTTCTTCAAACACTTAGGCGATTATACTACTCCTTGATTGGGGATTTTAATGCTTATCACAAATCAAGAGTACTCGTACACCGGGCGGGTGTAATCACTTGAGTATGAACAAACATAACATTAAGCTAGAAGAGATTTTTCGGTTTTATAAATTTTCAAGAAAAAGAATCAAATACTATTGGTTAGAATTTCTTGAAAACTGTTTATTGTAGAAATCAATACACTTTTTAGAGATAATAATTGTTTTTCTTAATATGTGTGAAAAACTCAAAAAATCTATCTTCGTGAAACGGAGGGAGTACTACAATATATAAATTGGCCTTTTCCGGAGGTATTAAATAATAATAAAACAATATATGTATGTATATGATATATGTTCATATGAATAAAATATAGATGCTTTAGAGCCTCTCCAATATATTACACCATATTTTACACTAAAATAGTGTAACACTAAAATGGTGTTGAGTTTTACTCTAATGTATTACACCATTTTCTACACCAAAAAAGAATATTCTAAATTTATTCTTTTCCAAATTTACATATTAACCCATATACTTTTTTTTAGTTTGATTAATTATAAAATTATTTAAATGTAACTTTAAATATGAAAAGAAAAATATAATACATCATATAAAATAAAGATATGTATAATAGATTTTAGTTTAATCATCATAAACATATTAGATTTGGGTTTAATTGTCATCATTTATATATGTTTCTCATTAAATTTGAAATTATTTATAATTTGAAGGACCAATTTATAAATAAAAAAATTCTACACCAAAATGGTGTAACACCAAATTTTACACCAAAATGGTGTAGGATTTGGTGTTGGGTTGAAGAAAATTTTACACCAAAATGGGAATTGGTGTTGGATTTGGTGTAGGGTTGCAAAATGGGAATTGGTTGAAGATGTTGTTAGAGAATTAGAGAAAGAGCATTTGCAATTGTAGCTGCTAAAATGGATTAAAATATTTATCTAAGACCCTTACATATATGAGTTTGTATACTAATGAGAGAGATAGAGAGAGAAATGATTTTCAAATATAACATAGAAAAAGAGAAGCTCTAATCGAAGATATAATATAATGTGTGTTTCTAGATCAGATCACATCTTTCTTCCTCTTCTTCCTTTTCTTCTTCTTCTTCCCAATCTCGTTTAGAACAAAAGTTTAAAACAAAAAGATGGGGTTTTCTTAATGCCCATGTCTTCATACGGAGAAGGGTTTCAAAACGGATCTGTGGCTTTTGGATAGGGTACTTACTAATACTAGAAAAGAACCAAAGGTATGTAATTATTTGATTATTCTCCATTTTTGCTCGGATTACTCACCGTCCATTTTTTTGGGGTCCAAACTTATACCTTCTATATCTTGCTTAGAATATATATTTTTTCTTGATTTGAAACGTATATTTATACTCGGTAGTGTTCATTCATCCAAATCTCTTATAGGTTTTTAGTTTTGTAATGGAAAATGGCTTAAGAAGCAGTAATTTTTTTATCAAGACTTGGATAAATCATCTTAGCAGTTTTATATTTTAAACTATCCGTTTTAATTGGCATTTTAATGTACGAAAAAATGGATAAAGATTATTTAGTTATAACAGTAACAAAAACTACAAAATCTGATAATTTTAGAATGCTACTTGTGATAGTTAAAAAACAATACAGTTATATTTACACACTTAGTAAATCCGTTTACAAAATATAGCCTATACATTCATAAAATTGTACTCGGTTTGTACACATATATGATATAGATACTACACACATCAGTCTTTGAATTTGGGGGTGTATTGAATCTTGCATTTAAAGAGATTTGAGTTTTAATGAGATTTTAGGTTATTTTAATGATTTTGTGTGATTCTATTAGATTTATAATAAAATTCTCTGCAATCCCACCTTAGACCATGGGATTTGAGTCTTTGTATTTTTAACAAGGAAATCCCCTGAAATTTCCTTTAAAATCTTCTGGAATCATTAAAATCAAATCATTAGTATAATTTCAATAACATTGGATTTTAAAATACTTTTTAAAATCACTAGTTCAATAACAGTGGATTTTAATAGGTTTTTTAAAATTCATGGTACAATAACATAAAATTTGACAAATTAAAACAAATCACTTGAAATGTTAGATTGAATACACCCTCCTTTGACTCGTCTTTAACAGTGTACTTTTACCTTATACAAGTGAAAAAGGACTCTCCTACTTTTACCTTTTGATTTTTTTCAGTAACATTTTGAAAGAGAAATGGTTCGTTGTTTTGAAAAGGAAATTATTCCTGATATATAGAGTGACGCATAAATTATTACAAATCAAAGTAAAGTTTCTATATTAATTCTGTATTTACGTGTAGTTTTGTAATGGGCCACGTAACTGGGCCATGCTTAGACCCAGCAACCCATGTGAGATATGATCTCCCGCACTATCATCCACGTTATCTCACTAATATTTAACCTTTTTTTTTGGTCGAAGGGGATTTTAATTTTGAAATCAAAATCAATAGGCTCTATGAAGTAAAATAAACCTACCGTACCATAAGATTCTTACCATAAAGAGCCAAGAAAAGAAAAATTTATTTACTCATATCCAGATAAACACCTGTCTTTATTCACTACAAAACAAAAATATTTTCCCTAGCCAACAAAAAAGCTTGAGAACCATCTCTCACGCGCTATTTAAAATACGTAACCAGGACCAGTCAAGAACCGGACCAAACCAATATCAATTACATAACAAAAACCGGTAAATGAAAACACGCCCAAAGTTGGAGCGTGAGTGAGTTTTGAATACACCTGAAACTGCCTGGTCAATAATTTAAAGTGCATGGGAAAGATCTTTCTTTGTTGCTGTTTCCTATATCCCTCTTTACATTTATATATATACTCACTCGTATAGTACTATACGACGCTAGTATGGACAAAAATCTGTATATACGACGAATGCACATAGCTGTATCATTTATGTAACGGTCTATATATATATCGTTATCATCTAGTAACAAGTTTCTTTTTTGTTTACCTTTTTTTAGCAGGACTATATAAGATTTAAATGGAAGAGGAAAACCAAAAGCCACATCGAGTTTCACGTAAAGACCAGAGTGGGTCCCATAAAACCGATGATGAAGCGTCGCCGGGAGGCAAAAGCTCCGGGAAAATATGCCGGCGGTCGTCGTGGGCTGCGGCGGCGATCGCCGACTGTGTGGCGCTATGTTGTTGCCCTTGCGCCGTCGTGAATCTCCTCACGCTTGCCTTGGTTAAAGTCCCGTGGATGATTGGTCGGAAATGTATCGGTCGTGGTGGTCGTAGCAAGAAGCGGAGGAAAAAGATTAACCGTGCAGGAGACCAGTTTCATCACCGGAGGTCGTCGGAGATATGCGTGAGTGGTGGATGTTGCGGCGGAGGAAATGGAGAGATCGATGACCATAGGTTTGTGGTGGAGAGAGATGGGAGTTTGACTAAGGAAAAGGAAATGGAGAAAACGGCGTCGTTGAAAGGAGAAGATGAAACGAGAATCAGTGCAAGAGTTGAAGCTGAGAGAGTTTGGTTGGAATTGTATCAAATTGGACATCTTGGCTTTGGTAGAGTCTCTTTCACTGGAATTCATCACTGAATAAATACTTTAATAATTTAATTAGGCGTATGAAAAAAAAATTATATGCTTTTTGTGAAAATTATTTACTTTAGTGTAGCAAATAAAATTCCACAATTACATCCAAACTCATAAGGCATTAGGCATATAATGAAGAAATAAGCTTTTGTAATCATCAGTGAATAAATAATTTAATTACTTAATCAGGCGTATATTTTTCACACAAAAAAAAAAAAAACTGTATGTTTTTGTGTAGCAAACAAAATTCCACAATTACATCTTAAGTCAAAAAGCATATAATAAAGAAAAAATGTAATCGTTACAATAACAAAACTAAATGTAAAATAAATGTGGGCTATTCATTGGGCCCATATTGTAGGGCTTGCGCATGATTAGTTTAAAGGGTAGTTTGGGAAAGCTACGTACAAAAACATGCGCATTTTAGCAGAGTTATATACTATCGTGCGCGCAAAAACTGAGAAAGTCATTGTCCAAACTCCGTCTTCTTCGTCTGAGAGATTTCGAGAATTGAAGCAGAAAGAGAAGAATTTGGGTGAATTTGTGAAAATGGGGAGCGAACCGACTCGAGTGATGGTGGCTGTGAACGATTCGACGATCAAAGGTTACCCTAACCCTTCGATTAGTTCCAAAAGAGCTTTTGAATGGACTTTGGAGAAGATCGTCCGATCAAACACTTCCGATTTCAAAATTCTCTTGATACATGTCCAAGTGGTCGACGAAGACGGTGCTTCTCTTAATTTCTCCTTTGAATTTGTGCGAAATTGATGATCGATTGTAGATTTGAATGGTGATGTTATGTATAGATCGGTTTGCAGGTTTCTCTGTGGAAATGATTTCGTTAGGTTTTGTGTTGAAATTTCAATTTAGACACATGTCTCAAATGCTCAATTGTTTGAGAATACTTTGATATTTTCATGGGGAAAATGTGATTTTGCTAAGTTGTTTTGTTTGTGAATTGGGAGAAGCAGGTTTTGATGAAGTAGATAGTGTATATGCTTCTCCTGAGGATTTCAGAGAAATGAGAGAGTCTAACAAGGCAAAAGGTGTTCACCTTCTCGAGTTTTTCGTTAAAAAATGTCACGAGATTGGGGTAAATCACTCTTTTTTGCCCTTGTCCTCTCTCATAAGAAGTACTGCAATCTTGTGAGTTAGTTAGTAAATGCTAGTTGTGTATAACTTGTTCTAGGTTGGTTGCGAGGCCTGGATAAAGAGAGGTGATCCAAAGGATGTGATATGCCAAGAGGTGATTCGCGTCAAACCAGATTTTCTGGTTTTGGGAAGTCGTGGTCTTGGCCGCTTCCAAAAGTAAGTTAAAATTCTCGTGATCCCGTATATATATCAACTAGTTATTAGGCTCAATGATCAAACTCTAACTCTGATAACAAAATTATGTTGGATAGAATAGACTAGGAGATTAGTCTAACAAAGGAATTGTGATTGTGATTTACTAGTGTTGTTGTTGATGTTTGTGTTAGATGGAAAGAGTGACCTCTTTGTTATAATAATGTCTGAGGTCTTATGAGTTTTGTTCCTCTTTACGCTCTTGCATCGCAGGGTCTTTGTCGGGACTGTGAGTGCATTTTGTGTGAAACATGCCGAGTGTCCAGTCATCACGGTCAAACGCAGTGCCGATGAAACTCCCAGTGATGCGGCTGATGACTAAAGTACAACAATGTCTCTCCCAAATATGGTAAACACTTCTTTGATCATATATACACAGAGTGCCTTTGTGTGTACAAAAATGATATATATATATATATATATATATTTGTATTTATAAAGTTCCTTTCAATTCTTGACATGTCTGTTTGACTTGTTCATACATTTTCACTTGTTTGTAATGTTTTTGTAAGCACAAAATAAAATCTCGGAATTGAAACAAAAAGAGTAATATACGTATATTTTTAACGAACAGAACAAAAGTAACTAACCACATGTTTTGTAAGATGTCATGATTACAATATAAGCATTATACTATGTAAATGAAACAACATTTAGCAAGAGAAATTAAAACCAAGGAACGTACCATCCAAAAATATCAACTTGAGCATATGTATAATCAATAATTCATTATATTTCCCCAATACTATGTGAAATTATTAAATCACTTGGTGGTGATCACCATTAAGCCACTGGACGGGCCAGAGATCTTCAACATTCCAGTAATTGTCGTTTGATTGTTCCAGAACATTAAACGACGTTGTAGTTGTTGCCGGAGAGAAACTCTCAGCCATGTCAAAGGGTTTGCTTGAGCTGCCTTGGTCAGTCGTAGTCATCTCCGAGGTCTGCGAATTTGCTGAACAATGATGAATATTAACCATCTTCATATTTTCCGAGGACGACACTTTCATGTGTCTTTGAATCTTTGTCCTCCAGAAATTCTTTATCTCATTGTCAGTTCTTCCCGGAAGATGCTTTGCAATCTTCGACCACCTAATATATAATTAGTATTTCCCTTTAATTAACGCCATAAGTTTTGCTAATTAAATTTACGTAGTCATGAAAGATGAAACTATATAAGACCTGTTTCCAAGCTTAGCATGAAGTTGAATGATCAAAAGCTGTTCTTCTGCGGTTATGTTTCCTCGCCGCACATCTGGTCGGAGATAGTTTAGCCACCGGAGCCGGCAACTTTTTCCGGTACGTTTTAGACCTTATAATATGAAAACAAAAATTATATAAATGATCGTCACAAACATAACCAACAAAACTCCCCCAGGCGAAAGTTTTTTTACCAAAACCAGATCTCGATTTCGATAGTCTTCGACGGAGCCGCTCGCCGGAGCCGCCGTTGCTGCTGAATCGTCACCGTCTGCTCGTTTTGATACCACGCCGACGACCTTCATCTCTTCTTGCTTCTGTCCTCTCCCTCCTTCATGGATTCGTGCGACTCAAATCCACATCACGGGACAAATCCAAGTTCCGTCAATGGCTGTCTCCTCCCCACAGCGTCGGAGCTAGTATCAACAGAGCCACCTTCATCGCTCTCTATTCCAGCCCAACAAATCACTATCACCGAAGCCTCTACTCCACCACCGGAAGTTATGGCTGCCTTTACTCCTTCTTTGGGTGCTTGGGCAAAACCTCTGAAGCTCTCAATAGATCTAAAAGATCCAATCCCAAACGAGCCACCACCTGAGACCCCAACATCTAGGGCAAATACTCACCGGATTTCTGACATTCTTCCACCGGAGTTGAAAGAGAATGGTCAATTGCGGTTTCCTTGGGCTGCAAAGATGGACCCAAAACTCAGAAATCTCCACCGCACTACTTCCCCTACTTACATGGAGGATGGTACACCAGTAGTTGAGATTCCTAACCATGTTCTGATGCAGGGACTTAAGAATCAAAAAGAATATGTGATTGGGCAGTTCTTTCGTTGTTTGCTGCCTTCTGGAGGTCTCATTCACGCAATATCTAATCGGATATAGGGTAAGAAATGTAAGATTTTTGCTCGTAAACTAGGGGAATCGTCATATTTGTTTCATATCCCAGATAAGGGTACGAGAGATTGGGTTCTGGAGAGAGGGTTATGGCATTTTGATGATTGCTTAATGTTTGTTGCTCCTTGGACTCCGACTGCTTCTTTAGTCTTACCAGAAATAACTACGGTTCCTGTTTGGGCTACTCTGCGAAACATACCAGCTTTTCTTTACTCTGACTGGGGAATTAGTTGGATTGCTTCAGGTTTAGGAGAACCAATGGCCACCCATAAGCCAAGATTAGATCCGAGTTTAATAGGTGAGGCAAAACTAATGGTGGAAGTAGAACTAGATAAACTTTTTCCCCAAAGGATTGCAGCTACAGATTTTCATGGCAATTTCACAATGGTCGAAGTATTATACTCTTGGATTCCATCTAAATGTCAAAGATGTGGACAACTAGGCCATAAAGAATTTAGGTGCCTTCTTCGAAGTGAACCTAATGGAAGTGCTATTGCTTCTCCAAAGGCTAACTCTCCTGCCTCCCATGATTTAGTTGCTCATGTGGATTTTGGACCTCACGTTGCTCCTCCAGCATCTGTTCAAGGTTGTCATGTTGATACTCATCTAAATGTTACTATGGATCCTAGCTCTGCCTCTCTCGCTGAGGTTGAACCATCAACACCAAGTGTTGCAACCAACTTAACTCCTTCATCTACTCCAACAGTGTTGGAGAACGCTAATTTTTCCACAGAAGCCATAGCTTGACAGAGGTTCTCCCAACTGAGCTTACATCTACAATCGGTGTAGCATGTAGCTCTTCTCCCGTTGCCACATACACTGCTGCTCCTAAGGTTCATTGGCTAATGAAGTTGTGCAAGGGAATGTTTTTGGTAGTACTCTTTTGGTTGCCTTAGACTCGGGAGATTACTCAGGATATGAGATGGGTGTCGCGTCTCAAAAGACTAAAGGCGGTAGGGTGATTAAAACCGACGCAAAAAGTTCAAGAGATGCAATGGACCACGGTAAGAGGACGAAGTAAAAGGGGACGTGGCGGCCACGAGCAATCTTAATAGAAGCTCCTAGACTCTTCTCTAGATCTTTTTATCTCTCTTACGAGGCTACTTTGGTGAAATCTTTATGATTTTTCATTAAAAACTATTTTGAACTATATGATCTCATCATCATATCTTTGTAATTGTTACTTTTGCATTTAAATTGAAAGCCCTTTATCAAAAAAAAAAAAACATAACCAACAAAACATGTGATTGTGTATTAGTATCACTACTATTCACAAATCACAACTATCTCAAATTATCGTGTACAAACTTTTTAAAGTGAATCATAGTGATAGAAAGATTAAGACATTAATTCATACTCATAAATTCAAGAAATTTGAAATATATGTTTATGTGAATTATACCAGAGGCTTTGGCGACGGAGTTCCAAAGACCTTCACCGTGATTAAGGATGTAATTAAAGGGGATTAAGTCTTCTTCCATAGTCCAAGGCCCTTTCCTCACTGTGCCTCCTTCCTCTTTCAGTGTTATTATTCTCTCTTTCCCTCTTCCTGTCTTCTTCATCGTCTCCATTTTCTTTTTCTTTCTTTTGTATATTTTTGTAGAGAGAGAGAGAGAGAGAGAGAGAGAGAGAGAGAGAGAGAGAGAGAGAGAGAGAGAGAGAGAGAGAGAGAGAGAGAGAGAGAGAGAGAGAGACTCGAGGCGGGAAGATGATCAACAACTGTTTTTCTTTTATAGAACTGTGACTTGTGACTATGGACTCAATTGGTAATACAAAGCCGGAGTTTTATGTGGTATGCTGGTTACATATAACGGTAAAACTTAGTAGTGACGGAAAAAATACAATAAACATATGTATTTGAATAATAAACGAAAATACTAGTTGATTACACAACACTCTCAAGTACATAAGTTGCAAAGAGAAACTTGATAATTAAATGAAAACTTGTCGTGATTAGTTCAGGTCCACCCAAATCGTAAACAGTGAGAAAGAAGAAAGTACAAATATTAAATCAAAGCAAAGTTGACAGAAACATTACATAAGACCTTTATGTCAATAACGACTACTTCCTAACCCTTTATCACTAACATAAATAACTAGTATTGAAAAATCAATGAGTTTTTTCTTTCAAAGGAAATTGGTATTCTGATACTTACTTACTATTTTCTTACAATATCTAAATCACACTTTCTGAAATGTACTTTAATTGTTTGATAAACGTATTTTTTTATGTGTATGATTTAGATTTATCTTTTTCACAAAAAAAATAATATATAATTAGTAGAGAGAAAGAAAATGAAATGGAACTTGTAATAGACTATAGCAATTGCTTTAGGCAATTGGTTGAGATCGTTTCGGTGAAATTCATATGCCAAATTTAGTAAGTGATGTTTTGTGGCTGCAAATCTAAATGATGTGTCAGATTTGTAAGCGAATATAAAATTGGATGATTGTTTTTAGAATATAAATTTCAAGTAATATAACCAAAACACTTAGCGTGTGTCTCCCTGATAAGTATTTCATAATTGTACTGAAGCTCATAAAACACGAAGTTGCATTTATTTTTAATATACTGTAGTTAACAATCTTGAAATTTCATTCTATAAACAGTTTCATAATATTGTTTTGATTTTGATTAATTTATTGAAGATGAAAAAGGTTATCTCCCAATTAAAAACCAATGATACATATTAATAGTGGAAAATAAACCATGTGTGAACTTGTAGTAAGCTTTGATTTTAGTGTTTAGAAGTTCATGATCCGTTTAGTTATAAAAGGAAAATTAATTTATAACCACAAAAAACAATAGTCCATTTGTAGATTAATTGGCTGTCATCAATTATATTATCATCAAAGTACACAAGACATGCGCTTTCCTCTAAGCCATAGACTCACCAAACTTCTTTTTTCTTAAAAAATATAAATAAATCCTATATATTATTTGAGAAGCATTTTGGGAGCATTTTGCTTAGGTGTCATCACCACAATTTTTTGAGTTTTTTCTTTTGATTTATTTTAATCTTTCTATACTAATTGCCAAACACATTTCTTTCCTAATTAATTAATGTTGATTACTTTTAGTCTCAATGCCAAACACATTGAAATAATCATAAACTTGCCAAAATCGAAATATTTCGAAATCATGTACTTGCCAAAAACACACACATATATATATATATATATGTTTCAAAAATTCAAGATTAAAATCATAAAACTAATTATGAACAAAAAATAATATATACTCCAAAAGTGTATCAATTAGGAAAAATAAAAAATATTTTCCTTATCTTTTAAAATAGAGGATCCCTAAATACTAATATACCATTATATTAAAGAAGAAGAATTCTAGACCATTATATTAGGTGTCAAGCTTGCAATTTATCTCATTTTAAAAAAATTAAAATTATATTATTAAGTTCTACTATACTCTTATCCAAACACTCTTCATAAGACAACACAATAATTTTTAGTTAGTTTGCATAATTAAATGTGAACAAGTTAATTTTAAAGTATATAAAATCTTCATTTTTGGAATCATAAATCACGATTTTAGCTAATGAAGGAATGTATTGTTTTCACTTTGGAATCTTCAATTAAAAACGTATATTCCTATGTTTACAAACATCTCAATGTTTACAAATCTACGAAGCTTATTATATAAAAAAACATTGTGCTGAGTCATAAACTGTATTTTTGTATATTATGAGATGAAATTAATACATTTTATTTTATGTATTGGCTAAGAAATTAAAATCGTTATTTTTGAAGATTATGAGATTGTATACATTGATCAAAAAATTAAAAACCACTATTATCATTTATTTCACGGGTGGAATACATTTCTATTCAAAATAATGACAAAATTTCAAAATATAAAGCAGATTTCAGATTCCGTATAACAATTTTCCAAAAGATATATTTTATTTTTTTAATTCAAACTATATTGAATTACTCGCTAATCATATGATCCCGCGTTATTCCAGCGTATAACGCGGGTAACTTTCTAGTTTTTTTTTTTTTTTTTTTTGATGACTCAGGGCATCTCAGGCCTATGTAGGGGCCCAAACTAATCCCTGGAGGAGGTGCAGCCCATGAATAGACCCTCTCTCCGGGTATTCAATTGGGCCGTAACTTTCTAGTTAGAATTATAAAACATCACTTTTGAAAATGAATGCATGTAAGAAGTTAACCATTGATTAATTTCATTTCTAAAAAGAAGAAGATAACGGTACATTATTCCGGACCACAGTTTTTAGATGCATAGGGCATAAAACGACATAGTCATTAATATTCAAATTAATAACGGTAAAAAGAAACCAGTAAAAAGTAAAACCTAGTAATTCTGGGATTCGTCTTATGGACTAAGGTCCATGCCTCACGTGAGATGGTTGTTCCAAAACTCTGTTTCGGCTAAATTCAGTTCTTGAACCATTTTAGCTAGACTTCATAGGTATGTATTGATCTTTACACATAATTAAGACTTTTTAAAAATAACATCACTTATCTTGAAGAGAAAATGACTAGCCTTTTGATTGTGAAAAAGGCGAGCTTGGAGGTATCTTCCTTTTTGATCATTTTTTGGATTACTGACTTGTTATGATGTAAAGTCTAACTTCATTTCTCTTTTATGAGTTTGGCTTGTAATCTTAAACAATTCCCCATTATTAATTATTCAGATGACAAAAAAAAAAAAAAAAACTTCAAAAGAAAATGGCTAAAACATCACGAAAATGATGGGGAAAGAGCAATAAGTCTAGAATATTTTGTATTGAGAAACCAAAACGTCACTTATAAAATGATGAAGAAGCGATGAATTGGCTCATATGGTTGAGAATATCGAATTATGCTATTCATTATAGGAAATTGTTACCAGCATTTATGGGTGTAAATATTTTCTTATTTTGGAAAATTTTGAGCACATATGTAATTCAATACAGTAAATTTGGTAACAAATTTTAAAAATTTTCTTTTATCAAGTTCAAGTAGGCTCATTTTAATGTGTCAGATTTCATACTCTATTCGAAGGTGAAAAGATAAAAAAAGTAGTGGATGACGTGTCAGCATTCTTCTTTAATTTCAAAGTAAAAAAATAGTGGATGCCAACTCATAGTTAGTTGGCATCCACTATTAATATGATAATATTAATAAGATTTTTTTTAAATTACAACTCTTCACCCAAATTTTTTAAGTACTTCAAAAGAACCCTTTAAATATTGAGACATTCACGGATCTAACAACAAAATTCCAAATGATTCATTTCAGTTAGAAAATTCAATATGAAATTAACCACTCATAACAAGTAAAAGAAAAAAAATAAGTAGCACTGCTGAAAAAAGCGTAGTATGTAGTATGAAACAACACGAGAGTCCCCAAATAAATATCGATTATACAGTTTTATGAATTTGGGCTTATTTGAGTACTAAAAAAGTACATTTTGACAATCTCTGTGGTGTGATCGTACTCCTCTTCCTCCTCCTCCTCTTCCCCCCCCCCCAAAAAAACGAAAAAAGCTCTGAAATTTCCTGTGAGTTTCTTCACATTATCAAGCTGCATTTCAATCTTTCAACATTTCTTCACGATTACAAGTCCCTTAGAAAATAAAATCAAATTTTTTTTTGTATCTTATTGTGCCGTGTATTAACACTATGATGTTATATATTGTGCAGGTTGCTTTCTTTTGGAGTCACATTTACTACAGAGAACATAATGGTACGTTTTATTGTTTCAAATCGAATAAGCTCTTGAATAAATTACAATTTTGATGTACCTTTTGTATGTGCAATGTTTTGTATGTGCAATGTTTCCCAAGGCTGAGCATTCTGGTGGTGATGATAATGATGTGGATTGGAATACGGATGATGAAATGGAGATCGATAATTTCCAATTTTCTCCAAATTCTTCTCCTGTGCATTCTCCGGTTGAATCGGCTAGTGTAAGTGTTTGTAACTCAAGAATCAAATTCTGAACTTGTTTCATAGTAATACAAGAGTAATTTGACTTTTGTTTTTGTGTATAACGTCAGAAAAACTCGCAAAACGTAGCTCAAATGTTCATTGAGATGGGATTTTCTCATCAAATGATTGATAGAGCGATTGCGGAAACTGGTGGTGAGTGAGACTATTTCTTGTTGTCTTCTCTGAACTATGCATTATTGAAATTAAACTTGATTTTGATTTAGCTTAATGAAGAGTTTATAATTTTCTAGAAACATCATATAATCTCATCACCTCCTTTGAGATTCTAGAGAATTCTTTTAGTTTATTATCTAGATAAGAATGTAGAACAATCTAGATAATTGTAGGATAAATAATCTAGATTTTGTAGAGATGTCTAGATGTTATAGAAAATTCTAGAGACTTGTAAAATATTTAGTAAGTAAGGAGGTTAGTAGAATAATCTAGAAATTTAGGGAGAAATCTTTGGGAGGCTATAAATACCTCCTCACCCTCTCATTTGTAAAACATACAATATTCAAGAACCTAATCAAAGTTAAACAAGTCTAATAAAATTAAAGTTTTAGAAAAAGTGTTCCAATTCATAAGTTCTCTAAGTGTCTTTCAAGTTATCTCTTAAAAGTTCTTCCATATTTCTTCATTATACTTAGAGGGTCTTTTATTAATTTCGAGTATCTCGGGGTTGTACGGTCTTGGGCTAGTGCTAAGCACTATCAAGAGAGGTTTCTTTGCATTTTGTAATGTTCATGGTTTTGCAGGACCAAACTTAGATCCTAGCTTGATTCTCGAAACGCTCGTCAAATATTCTGTGAGTTTCTTATAATGTTTGAACTCTTTTTTTTTGAAATGTTCTTCTCCTTGTGCTCACTGTTTACTTTGCGTCTTTGGATATTTGCTAACTTTTTTTTAATGTTTTTCTTTTGTGAAGACAAGCGGAGAAGCTAGTTCTTCAAACTCTAGGGTCATAGATGAGCTTATCGACATGGGGTTTTCCGAGGAAATGGCCTTAAAAGCTATACAAGAATACGGTATTGACATATATCTCGGTCTCTTTTTTTTTATTTGGAAAACTTTGATGGCGTTTACTGAATTGTCTTTGATAATATGCAGGAGAAGACAATATAGATGATATAACCAACGCACTTCTGAGTAACGCAGTATGTAGATATAGTCCGATTGTATATTGTGTCTTGAAGTTAAAATACAAGAGTTACATGTGTTATATGTTCGATATTTTTTTGTAGGAGGCAAAGAGATTGCGTGAAACAGATGACGAAGCCATCAAAATTAGCCCATCTTTAGATAATATCGATGACGACAATATTTACTCGAGTCTATTATCCTCGGATGAAGAGGTAAACCGTTTTATCCCAAGTTCTGACATTTTCAACGCATTCTTTTTCGTTTCAATGAATTTTGCATATTTTACATTTTGTAGAGTTAAAGTAAATATCTATTTTGGAAAATGACAGAATGCACTAAACTCCACCCATGGAGATGGTAGATTGAAAGCTTTGCTTGGAATGGCTTATTCGAGGCAGGAGTCTTCTATAGCTATAGAGAGATGTGGTAACCTCTCGCTTATTTATTTTCAAGATTTTGGTTTTCCGTTTGTTAGATGTTTTTTCATGTATTTCTCTCATAAAGAAAATTTGAGTCCCTGAAACTTGTACATGTTACTTCTCAAATAATTTCAGGAGAAAATGCAAGTGTTGCTGAGCTCGTAGACTTCATTTGTGCTGCTCAGATGGCTCGACAATTCGATGGTTTTTTTGCAATTTCGGATGAACAACAGGTAATAAATCTTTTTACAAGTTGTCTTCAATTTGCCGCATAGTATATCAATCAAATGCTTGTGAATAAAGGACCTGATGGTTCTTGTACACTTCAAGTTACTGTATTGGCATCTAATTCCTTTCTGGAATACTAAAGTTTCTTAGTAAAATTTATGCAGCTTTTCATGCTTGTTTTGAAAGCAATTTGATTTTTTTTTTTACTTTGCAGCCAAGCATTACTAGCAAGAAAAGGCGAGTGTATAGTGAATCATCGAGAAGAGATAGAAATCTGACCAGTGGTGATACGCTCATACGTCTACCAAATTCAATGATTGGATTTGGTGTTCCTAATGAACCGGGAATAAGGATGCAAAGACCAGTCCCGATTCCGGACTTTGCTCGTGGTCCGCCTTACTTTTACTACGAAAATTTTGTGTTGGCTCCTAAAGGTGTTTGGGACACGATATCGAGCCATTTGTATGAAATCAAGCCTGAGTTTGTCGACTCGATGTATTTTTCTGCTGCTATGAGGAAAAGAGGTTATCTCCACAACCTCCCAATCAATAACCGGTTTCAGATTCAGCCTCCACCGCACTATACTATTCAAGAAGCTTTCCCTTTGAGCAGGAGATGGTGGCCCACTTGGGATAAGAGAACAAAGCTGAATTGTTTGGTAACTTGCATCGGCAGTGCACAAACCACAAACAGAATACGTGTGAAACTTGAGGAGCATGATGGGGATCCACCTCAAGAGGTGAAGGAATATGTCATTGAACAGTGCAAAAGATGGAATTTGATTTGGGTTGGGAAGAACAAAGTTGCACCTCTCGATGCTGACGAGATGGAGAAACTCTTAGGTTTCCCTAGAGATCATACGCGTGGTGGAGGAATTAGCACAACCGATCGCTACAAGTCTCTAGGCAACTCGTTTCAGGTCTGATTTTTGTAACTTCAAACTCTATGTCACTTGTGTTTTGGGTTAATTCTTTGGGTCTAAACTTTAATTTTTTCTTCAGGTTGATACGGTGGCATATCACTTATCAGTCCTTAAGCCCTTGTATCCACATGGAATAAGCGTGCTCTCTCTCTTTACGGGAATTGGCGGAGGAGAAGTTGCACTTCACCGCCTCCAAATTCCGATGAGAGTAGTTGTCTCGGTTGAGATTGAAGAAGTTAACAGAAACATTTTGAGAAGTTTTTGGGAGCAAACAAATCAAAGGGGAGTTTTGAGAGAGTTTGCGGATGTTCAAGAGCTAGACAACCGTACGATTGAACAACTTATGGACCAATATGGAGGGTTCGATCTTGTTATAGGTGGAAGTCTGTGCAATAACCTTGTGGGAGGAAATCGGGTTAGTCGCAATGGGCTTGAAGGAGATCAGTCATCTTTGTTTTACGACTATTGTCGGATTTTGGACGCTGTTTGCCACAAAGCAGCTAGAATGAGAAGATGAGGAGTTTCTCTTCGGTTCAAGCTAGTGGTCGGTTTGGTACTATTATCCTTTTCCTTTGCAATCTCTCGTTAGATCATAGATGTAAAACTTTGGTACATGTTGGGTAATCAATCAAAAAGAACAATTTACTTGTTTTAATCTTTGGGTGAATTTTGAGTTATAATTAATGTCAATTACCCATCTGCAATTGTATGGATATGCTTATTTGCTAGAACTGTTGAAGATGGACACATTGGAAGAGGTTGGAATCGTTTGTATATGGTAAGAAACTGAAACTGAAACTGAAACTGAAACAGAGGATAATAATAATAGAAGTACAAACTAGAAATACAAGAAAACAAATGTAGTTTTTCTACGTAGTTTTTGAATTGGAGTTGTTTTGTTTTTTCAAGTTCTTTCACCGGCCAAAAAAAAAATATAATGTCAAATGTAAAGATCAATTCGCGTAACACATTCTTCCATCACTTGGCTAGAGCTTGTTGTATCTCTCTCTATCTGTGCTTCATCATAGTCTCGTGGAAGCTGCGAGGAGGAGATCCGTTGGAAGACGGTGGTGGAACTCTGTTGAATCTTTCGGGGCTACGACTCCTTTCACGCTCTCTTCCCCATCCACTGCTGCTTCTGAAATTCACAATTATACAAATCTCAAGTTACAAACAATCCTCCCTATAACATACTTCAATCAAATAAAACAAGAGGTCGTTATGTTTATGTTTATGTACCTGTCACGCGAAGCATAGCTACCTCTGCCACCGTAACCAGAGTCGCCTCCACGACCATTACCACCACGGCCTCCAGAAGGAGGACCCCAACGACTGAATTTGTTCATTCCACCACCACCACGACTAGCCATCTCGCGGATCTGTGGAGGAACTCGCTGGTTTGCTCCTTCCAAGATCTTGATCAGATCCGATGCATGTTTCGAGTCTTGATCACCAAAGAATGTGAATGCCTGACCAGTTGCTCCAGCTCTTCCTGTTCTTCCGATTCTGTGAACATAGTCTTCCACTCCATTTGGAAAATCATAGTTTATGACCGCCCTGTGATCCAAATCGTGTTAAATAACTTATACTTGCTTTTTAAGGATTGAAATTTAGATCACCTAAATATATATACCTGATGTCCTTAACATCGAGTCCACGAGCAGCAACATCAGTGGCGACAAGAATCGGAGTCCTGCCACTGCGGAATTGATTAAGAACATTGTCTCTCTCAGGCTGGGACTTGTCTCCATGTATAGCAGCAGCTCCAAATTGGCGGGTTATATTGCGTGTTAATTGATCACACATCCTTTTGGTTGAGCAGAAGATTATCACCTTTGACCCTGGTTCCTGAGACCGCAATATCTGCTCTAACCTTCTCTGTTTCTCCATTGGTGCTACCACTTCAATATGCTGTGTCCAAAAAAGTAGAACAATCAGATCTAATTTCCAGAAACGGTTCAAAACCATGACAACAATGGAGTCGAGTCAAGCCATACCTGTGTGATCGACTTGTTAGCTACAAGCTCATCGACGTTGCCAATGTTGACCTGAGCAGGGTTAATAAGCAAGTCAGCTGCAATTTTCCTGACTCCCTTTGGCCATGTAGCTGTGTACATAAGGGTTTGACGCTTAGTGGGAATTTCTTTCACAATCTTCCTTATCTGTGGTTCGAATCCCATGTCCAACATTCTATCTGCCTCATCTAGCACAAGATAAGATACTTGACGCAGACTAATTCTCCTCATCTCAAGGATATCATTCAATCGCCCCGGAGTTGCAACCACAATATCTGCTCCTCTATCTAAGTCCCTTAGCTGAGGCCCTTTTGGAGCACCACCATACAAACACTGAAACAGAGATAGAAAGCTCACACGTTTAGTATACGCTACAAAGATACTATACAAGTAAGATGTTGAAAATTTACAAGTTCAGGGAATTCTACTTACCGTACACGAAATTCTTGATGACCTCCCAAATTTAACAGCTTCTTCTTGGATTTGAGTGGCCAGCTCCCTTGTTGGAGACAATACCAAAATTGTTGGGCCCATTCGTGAATCATTTCGGATGCGTTGAAGATGCATAAAGCCAGGAAGCAGGTAACCCAAAGTTTTCCCCGAGCCAGTTTTAGCAATGGCTACTATGTCTCTACCTAGCATCGCAATTGGCCATGACTGAGCTTGAATTGGAGTTGGAGCAGAGAAACCTGCATTGAGTACCTAAGAAAGCAGAAAACCAGAATATCCTGAGAAGAGGAGCACCAAGTGTTTTTTTTTGGCTTATGAAATGGTGGCTCATGTCAGAAGAAGCACCATCCCCCATTTGCAGGTGGCAAAAGATTACTGATGAAACCTGCAGCAGGAGGAGTCCTCTTCTTCTGTCTGGACCCGGTGGTGAAATGAATCATCACACCATTAACAGGCCCGGCCACGAGCTTGGAGGATTCGAGAAGCCCTTCAAAAAAATTTGGTCCACCATAAAGGGCACTCCAAATAATTTGCAAGGACCTCAAAGAAGTGGCACAGTGTACGACATTAGCTCCTCCCCAGGAGCAAACATCGCACCTGGGAAAAAAGAAAGAGAAAAGGGTGCATATGGCATAAAACTTTGACTCTAAATGTTAAACCTAATATGATTTTAGTTTGGTTAAAAATAAGTCTAAATTAGGAAAACCAAGCCAGCTTCATAAATCAGACCCCAGCATAAAACTCGATATGGATCCAGCTTATTGGTAGAAAAGTTTTGACTATGATAAAAGGTTTGAGGGTTCATTTTCACTTTACTATAACAATAAACACATACCTCCCGCAGAAGCTCAGGAGGAAATCCAGTAGATTCAAAGGACATTAGAGGTGGTGGTAGCTGGCCCCCCTGAAGAAACGAGAAAGGAGCATTTAACAATATCAGTAACTACTTCGTAATTAAAAGAAAATAAGACATTTAAAGAACTAAACAGATCTGAATGCGACTCCCCAAGTAAGCTGTTCTAAAGTGATTACCGCTAATCAATTAGATACTTACACTGACAGTAATTTCATGACGGCGGCAATAGGCCTCAGCGGACAGTTCACTTCCGGGAGCAGATGAAGGAGTAGGACCTCTGGCAGGTGTTGGACCATATGCAGAATTCCCAACTCCGTTAGCAACACCATTTGAATATGCCGGTCCATTCCTGCCACCCTTTAACAAATTGAAAAGATAGAGAAATTAAAATAAACAAACAGAGAAACCATATAGCAACCAATATCGAATAATCAAAACCAAATAATTGGTCAGTACCTCACTAAACCTCGAACCAGACTCGACCTTATGGCCACCTTCACTACCTCTACTGTACTTATCATCATCCTTGACAGGGCCATAGCTACCATTTGCTCCAGAGGAAGCTTGTTGAACCTGAACGGAAGAGCTTACGGATACCGGAGCAAACTTGGGAGGTTGAGAGGAAGTTGGTCTCTCATACTGAGTAACATTGGTCTCCGGATTCCAAAAGTACAAGTAGCCAGTTCTTTCATCCACAAGCCCTTTCCAAGGCTTGGGAAGAGAATGATCCTCAGGTGCATAACGGACTGCAGAAGCAGCAGTAGCAGTAGCAGCCATATCAACTAAACCAAGAGTCCTGCTAATGTCAAAAGAGATAACAAATTCACTAAGTTAAACCCATCACAAAAACAAATCGGTAATCCCATTAAAAAAGCAATAAGATAATTTTCCAAAACAACAAAAACTAAACCGTTTGCTAACAAATTTCGAGCTAATATTGAATTTAGATTGGAATATCTTCTGTGAAATTCAAGTATTAAGAGAACAGATTATGCATCAAACATAAAATCTCCATAGATCTGGGAACAAAATCAAAAGCAAAAACCTAACACGTAAAAAGCAAATCGATCTAATAGCAGAATCAAGCACGATCGAACCGACGGAATCAAAACAAAACAAAAATCTCAAATACCAAATTCGAGAAGGCGAATCAAATCGGGATAATCACTCCGGCGAGACAATTTTCTTCTCTAGAGACGAAGGAACGTGCACGTACCTGAATTGAAGTGATGCGATAGAGGAAAGGAATGTAGAATCGGTCAAAATCTGTGAACTGGAGCTTTGAGATTCCTTTTTCCCTTTTATTTCTCTCTCTAGAAATCTACGCCACAAAGAAGAAGCGTAGAGAAGAGAGAGAAAGTAAGAAGGAAAGAGAATTAGCACCGTAACGCCTCCCGTTAGGTTTATAAGCCAAACCAACCACCACTACAAAAATATCTGAACCTAAATGAGCCGCCTCTTCTCTTTCAGGTCTTATTGGGCCAATTCAATTAATCCTCAAGGCCCATTTTATAATTAGAAGAAAATCAAAATTTCCAAAATATAATTTCAGATTTTATTATTAGGATATATAAAATTAATTATTGTATTTAAAATGACCAGTAAAACTATGGTGGTGTATAATTCTGATTTGAACAAAAAAAATGAATATAAGGTGTATATATTTATCAACCATAGAAATATGGTGAAATGAAAAACATATAATGCTTCTATTTATATACAAAATTCAAGAAGTTTTTGGGTTTGGTTTCACTTTGACCCTCTTGGCTTTGGTGTACAAATAAACTCCAGCTAGAGCAGTCGCCGTACCTGTATTCAAAAGAAGGCTCTTTACTAAAAGCAAAGATTCAAGAAATGAAATGTAACAAATCTTATATCCTAATTATATAGTTACCTATAGAATTAAGAGGCGAGACTGGAGTTTGGAAGAAAAGAATGGATGATATAATAACCACCACACGCTTCACACAGTTCCCTACAGAATGTGTGACTGGAGACACCATCTCTAAGATCATATACGATACCTAAACCGAGATACGGTTAATGCTAATTGGAATCGAATCAACAAACCTAAACCGATTCGGTTCGGACGAACCTGTTGGTACCTATGCAAGCAAACGCCAGCAAGAAGTGACATGAGGCAAAACTCTTTTACAGTCAAACCCTGACTTGTCTGTCAAGTAAACACAAAACAAAATATATAAAGTTATTGTTCTTTTTCTTGTTTTTTTGGAGATTTGTATTGGTTTATGTGTGTTTAGTACTTACAGCTATTTGTAAATGTGAAGGAGTAAACTTGAACCCATCAATGAGGATTGCTACAGGAACCAGTAAGACAAAGGAGATAATGGTTATTACAGAGAAAAGGTTGATGTTGTCCAAAGCTTCCTGTTTCAATGGACACTTTAGTAGATTTTTGACCACTAGTTTCAAGAGAAACAATCTTGATTATTCAGTTACTTTACCATTTCAACCATGAATTTTTTACTAAGAACATTGCGTGATTGGTTTGTTACATTAGATGCCATTGCACTGCAGAAACCAACCCTGATTCATTTTTGAGAAAGAAAAAAACCAAATCAATTGAAAAGTTACTCAAAAGTTTATCTACAAGATTTCTTGTGTTCATACCAATTAAAAGAAGCTTCTATGAAAGATGCTAATGAAACTCCAGCTACAATTGGTAACAACGAACCAACAATCCACAAACTCGGCCACTAAACACTCAACAAAAATCAGTAAGAACTCAAACATTTCGAAGAATGTCCACAAAAATAACTCTTTTGTGTACTTTAAAGTTGTTTCTAGTAGAAATACCATAAAATGAAAAAAAAAAAAAAACATAAAATGAAAACCCTTCTTTTATTAATGATTAAAGATTCAAACTTCAAGAACAGAGTGTCTCTGTTTATGGTTACCTCATCGAGCAAGAGGACAGAGAACAAGACAGTGAAGAAAGGCTCCATTGCTTTGATTGTATGTGTGAAAGAGACATTTACTCTTCCCAAGCTCACATTTGTTAACAAGTTACCTAACGTGTGAGCTGCTGCTAGTTGTACAATCACCGGAAACTGGAGATAACGAATCAAATGGTAAGAATTGTATCGAGATCTTTGTTTTTTTTTATGGTTTTGTTAGAACCATTTTGATTTACCTGAGGAGGAGCAATTTTTGGGAGTGGATGGAGTTTAAAGAGCCACGTTATTGCTATCATCAATGTTCCACACCCTAATTGAAATGCTGTTACGGTAGCTGGATATGGATAAACTTTAAGTACCTAAATGAACAAGAAATTTAGGGGAATACAAATCCAATTGTGAATCAAGATTCATGTTTCTGTTTGAGACAAAGAAAGGAACCTGTTTGTTGAAGATGTTGTAGTAGATATTGAGAAGGTACCAAGCTCCAAACATGGTTCCTAGCTTTAACCCTTTGAACAAACCTCCAGATTCCACATCTCCTTCCACATTTTCAGGAACTGTAGTTGACTTGAGCTTGAAGCCATTGAATCTACGGTTCGGTCTCAGAAACAACCAAGGATGATAAGAAGAAGAAGAAGAAGAAACAGAAGAAAAGAAGAAGAAGAAGTTTTGGCTCTTTTTTTCAATGATGACTCATGAGTAGATTTGGCAGCTAATAATGGAGATGGAAGTCTTGGATATGGTATTAGAAGCATAATTTTTCTTCTTGCTCTGAAGATTTTGTTCTTGAAGATCGATCTATGATTGGATGCTTGAATATCAACATAAATCCTCTGCCATTTGTTAGAGTTCCTAAAAAAATGTTGTTTTTGCTCTCCTTCTTCCTCCTTTGGGAATGTTTACAAGAATGGAATTGAAGTTTAATTTTAATATTTTTGTCAACATATAATAAGGGCACTTCTATATTATACTTCCTCTGTCCCATAATATAAGATTTTCTACCTAAAAGAGTAGAGTTTTTTTTTTTTTTTTTTGGGTAAATCAATGGGAGACCTTGTCTCCCATCATATATTATTAAACTTAACTAAGAAAACAATCATACTTTAATGTTTCTTGGACGCGCAGTCCCATTCGCATCCTTTAGTAAGATCGAATCAACAAACTCAAAAGACGAATAAAACATATGAAAGCCTAATGGTAAAGAAAAAGCATAGTTAGCTAATCCGTCAGCCAGACGATTAGCCTCTCTATACAAATGCAAAATCCAGACTATCTAGTCTCTAGAGATAAAGCCATGGCACAGACGCACCAGGAAGGACAACGGGTGAGACGCACTAACCCCTGTCAGAAGAAAACCAATAACCACCTTCGAATCCACCTCTAGCTCCAGCCGCTGTATTCCATTCTCCCAGGCTATAACTAGACTATAATATACTCCCCATAGCTCTGCTAATGGTGCTGAACAAATGCCAATGTTTAACGCAAAACCACCTCGCCAATTACCGTCTCCATCTCGCAAGACTCCCCCAGCTGCAGCCAAGCCCGGGTTCCCTCTTGAGGCACCGTCCGTATTAAGTTTAACCCATCCATCCATTGGTGGAGTCCATGCAATCATCCTCTCTTCTTGCAAATCTCGATTCGATGTATGGCCTAGTAGCATATGGGCTGCCGAAACTTCCTTTGCGATGTCTCTAACAAATCTTACACGGTCCCGACATTTTCTATTGTTACCAAAGACATTATCGCATCGCCATTTCCATCCCCACCATATTGACATTGCAAACAAAGTAGCCCAGGAACTAGTTCCTCCCAAATTTTCATAAAGCCATTCTAACAAGGACTTTCCAAAGAAAGCTTGAATGCTCCGTCGCGGTACCAATCGTAGCCAAATCCCAGACATCGCTGGACAATCCCGGAGAATATGAATGATCGACTCCTCTCCTCCTTTGCAAATTTGACACAAACTCGTATCACTTAGGTGTCTCCTATGTCTCTCGGAGTTAGTCATAATACCTTGGTGAGCCACTACCCATAAGAAACCCCTAACCCTCTCCGGAGTCACCACCTTCCACACTCTCTCAAAGAATTTACTCATATCCGGTTGCAAAGTACCCTCTTGTGTCAACATCGAGTACGCTGTTCTCACTGTGTATAGACCATCAACTCCTTCACTCCAAGATATGTTATCGGTGGCTCCCGAAAACCTATCTAATACTACTGAGGAAAGTTGTAATCTCACATTGAGGGGCACATTGTGTGAGATACGGGAAAGGTCCCATCCTACACCATCACTCCATAGATTACAAACATATGTCTCCCTAGCTTCCTCCGGTAAATGACCAATCACCATATCAATGAGTGGTGTTTTCAACAGCCACTTATCCTGCCAAAACCGAATTCTTCGTCCATCACCTACGACCCAACTCAGACCCGGCAAAACCACATCTCTCAGCCCCACACCGATGCTCCTCCACGTTGACGACCAACCTCCTTTAGCCACTAACCATGAAAGATCCGTCATTTCTCTCACTTTGTATTTATGACGGAGTACCCGAGCCCATAAGCTTTCCTTATCTTGTAGAAGTCTCCATCCAAGCTTCCCTAAGAGAGCTTTATTCATTGGTTTTGCCGATTTGATTCCCAATCTACCTTCCTGCTTTGTCCGACACACTCGAGACCAACCTATTAGATGTTGCTTCTTCTTTTCCACTGTACTACCCCATAGAAAAGATCTCGAAGCACTATCCAATTTGTCAAGGATACTGACCGGTAAATATATAGTACTCATGCTATGGATCAGAATTGATAGAAGGACTAATTTTATCAAAGTCAACCTCCCTGTGAAACTGAGAAAATGAGCTCTCCATTCCGATAGTATTGATGTGACCTTCTCTAAGATCTCTCCAAACGTCTCTTTATTGATTCTTTTTTGTAACACGGGCATCCCGAGATATTTACCCAGCTCCTTAGTTGATTTTATACCGCTCTCATCACTTATCAATTTCTCTAGATCCCGATGCACATTATTAGAGAAAAAGATCTTGGACTTAGCTAAACTCACTTTCTGACCCGAAGCCGTACAAAACCGTTCTAACACTCGCCGTATAACTCGAATTTGCGCCACCGAAGCTTCAGCGAACAAAATAAGGTCATCGGCAAAGCATATATGTGACAACTTTGGACCCCCACGTGAAAGAATAATAGGTTTCCATTCCTTCAAAGCTATAGAGACGTCTATCTGATGAAACAATCTTTCCATACACAACACAAACAAGTATGGCGACAAAGGATCACCTTGATGAAGACCCCTTTCTGGTCTAAACGGTGTTGTCTTCTCTTCATTCCATAATACGGTAGTTGATGAGCCCGTCACATTCCATAACCCATCGAATCCACTTATCCGGTAACATTGCAGCCCGAAGAGTATCCTCTAGGAAATCCCATCTTATTCGGTCATAAGCTTTTTCAAGATCAAGCTTTAATAGCATCCACCCTTTCCGTCCCTTTTTACGTCTCATGGAATGTACCGCCTCTTGAACGACCATTATATTATCCGTACTTAGCCTTCCGGGGATAAAACTCGTCTGAGCCGGGCCTATTAACTTTGAGATAACAGTCTTTAATCTCAACACCATGGTTTTAGTAATAGTTTTAAATAACACGTTACATAAACCGATGGGTCGAAATTGCATGATCTTCTCCGGTTTGGTCACTTTCGCAATCAAGACCAACAAGGCATCACTTGTTTCTCTCGGTAAATTACAAGTATCAAAGAATTCAAGGACAAACCGGATTACTGATGGACCAACCACATCCCAACATTGGTGATAGAACCCGGGTTGATAGCCATCCGGTCCCGGGGCCTTAAAAGCACCCATGCTTCGGACTGCAACCTCTACTTCCTGAGCCAATAAAGACTTATTTAGATTAGCTAACTCATTCGTCTCTAGCCGCGTAAAACCCATTGCCGGTAGTTTTAAAACCACTGGATCCACATCTGCAAGCGAGTATAACCGTTTATAATAATCCACCGCCAAGGACTCTAGCTCTTTTGTTTCCGATATCCATCTTCCATTCTCATCTTATAACATCTCTATGCGGTTTCTCCGACGCCGAATGATTGTCGACATGTGAAAGTATTGCGTATTACGGTCCCCCAGAGCTATAACCTTCTCTCTCGACTTCTGGTACCACAACACTTCCTCTTGTTCAAGTAATACCTCAAAAGCCTTAGTCAACTCCTCCTCTTTCTGTAAGAGTGGATCCGATTGGTGATTATCCAATAAGTCTTGTACCATTTTAATCTCCAACATAAGCTTCTCTTTTCTTTGATGAATGTCACCAAAAACATCTCGGTTCCACTTCTTCAACTTTACCTGTAAACCATCCAACGCCTGAGGTGTGCTTATGTCTCCATTCCACGAATTTATGACTAATTCCTTGAAACTTTCGTGTTTCAACCATGCCGCTTCAAACCGAAATGGTCTCCTCCTTGGATCCCCTGTACCGCTTTGTTGTAATTGCATATACAACGAGGCATGATCACCTAAAAGAGTAGAGTTTAAGAAGCTATATAAATTTTATTTTTGTTTTGTATTTTTACATTAATGACATCATTTAATATTTAATTAAAAACAAATCAACCAATAAGAAAAAGAGTTATTTAGATAGATATCAAAAAATTGTTGGATATTTAGGAAAATGACAAAAAGTTTAGGGAATCCTTTGGAAAACTCTACAAGGGTTTGTGAAGAGTATTATCATTTCCCTAAATATGATATAATCCTTTGATGGTGAGTGCAAATACTCTAAGAAAAATAATGCAGAATATAAATGCTCACAATACATTAAATTTTGCATAGAAACTTGAAAAAATCAAATACTACAATGGAACAAAAAAATAATTTTAAACCATCTTAAATAATGAGATGGAGGGTCTTACAAATTACTTATCCTAATAAGCATTACAAATTCATCACCATTAATGTTTTTTTTTTTTTTTGTCACAGACACATTTCGACATTAATTACGCAAATACATTATCTGTATCCGATAACCAATGTGGAATCGAAGTGCTGATAAAAGTAGAAGTAGTATTTCGCGTGCGCACATTCCTCGCCAGCAAATCCGCTCTCTTATTAATCTCCCGTCATTGATAGATGAGCTCGAATTCGGGGAACGAGTCCCGGAGGATTGCCAAATCACGCAGCTCTGGCTGAAAGCTAGGCCAGTCTTGGGGAGACTCCACCATCTTCACCAAATCCGTAGAGTCGGTTACAAAGGTTGAGCAATAACGTTCCTTCCGTAGCAAACACCGCATGACCCACACTAACCCATGCAACTCCGTATGTAGGGGGGACAGGCTTCTTGGAGTCCCGGACAGTCCTAGGAGGTCAGTTGTTCCATCTTGAAGCTGCAACACTCAACCAACTCCACTAGCCCTCTCTTCCTGTTTCCACGAACCATCAACAAAGCACATGAAAGTGGCATTCGACCTACCAGTATCCAACTCAGCAGGGCTGGCGATGGTATGGTCCTTTATATTCGCTTGTATCCAGGCATCAGAGTCCTTTAGAGCAGAAGCCCAAATTTCAGTCTGTTGCCGTAGCACCGATATGAAAATCTTGTCATTCCTTGCTTTCCAAATATACCATAGTATCCAGGGGAACGTCTGAGAGACTGTAGCACTAACCTGAGACAACCGCCAGAAGAGAGTATCAAAATTCGCCCATAGGCTCTCCGAAGGGAAGCGTGCAACTTGTGCCGTGACTCCGGACATACACCACGTCTCCTGCGCTTGTGGGCACAGGAAGAGCGCGTGGTTAATAGTCTCGTCTAGTTCGCCACACCTAGGGCACGCTGCCGAGTCCCGGATATGACGATAGTGAAGACGTTCGTTCACCGCCAATGCCCCTGTGAAACTTTGCCATAGGAAGTGCTGCAGCTTATTAGGAGCATGCACCTTCCAGACATGGGCTTGGAGGGGAACATCTGACGGGAGTTGTAAAGAAAACTAGGTCTCCGGTTCCATGTTTGTCTCGCAAGTTCGTATCCCGATTTAACTGTATATACACCGGACTTGCAAAAATGCCATGAGAAATTATCATCTGGCATGTGGGGAGATAGCCGGAGGCTAAGGATTCATGAAATATCCAATGGTTGATTATGTGCCCGTATTGCAAGAGTATTCCATGTAGAAGTACCATGGTTGATAAGGCCTGCCACCCGGAGAAGTGGATTGGTGATGCTATGACGGCTCATTGGGGGTCGAGGGATTGAGTCTGGTATCCAGTTGTCTGTCCAAACCGCTGTAGACCGTCCATTAGCAATGATGCATCTCGTACCTTTAGTAATCAGAGGCATGGAGGACCAAATACTGCGTCATCCATAGGATGGACGATTCGGCTTCCGAGTATGAAAAAGATGCACATTTCAAAAGTATCGTCCCTTAAGAACCTTTGCAGCCAGGGAATTGGGGAACTGGTGTAAACGCCACAACTGTTTAGCCAAGAGAGCCTGATTAAAATCTGTAAACGATTTAAATCCGATACCACCCTGATTCTTGGTTAAACAGAGCTTGTTCCATCCAAGCCAGTAGATTCAGCGTATTTGGGGTTTAGATCTCCACCAAAACTGAGCAGTTGTACTGGCTAGTTTCCTACACAACCCTTTAGGGAGAAGGAAGCAAGACATCACATAAGTAGGAATGGCTTGCGCCACTGATTTAATCATCACCTCTTTACCTCCTTTGGACAAAAACTTAGCGGACCAACCATTAATCCGGTCATTAAGGTGATCCTGAATATAGGAGAATATCTGGGCTTTAGAGCCCTGAAGTTGCTCTGGGATTCCCATATACTTCCCAGATCCGCCCTCCTGCAGAATCCCTAGCCGATGTTGAATGGCCGTCCGAGTCTCTTGGGGGACATCCTTACCAAATGTTATGGCAGATTTATCGAAGTTAATTCGCTGGCCCGATGCGTTACCGTATTCTTGGAGAATCTTCCATATCGTATCACTTTGTGTCAATTCTGCCCGACAGAAGAACAGACTATCATCTGCAAATAATAAATGGGAAACCGGCGGGCTGGCAAATGCCACCTTAATCCCAGAAATACTCTCACTGGCCTCCGCAGCCTTAAGGTTTGAGATTAAGACCTCGGTACATAGGATAAATAAATACGGTGATAGTGGATCACCTTGGCGGAGGCCTCTTGTCGGTGTTATTGATCCCCGAGGGTTGGCATTCAAGAGCAGATGATAAGTGACAGAGTTCACACACTGCATGATCCACGCTATCCACGTCTCAGAAAACCCCATCTTTCGCATAAAGGACTCCAAAAAACCCCATTCCACACGATCATATGCCTTGCTCATATCCGTCTTAATGCCCATAAATTCCTTACGACATTTATTCTTGGTAACCAGTGCATGGAAGACCTCTTGTGCAACCAGGACATTATCAGAAATAACCCGCCCGGATATAAACGCCGATTGCGTCTCTGAAATTAATTTTGGCAGAAGTCGCTTGAGCCGCTGGCATAACACCTTAGAAATGATCTTATAACTCACATTGCACAGGCTAATGGGCCTAAATTCCTTCATTGCCCGAGGACGATCTGTTTTAGGGATGAGGCAGATGTTGACCTCATTCATACTAAACTCAATCACACCAGAAGTCATAAATTCCTGGACCATAACGACCACCTGTGGCCCTAGAATATGGCAGAACTTCTGGTAGAACAGTGTTGTCATCCCATCCGGCCCAGGGGCTTTCTCCGGATGAATAGAAAAAACCGCCGCCTTAACCTCCGAAGGAGAAGGAGGTCGGGTGAGAATGGCATTCATCGCCGGTGTATTAGTCGTAGGAATATGGCGCAAAGATGTCTCCAAATCAGATATTCCCTCCGATGAGAAGATATCTTGGAAGTATTCTGTAGCTATCTGCTCTATCTCCGCATCCTTTTCCGTCCACTCGCCGCTTGAATTCAGAATAACAATAATTATATTCCTTGCCCGGGGTTGCTTAGTCGATGCATGAAAATATTGTGTATTTTGGTCCCCTGCCACAAGCCACAAAACTCTGCTCTTCTGCTGCCAAAAAGTTCCTCCTCAGTCAGAGCGATGCGTAAGCGTTCTTGGATTTTGGATACCTCCTCAAAAGATATCGAATCATCGCTCTGTAGTCTATCTAACTCCAGCTTAAGGTTTTCGACAATCTCTCCACTATTCTGTTGATCAGCTCGACGCCAACGGGAAATAAGTTTCCGGCAGAGTGAAATACGATCACCAACCTCCAAAGTAGGATCAGGGTTGTCTGGTGCCCAACCCTGCTTAATAATCTCCTCAAAGTTCGGTTTTGAGAGCCAGCGCTTATCGAAGCGAAACTTCTTTACTCCTTGAAAATCTTCAGAAGTAATTCGGGTAAGAAGGGGCCGGTGATCTGACCCCATGAAACGCATGTATTCCGTACGGGTATGGGAGAACACCTCATACCAATCCTCGTTACCCATGACTCTATCAAGGCGACACCGAATCACATTTCGTCCTCGACGCCCCACCCATGAAAGACAATTCCCAGAATAGGGGATTTGACATATTTTAAGTCTTTAAGACTTTGATGTATTATATGAGAGGTATTTAAGTCTTTAAGACATTGATGTGCTTATGTAAATCATGTTTTAAAAGTGATTTGACATATTTTGTTGCTAATTTGCAAGTGACGCATAATTTTGGTTCGCTTCACATCAAACTTTTGCAACTCCAAAATATAATATCTCACTAAACTTTACGTACGAACGCTAATCTATTTGGAATTGTCAGAGGGAAATGTATGGATGTTATCAAAGGAGGTTTAAACATGTGGATGTTGTTTGCTTCTAAGTGGTGGTACCAATCAATTTAGAGTAATATCGTGTGATTTCTTAAACAATATGGTCCCATTGCTTTGATCATTATATCTTTTTCTTTTTTTTTTTGTCACCTTTGATCATTATATCATTAGCATATTTGTCTTGATTTATGTGGGTAATACGATTTATCATTTGCCCATAAAAATAGATACTATATGGCATAAGTGTATTTGTATATATACTCGCCAAAGAAAAAAACAAATCATCTACCTGGCTGGCATGTTTTTTATTTTCAAACTTGAGTTGGGAAATATGTTGGAAACATAATTCCATACATTCATTACGTCAAAATCTAAAAAAATGTTACATTTTCAACAAATTGAAAACCGAAACACACCGGCGTGGTAAGAGTTTTTCGGTTATCAATATCTACAATAGCTTGGGTGTTAAATTTTAAACACAGTACGGCCCATGTAACTCAAAAGTGTCCATAACCTTCTTACTCAATCAGAGGGTTTTAATTACATGACAACAATAAGCAACTTGGTCCATATGATTTTCATTAAGTTTTCTCAATCAAAGGTTTTAGAAAAGAAGACAAAAATTCCAGAATCGGAGAATTCGTTCGATTGATCGATGAATACTTCTTCTCAGTTTATGGATAAGCAGATAATGGATCTATCTTCTTCATCTCCACCTTCCACTGATTTCATCGATCTGATGAACAACGGTAACTCACAAGACGATGATCACCAGAAGCACCGAATCGGAGATAATGGATTAGAGTCGATGAAGGAAGAGATCGTTCCTAGTTACGATTTCCAACCGATTCGTCCTTACACCGCCGCTGGATTGTCTCACTCGGCTTTAGATCTCGCCGGATCTACCACTTGTACGACTGCTAGGGTTTGGTTCTCCTCTGATTTTAAACCCATTTCCAATTCGACTAACAAGGTAATACTAGTGTGTCTCTCTTTGAATATGAGATTGATTAGTGTGCGTTATTGATTGTTTGTACGCGTCTTGTAGGGTTTTGGATCTCTCGACGACTCTATTGAACCACCTGCGAAGTTGGTTTCTGAAAAGGGTCAGAATGTGTGTAATACGATGATTATATCTGAGATTGATAGAACAATGAAGAAACATGTAGATACTTTGTTGCATGTAATGGAAGGTGTGAGTGCACGTCTAACTCAACTTGAGAGCAGGACGCGCAATCTCGAAAACCTTGTCGATGATCTCAATGTTTCTGTTGAAGACAATCACGGAAGCACCAGTGGTAAAATGAGAAAGCTTGAAAATATCCTTGTTGAGGTAACTTTAGAGAATGCTTTTGGAATTAGATTTTAGATTTTATGTTCTGTCTTTGGGAAGATGAAATTGTTACCGAGTCCTTGCGTATTTAGAAAAGTTATCTCATGCTTTAAGTCTATTTAGAAAGCAAAATTTCTTGAATTGAGTATATAATACACTTTGTTGATGATTTGGTTCCTTCTTTATGTGAATTGTGTGTAGGTGCAAAGTGGTGTACAACTATTGAAGGAGAAACAAGAAACTATTGAAGCTCAGCTTTCGACGCTTCAGGTATCGAAAGTAGACCAACACCCGAAAACGCACTCTGTCCATGTTGATCCTACTGCTCAATCACTCTCACCAGTCCCTACGCAGCAAATGCCACAATTCCCTCGTACGTCTTTCCCACAGCCACCATCTTCCGCTGTTGCTCCGTCTCAGCAAATCCACCAGCCACTGTCTTCACATCTACCGAGTCAGTTTTCTCCTCAACAAGAACTGTATTGCCCTCTGCCTAATCATTCTCAACCACCCCCACCAAACCAGCTTCCTTACCAAGCTCCTCCTCAAACACAGCTGCCGCATCAACCACCTTATCAGCCACCACCTCAGCAGCCACAGTATCCTCAACAGCAACCACTATCATCAGGTTACAAACCCGAGGAACAACAACAATACCCGGTGCAGTCGTACCCCCTAAACCCTCCTCGTCAGCAGCAGCCAGTTGGTTCTGCTCCTTCACAACAGTTCTACAACGCTCCTCATCCTCAACCGTCAATGTATGATGGAGCGGGTGGTCGATCTAATCCGAGTTTCCCGCCAGAGCCTTACCCATACACTGGTTCACCTTCACATTTGAGTAGCAGCGGCACTGGTTACCCACAGCTATCAAATTCACGTCCATTGCCACATGCTTTACCAATGGCTTCTGGTGTCGACGGCGGCTCTAGCTCTCCGAGATCAGAAAGCAGAGTCCCAATTGATGATGTAATTGACAGGGTTACAACCATGGGATTCCCAAAGGACCAAGTGAGAGCGACTGTTAGAAAATTGACCGAGAACGGTCAAGCTGTTGACCTCAACGTGGTTCTAGATAAGTTGATGAATGATGGAGGAGCTCCACCTGGAGGTTGGCTTGGTAGTCGGTAGTCACCAGTATAGCTGACTCTGTATGGTAGTTAATATCAATTAGCAATTTTACCATCAATCTTGAAGTTGTTACTTAAAATCAGTTTCATTGCTGTTCTTAGAGCTTGTGACCGATTGTGAAAACAAATGGAGACGGTTATGTTTGAAGCTTGATGTGTTTTTGGTTTCTTTTCTTCTTATTGTTTTACCATTTGTATAGCAATTCAACAAAGGACGCACCAATGAAACTAGGAACCGATGTAAGCAAAACGTCTGTGACATTATTATTACATAAACTCAAGCTTTGAAGCAAATACAACATTTTGAAACATACAAACATCTACCAAGAAACAAGAAGCACAACAAACGACCCTTTTGTTCACCACAAAACACACAGATTATGTAGACGCCACTCGGACCTCGTGAGTAGTTTTGGTGTGGCCCTTGGTGTCTCTGTCTCCTCCTCGGACATCATGGGTCTTGGTCTCTCGGACATCATGAGCTTTGTCTTCTATGGTTTGTCCAGCATCTTTAGTCCTCTGTCCAACATACTCAGCCATGTCAGCCAAACGGTGCTTCGCTTCCTCCAGCTCCTCTGGCAAGTGCTCCCTGGCACGACGGAAGAAGTTGAGCACATACGACATCGATGATAGTCCCGCGAGCCCTATTGCGCCTGAAGTAAAGAATCCGGTCATCGCTAGACCGATCACAAACGCTGCTGGTACGATCACCGGACTGAAGATGAGGAACAACGGGAATGCTAGCATTAACCCAATAACAGAACCGGCTAATGTCAAGCCGGCTAGAAGCAGCAGCGTCCCTCCAATCGGTACACCGGCCACCACGGTAATAACCTGCATGCACGTGCGTCATACGTAAACCACATGAATCTATATATGCATGTAATTTGTTGTATATAGTGTTGAGATTGTAAGACCTGAGTGGAAGAAGGGCCATGCTGGGACTGAAGGACTTTGATGCCGCCTTCACGTTGGTGTTGAGGATGCACTTGAAGCTGGTGTGAATGTGTTCGAACGTCCGCCATTTTTTCTTTCAGAATCAAGCTTTTGCAAGTAACTAAAACCAAGAGAGTGTTGCTGAAATAATTGCTTCTTCCTTTTAAGGCTTGAGAAATGAGATCGGTTTGTCGTAATATAGATCAGTGACATGCTGCAAGAAGTTGACACGTAACGGAGTGATGTGGCACCTGAGAAGCTTGCATGAGTAACAAGTTTCGTTCCTTTTTAGATTAACTTTCGAAATAGCTAATCCGATGATACCAATGAAATGTCTGTTTTACCCTTATACACAGTGTTGAATTACCAAATTATCCACTCTCTTGAGTTGTCTGACCAAATCAGCCATGGAAAGCTTACTTGAGTGGTGTATTCAGATTGTTGAACAGATTATGCAGGAGACTGATCAAGAACTGGTTTCTCCAAACTCAGTACATAGCTTGAGAATGTGGTTACTTGCTCTCTAGCTTCTGCAAACACTGAATCATAAGCTGTCTCCTTCAGAACACACAGAATTTTCCGAGTGTTTTCTCATATGCAAACCCAGCTGTTTCAGCAATCCATAAACAGGCCCTTTCTCAGCATGAAAATCATCATCAGCCACAAATCTATGGACTTTTCTTTTAATCTCAATCAAGCTCTCTGCTAATCCTTTCTTAATTCCTCTGTTCTTCACTGAGACTCTCAACTTTTCCACATTATCCCATTCTCCCTTAACCCCATACATATTAGACATTAACATGTAATAACCAGCATGATTAGATTCCAATTCAAAGAGCTTCTTTGCTACAGTTTCTGCCATCTCACCATTCTGATGAATCCTACACGCCCCTAAAAGAGTACCCAAGATTTGAGGTGTTGGTGAAAAAGGCATCAGCTTTATAACATCAATGGCAGTATCTAATTCTCCTACACGACCAAGAAGATCAACCAACACAGCATAGTGTTCTAAGTTAGGAACAAGTTTATAGTCACTAACCATCAACTCAAATATTCTCAACCCCTCGTTAATCAAACCAGAGTGACTACAAGCAGATAAAATTGAGAGAAATGTCACTCCATTAGGCTCAACGTCTGAGCTCTGGACCATTTGATTAAATGTCTCTAACGCCTTCGTGCCTTTCCCATGGATTCCATAACAAGTGATCAAAGAGGTCCAAACCACTGTGTCCTTTAAAGTAATCTCATTGAAAACTTCAGAAGCATTGCCTAGACTCCCACATCTCGAATAAAGCTCTACAAGAGAAGCTCCAATGAATGGGTTACTGTCAAATCCAAATTTGATCACATAACTATGAAAGCATTCAGCTTGTTTGAGAAATCCCAACTCCGAACATGACCCGAGAACCTTCACCATAAGAATAGCATCAGGCCTGGTATTATTTTCCAGTAGCATCTTGGAAAATTCTTCAGTTGACCTTTGAGCCATTCCATTTGATGTAAAGCCGCTTATCAAAGCAACCCAAGAGACTACATCTTTCTTTTGAATCCTGGAGAAAACAGCATAAGCTTCTTCAGGGGAGTAACACTTCATATACATATCAACTAGAGCAGTGGAGACTTTCACTTCTGTCTCTAAACCTTTCCTAATAACTAATTCATGAGTCTTCCTACCTTGCTCTAAATCATGAGCAGCTGCACAAGCTTGTATAACACTGAGCATAGTAGCAACATTAGGTTCTATACCATTATCCATCATTTCATTGAATACACACAATGCTTCAGTAGCAGCTCCATTTTGAACATAGCAAGCTATCACAGTGCTCCAAGATATAACATCTTTCTCTTCCATCATCTTGAACAAATTAACCGCCTCTTTGAAAGCTCTCGACTTCGCATAACAATGCAATAGTGAATTCAATAAAGACAAATCCTTTTCAAATCCTTTCCTCGTAACATAGCCATGCACACATCTCCCAAGCCTTGAATTCGATAGTTTTGTACATGCAGAAACTAATGTGATTAAAGTTACCCGATCAAGACTAACATCCGAAGCCATCGCCATTCTCCTGAGAAACTTTACGGCCTCAAAAGGAAACCCGTTTTTCTCAAACCCGGAAACCATTGAAGACCATGTCACTATATCAGGCTTCTCTAACTCATCAAACACCCTTAATGCTTCAGTCATTCTCCCAGATTTTGCATACATATCTATCAGAGCAGATCCAACATAAAGGTCAGACCCAACCGTAGCATCCTTCTTGACGAACCCATGAATCATTTCTCCATACTTAACTTCCCGCAACTCCACACACGCCTTCAGAACAACCGGAAGCGTGAAGTTATCAGGCTTTTCTTCATCATCACGAAACATTTGACTAAAATGACAAAGAACTTTTTCCCATTTTTTCTCTCTGGATAAACTCTTAAGAAGAGTATTCCACTCATATAAGCTTCTCTTCGTCATTTCGCCGAACACTTGGCGTGCATCCACCGAAGAAGAAAAATTCTGATAAAAACCCATCAAATTTACCTGAAAATAATCTTATCCCGGAGTCAATAATTCGATTTCAGAGACAAATTCCATCGATTTCTTCTCTGCTACATTGCTTGAGAGCAATTCAAAGTTACTTGCTTTGCGAGGGAGAGAAGGCTCAAGCATGAACATGAAGCACATAAATAGACTACAATACGACGACGTTTCTCATAGCTTATTGGGCCTGGGCCGAATTATGTTTGGATAATAGTCTAATACACTTCTTATTTGTACCATTTTGATTGGTCAATTATTGTATTTATTTTTTATAACCATACCGACGTGAGATAAGTATAACAATTATTAATCGGGACCATTATTAATCTATATACAATAAATAAAGATTTGTTGAGTATTAAGGAAAGAAAATAAGAAATCACGTGGCAGTATTAGAGCTAATGCTGTTGTTATTGAGAATTGGAATAGCTACAAATACGCACAAGCCTCCTCCTTCGTCTTCTTCTTGGAGCTCTGACTCATCAGCCAAATTTCTCAGAATCGAATCGAAGCCATTTCGAGAACCAAGGTCAGCATTTTCTACTGCGCAATCTCTCTCGATTTTCTTCGGAAATATTTCCTTCGTTTCTCTTTTTGATATTTTTCTCTATCGTCTACATTTGAGCTACTTTTTCATGTTGTTATCGTCTGTGTGTTTTGTAGGTGTCGTGTAGTGCGAATCATCTCGGATTTGATTGATTTGTCACGAAACGCGTAGAATTCGGTGGAAGTTGTTCAAATCGGAACTTGTTAGGTTATCATTACGTCGCAATCCGAACGATTTTCCAATATTCGATCAAACGTAAGCTGAATCTTTTCTTTTTTTGTTTGTTTGTTCGTATCTGCTTTAAACCGCGTTGGATGATGACTCTCTTTTGTTTTTAGTATTTCTTTAACCTTGGTGATTTCCCCTTTTTGCGGAATTGATTCTGGTTTTGGATTATTCTACCTATTGATTTGTCCGCATATTCTTATTCCCATTTCTTTTTTATAGTTGTTCAGTCAGAATCTTGATTTTGGTTTGGTGTTGTATAAATTCTTGATAGATTTGCATATCTGGATTTTGGTTGCTGGTTGTAGTTAAGAGTGAAGAAGAGATAGTAGAAAAGGAATAAGAGCCAAATAAGGGATGCCTTTGAATTTAGGAAACGATGGCGATGGATCGTCTCGGATTATTCTGACTGAGCCTCGTGGATCAACTGCAGAGGTTTGAATGTTTCCATGTTTTCTCTTCATCATCAGTTTTCTGTAACTTGTGTTGAGCCTGCCTTCATTTTCTTGGATTGAAACCTTTCAGGTGATTCTACATGGAGGACAAGTGATTTCTTGGAAAAATGAAAGGAGGGAAGAACTGCTTTATATGAGCAGCAAGGTAAGCTGTTGAACTATTGTTCCATAGCTTCTCATTTTCTGTCATGTGTGACTTTAATATGTTGATGAAGAATGAATTTATATTCCTTTGCACTCAGTACCTGTGGCACTATTTACAAGTCTGAATGTGTAAACCGAAGCAGGATGTTGTAATGTGTCTATTTTTATTTGATGTGTCTCATTTAGGCTCAATATAAGCCACCCAAGGCGGTCAGAGGAGGAATACCTGTTTACTTTCCACAGGTTTGGGATCTCAGTTCACTTTAAAACAGTTAAATAACGTTTTCCTGTTTTTTTGTAACACCGTCAAGCATGCTGTGTCATCACTGCAGTTTGGAAACATTGGTGGACTTGAGCGACATGGATTTGCTCGGAACAGACTCTGGTCATATGATGATGATCCTTCGCCTCTGCCTCCTGCTAACAAACAGTCATCAGTTGATCTGATATTGAAGGCTACGGAAGATGATCTAAAGATCTGGCCTCACAGGTGTGTGTGAGAGATAACTTACTCAAAACATTGAATCTTGCAGCCACATGTTTCTCGTCGCCCATGTTCTGTAATTTGGATGTGTTGTTTGTGTATCTGTATTATCATCTTTTTGGCTAACTTCATATTTCCTCGGTGTTATTTGCGCAGCTTTGAACTCCGTGTTCGCATTACCATCAGCCCTGGGAAACTTACTTTGATCCCTCGTGTGAGGAACATTGACTCAAAGGCATTCTCTTTTATGTTTGCACTTCGAAACTACTTATATGTATCTGACATAAGGTGTGCCTTTCACATCTGATTTTTCTCTACATAAGATTGCTTCCATTCCATTCTTTGAGTATTAACTCATGTGTGTATCGAATTTGCAGTGAAGTACGGGTTGAGGGCTTGGAGACACTTGATTACCTGGACAACTTGATGGGTAAAGAAAGATTCACCGAGCAAGCAGACGCAATTACCTTTGACGGTGAGGTAAGTAAATGTCAACCATTGTTTTACCTTTGGAAATTTTCAAAGAAATCCCAAGATTGAGATAGAGTCAGTGCGTGTGCAGGTCGATAGAGTGTACTTAAACACGCCAACAAAGATTGCTGTGATAGATCATGAGCGAAAGAGAACCATCGAGTTGCGAAAGGAAGGAATGCCCAATGCAGGTTCGCATTCAAACAGATAGATAAAAAAATTCTTTTGAGTTTGATATCTTCTTCTTCTAATGGATTTTGACTTGTGGAAATGAGCAGTTGTGTGGAACCCTTGGGACAAAAAGGCAAAGACCATAGCAGATATGGGTGATGAAGATTACAAGACAATGCTTTGTGTAGATTCAGGAGCTATTGAACCTCCTGTTTTGTTAAAGCCTGGTGAGGAGTGGAAAGGCAGACAAGAACTCTCTATCGTCTCATCGAGTTACTGCAGCGGACAGCTTGATCCACGCAAGGTGCTTTACGGAGATTAGTGATCCTTCCTTTATTTTTATTTTTCTTACTAAGTCAAAAACAATAATAAGCCATGATCTGATCTCATTATCAAACTTGTTGAGAGTCAAGACTCAGGTGTCTATGTTTTGATCTTGTAGCTAAATCCTTTCACTTGTGTTTTGAGAAGAGAGGCCATGGCCATGGTCAAATATTTTGTAACGTTGACTCAAACAGTGATAGTATCCCGGTCTCTTTGATTCGTGAAGCCATTTATAGCCCGGCCCATTCATCATCATTCTCTATTAACTTTTGTGGCCTATTCATTTCCATTCTGTCTCATATTAATCTATTAATTTATGGAAAATCGATCTATTTCTCCACAAGCTAAGTATATACTGTCCAAACTATGACTTCTATCTAATTCCACACCAAATCAAATTTGTGTTCTTAATTCCCCACCAATCCAAGTATCAATACCCAAATACACACAAATCTAAAACCATGTTGGTTTTTTGGTATTCCGATCGGTTATACAATACCAAACCGATAAACTCAACTTCTGAACCCAAATCGAACCCGACCCGTGTATCATATATCCGATCTCTGTAACCCGACCCGTATTTCGTAACGGTCATAAAATCCCAAATTGATCTTTAAAGAACCCTAAATTGCGAAAATCTTCAATCCACAATTTCGTGAAATCGATTACACAATCTCCTGGATCGAATCGATAGAGAGAGATGAGTAACTCTGCGTCTTCGTCTTCAATATCTCATGGCCGTTCGAGAGAGAGAATCGTTGGAGTTCCTAAGAGATGTTCATGTGGAAGTTCGATTGTTGCATTAATCTCTAAGTCTGAGCATAATCCTTACAGAAGATACTATCGATGTGCTTATGCAGCATCACAAAAGGTTTGTGAAACAATTTCATGGCTTTGGCTTTAGATTTAAGTGTGAAATTTATGTTCATCGATTTTGTGATTTGTTGAATGATTGTGTAGCTTATCAATGATGAACACATATTCAAATGGGTAGATGCTGCTTTATTAGAGGAGATTGAGTCCTTGCAAGTGAAAAATGGGAGATTTGAAAAGGAGCTTAAAGAGATTTCTAAAGAGAGTGAGGATTTTGAACAAATGGTGTTTGAGAAGGTGGCTGTGAAGATTGAAGAAGAGATATTTCAGAGGGTTGAAAATGTGTTGCTTGAGTCATCATGGAATATGAAGAAGATGATGATTCTTGTGCTCATTGGATTCATGGTTATGATCGGATTGAGTAAACTAGTAGGCTGATTCTTGTATTTGTGTTCTTGCGTTCTTGACTTCTTGTGTTTGATATTCGTATGTGTGTTATAATGTTTAAGTATTCATGTGTATTTGTGTTCTTTGTTGTTTCATTTCTTATCTATGTGAGTTTATGGTGTTAACAAAAAAGAACATTAACAAAGAAGAGTAAAAACATTGTCATAAGGTTACCATAACACAAAAGAGATAGCCTAGATGGCCCACAAAAGATAGATTGGCAGTTTAGTAGATACTTAGACATGATCTACAACATGATCATAAGCTTAGTACATTCAAATAAGTACTAAAATAGATAGCCTAAGGAGCTTGAGTGATCCCTTGAGAAGCTTGAGTGAGTGTCCCTTGAGACGATTCAACTTGAGAAGGCTACAAGAAACAAAATCAGTGAATAAGCAAGCTAAAAAGATGGAAAATAGACAAACAAGAAGGATAAAGAGATAAACCTCTTTGGCTTTGTCCTTCTTATGGAACCTGATGTTGTGCTCGTCACTACCACAAAAGCCACAATGCATGATCCTTTTCTTTACTTTTGGCTGCTTTTTGGTTGGGGTTTCATTGGCACCTCTCCACCTTGTTTTATCAGCCTTTGTTACCCTCTTTCTACCTGGTTGAGCCGACTCTGGAGGAGCAACTGTAGGAATTCATACAGGTTTTACCGGATTAATCTCTATTAACCAACCTAGATGCAATTCCTTTTCCTAGGATCTAGGGTTTGTAAACTTTAAATCTGATGAAACGGATCTCGAATATACCTGGAGTTTGCAACGGAGATTTGATCAGGGATTCGAGATCTGCAGCACTTCAAATGCAGTGCCTCTACCGATAGTCCACACGCACACAAATAGGAATCCTTAGGGATGCTAGTGCCTGGAATCGGATCTTTCAGGGAATTCTCAGAGGCCGCTATCAATAGGGTTTTCTCGAAAACATTTTTATATATATCTCCAGGTCGTGACCTATATCTCCTTTATATAGGTCCTGGAGAAAACCTAATTGATCCTGAACCGATTCAGAATCAATTAAGTTATTAAACCGAAATCTTATTTCGGTTAAACCCTCGTGTCGATCGACACTACTATAGTGTCGATTGACGCTGCCTTTAAAACATGTTTATAATGTGTATCAAATACACATCATCTAGATCATTACATTAATGATCATTCCCTTATAAAGTGAATCCTATTTGCTTAGGTGTGTGACCCTGTAGGATCATATCATACTAGTAATGAGTTCATAACTCATAGATCATAAGCGCAAAACGTAATGACCACCTAGTATCATATGAATGTCTAATCTCGACTTCACAACTATCACTGAAGTGAATACAAGTGTGATTTCAGGACATTCCCAACAATCTCCCACTTGTACTGGAATCAACTATTCCAATAATCCCTTTGTCGCTATATCTCGATCTGGCATAAGGCAAGAACCGTGTCATCCTTATTCAACCAATATCATGTTCATCGAACTCCGATTTATACTGACAAAACAAACGACTGACATTCAGCTCGTTCGAGTGCGGCCACACATTCCTCAGTATCAAATCTTCGATGGGCCCTGAAATATTTATCTCCTGTTTTACAGGAGGGACAAATCCCATCTTGTTCCATCCCTGTTCCTTCACACACTTCATGATACGCTCAATCAATGCCTTTATAGTCACCTTTTACGGATAACGTTTGACAAAGTCGAAACGGACCAATTCATATGTAAGAAATCATGATGAACTCAGGTCTAAGGACTATACTCTATAGTCGTTATGAGAACCTCTCATGACACTTAATTTCCTGTAGAGTTCTCATTAGTGGGTCATGTCCGATCATATGTTCTCTAACATATATCTATGTGATTGACTTTAATACTCTTATTAATGACTCCATGAAACTTAGTTATCAGTCACCTCACATGCTAGTCTCGCGCGGTTACTGGTGTCCCACATCAACAACCTCGACCAGGGACAAACATAATCTATGTCAATTATCTCTTATAGAGTTTCATGATCAAGTCCTCAACTTGATGACCTATAGAATGACATAAATTATTTTGGGACTATCATTTAAACACATTTAAATAATACTGAAATCAAATTTTATTAAAATCATCAAAGTATGATTACAAGAACATCAAAGCATAACTTAAAACCAAGACAACTCCCACTAAAATCAAGATCTAATCTTAATTTCCTTAAGTCCTATAGCAGCAGTATGACTCTCATGCTTAGGTCGCGGGAGGGGCTTGGTCAGAGGATCAGCGACATTCTCATCTGTGGGAACTCTGCTGATCTCCACGTCTCCTCTATCAATTATATCACGTATCAAGTGATATTTCCTCTCTATATGTTTGGACTCCTGGTGTGACCTTGGTTCTTTCGCTTGAGCAATTGCTCCATTGTTATCACAGAACAATGCCACAAGCTTTAAGATACTAGGGACCACACCAAGTTCAGACACGAACTTCTTGATCCAAACAGCTTCCTTTGCTGCTTCCGAAGCGGCAATGTATTCAGCCTCAGTAGTGGAATCAGCTACGGTGCTCTGCTTGGAACTTTTCCAACTGACTGCACCGCCATTCAGACAAAAGACATAGCCAGACTAAGACCGGAAATCATCTCTGTCCGTCTGAAAACTTGCATCCGTGAATCCACTTATGATCAGCTCATCATTTCCTCCATACACCAAGAACTTATCCTTAGTATTTCTCAAATACTTGAGGATACTCTTGACTACTTTCCAGTGACACTCACCTGGATCAGATTGGTATCTACTCGTCATGCTTAATGCACAAGCAACATCTGGACGAGTACAGAGTATGACATACATAATAGATCCTACTGCTGAAGCATAAGGAATTCTATTCATTCGCTCCCGCTCAGCTTGTGTCGAAGGACACTGCTTCTTGCTAAGAGTTATACCATTTAACATAGGCGTGAAACCTCTCTTGGAATTCTGCATATTGAATATGTGCAATACCTTATCTATATAAGTATCTTGACACAATCCAATAAGCCTCTTCAATCTATCTCTATAGATTCTTATTCCAAGGATGTACGCGGCTTCACCCATGTCTTTCATGGAAAAACAACTTCCAAGCCAAGTCTTGACAGACTGAAGCAATGGAACGTCATTTCCGAGAAGAAGTATGTCGTCTACATACAGTACGAGAAATACAACTCTGCTCCCACTAGTCTTCTTGTATACACATGGTTCTTCTTCGTTCTTGACGAAGTCAAACTTTTTGACCGCTTCATCAAAACGAAGATTCCAACTCCTTGATGCTTGCTTCAATCCATAAATAGATCGATGAAGCTTGCATACTTTCCCAGCATTTTTAGGATCTGTGAAACCTTCCGGTTGTGTCATGTACACATCCTCTTCCAGAATTCCGTTAAGGAAAGCTGTTTTCACATCCATCTGCCATATCTCATAATCATAATAAGCGGCAGTTGCTAGGAGTATCCGAATGGATTTAAGCATAGCGACTGGGGAATAGGTCTCATCATAGTCAATACCATGAATTTGCTTGAAACCTTTAGCCACTAATCTAGATTTGAATATCTGAATATTCCCATCCACGTCAATCTTCTTTTTGAAGATCCATTTACACTCAATAGGTCTCACACCATCGGGTAAATCTACCAAGGACCATACTTGGTTTTCTGACATGGATCCCATTTCAGATCTAGCGGCTCCAAGCCACTTTTCGGAGTCAGGGCCCAACATTGCTTCTTCGAAATTCGCAGGTTCGTCACTGTCAATGATCAACAGGTCATGACAATCGTTCACGAGAAAACCGTAGTACCTCTCGGGTTCGTGACGAATTCTTCCAGATCTGCGAACTTCAAGCATCACAGGTGCTGGTTCCACAACTCCTTGTGGTTCCACCTGCTGCTCTTCCTCATTATGTTGAGCAGGCTCCTGTGATTCTCGAACTTCTTCGAGCAGTACTTTACTCCCACTGTTCTTCTTATGAAGAAACTCTCTTTCAAGGAAAGTATAATTCCGAGCAACAAACACTTTGTTCTCAGAACGGTTGTAGAAGTAGTACGCCTTGGTTTCCTTAGGGTAACCAACGAAAAAACACTTATCAGATTTGGGTGCAAGCTTATCTGATATTAAACGTTTTACATAAGCTTCACAACCCCAAATTTTCAGAAAAGACAAACTTGGAACATTTCCAGTCCACATCTCATGTGGTGTCTTTGCAACTGATTTTGATGGGACTCTGTTTAGTGTAAACGCAGACGTTTCTAGAGCGTATCCCCAAAAGGATAATGGAAGGTCTGTGTGACTCATCATTGATCGAACCATATCTAATAGGGTTCGATTCCTCCTCTCGGAAACTCTATTCCATTGGGGTGTTCCAAGAGGAGTGAGCTGTGAAACAATTCCACACTCTCTCAGATGATCACTGAATTCTTGACTTAAGTATTCTCCTTCACGATCTGATCGAAGAGCTTTAATACTTTTGCCAAGTTGGTTCTGTACTTCATTCTGGAACTCCTTAAATTTCTCAAAGGATTCCGACTTGTGTCTCATTAGATAGACATAGCCATACCTACTGAAATCATCAGTAAAGGTAATGAAGTATTGATAATTTCCTCTAGCACTTGTGCTCATCGGGCCGCAGACATCTGTATGTATAAGGCCCAATAAGTCACTGGCCCGTTCATTTGGTTTGTTGAAAGGAGCCTTCGCCATTTTGCCCATCAAACAAGATTCACATTTCTGACATGATTCATAATCAAATGAGCCCAGAAGCCCATCACTATGGAGCTTCTGTATGCGTTTCTCGTTTATGTGACCCAAACGACAGTGCCAGAGAAAAATTGGGTTTTCATCATTAGACTTAAACCGTTTAGTATTTATGTTATAAACGGGCATTGATTGGTTTAAAATGTAAAGCCCATTCTCTAATGGGCCGCTACCATAAAACATACCATCACGATTAAAAGAACAACATTTATTCTTTATAGAAAAATCAAATCCTTCTAAATCCAAACAGGAAACTGAAATGATGTTTCTGCTTATCGCAGGTACATAATAGCAATTGTTTAATTCTAAAACCAAGCCCGAAGGCAAAGACAAATGATAAGTGCCCATGGCCAACGCAGCAACCTTTGCTCCATTCCCGACTCGCAACTCCACTTGTCCTTTCTTCAGCGTCCTACTATTGCTTAGTGCCTGCACATTAGTACAAATATGAGCACCACAGCCGGTATCTAATACCCATGAGGTAGAACCTGTAGAAGTAACATTTACTTCAATAACATAAATACCTGGAGAAGTCGTCTGGTACGTCTTCTTCTTGTTCTTCAGACCATCCAGGAATTTCTTGCAGTTTCTCTTCCAATGCCCAGACTCATTGCAGAAATGGCACTTATCAGCATTAGAAGGGCCAGCTCTGGGCTTAGGGGGAGGCGCAGTTTTGTCCTGGTTCATAACCTGGACAGCCTTGCCCTTTCCTTTGCCCTTGCCGGGTTTCTTAAAATTTTTGCCCCCTTGTACCATAAGCACATTAGGGGCACCCTTCTTGATGTTTGGCTTAGCTGTCTTGAGCATGCCATGTAACTCAGTCAACGTCTTTGTCAAGCTGTTCATATTATGGTTCATAATGAACGTATCATAGCTTGGCGGCAGTGACTGCAGTATGATGTCAGTAGCCAACTCTTGGCTAATGGGACAGTCCAGTTTCCCCAAGTTATCAATATAACCCATCATCTTTATGACGTGGGGACTCACTGGAGCATCACTTGGTAGCTTGCACTCAACCAGAGATTTAACCGTATGGTATCTCTCAGTTCGAGCCTGCTCCTGAAACATAGCTTTCAGGCTAGTGATTATCTCGATGGGCGACGCCACGTTCTCATATTGCTTCTGCAAATCTGAGTTCATGGTAGCCAGCATCAGACAAGTCACATTGACCACATCATTTGAATGCTTATCCCAAGCATTCTTTTCTATCTGCGGGGCATTGGCACGGTACTTCTCGGGGAGAACCTTATCAAGGACATAGTCCCTTTTCTCCTGCCTGAGAACAATTCTCAGGTTCTGATACCATTCCAGAAAATTAGATCCATTCAGCTTGTCCTTCTCAAGGACGGATCTTAGGGAGAAAGTGTTGTTTGAGCTTGACATTGCTGAAACAAAAGAGGTAAAGGGTAAGTTACGATGTTCAATAAAAGAGTAAACTTAACAATTAAGAAAACTCCCATTATATTCAAAACTATGTTTCCTCAAAGAATATAATGATCCAAGATCCATGTTTCACTAAAATCCGAGCGAGCCACTGGCTGTTACTCAAATCTTAGCTATACAGGTAAGCAACACTTTGCTAATCATATCCAATATGACTCTTGGTTGTGGATAAAACATCTTATGTTATAACCACCTGATGTCTCTGGACCCAGAGCTTTTGATAGCCCATTCAAGTAAACCAATCTCTTCCGTCATGTAATAGTTGATGTCATGCACTGCAAGCCCATCAACTCAATTACCTACTGCCTCACTCATGTAACTGCAGATACCTTGCACTGCAAGACTATCACGCAATGAAATGAGCCTTGACAGCTGACAAGATCGGGAAGACATCCAGAACACTTGATATTTAGTCGAGGAACTGAACATTTAATCCTTAATACATATCATATATGCATTCAGGAACCCAATCTCATTAAATCTGGTTCGGTTATTTGATTTCAGGTTCATTAACCCTCAATCTGCGTAAGCTGTCGATCGACACTACCTTAGTGTCGATCGACACTAACCTCTCTGTCTCAGTTCATCGAAAACCGATCAATCCAATTGAACCTGTTTCGATAACCGAAACAAAATTTCAATAACCGGTTTGTGTCGATCGACATTGACCAAACCAGATTCAATTTTCGATAACCGGTCAATCCAATTGAACCGGATCGATAACCGGTCAATCCAATTGAACCGAGTCGATAATTGGTCTCTGTCGATCGACACAACGTTTATGTCGATCGACGCTAACCAAACCGAATCGATTTTGCGATAACCGGTCAATCCAATTTAACCGGATCGATAACCGGTCAATCCAATTGAACCGGATCGATAATCGGTATGTGTCGATCGACACAACCTTTGTGTCGATCGACGCTAACCGAATCGCAACAAACCGCAATTAGCCGGTTTAATCGATCTTTAAACCAAGCGCGATAACCGATTCAATCCAATTGAACCGGTTCATCGATCGCAAGGCAGAGACAGACGTGTCGATCGACACGACTAGGTTTCTTATGCGGTTTGAACAATTTTTCACGAAAACGATTTTACGAAGAAAAGGCAATCAAAACCGATTACAGTTCAGCCAGATTACAAAGTTAAACCCTAAGTCTCTGATACCACTGTAGGAATTCATACAGGTTTTACCGGATTAATCTCTATTAAACAACCTAGATGCAATTCCTTTTCCTAGGATCTAGGGTTTGTAAACTTTAAATCTGATGAAACGGATCTCGAATATACCTGGAGTTTGCAGCGGAGATTTGATCAGGGATTCGAGATCTGCAGCACTTCAAATGCAGTGCCTCTACCGATAGTCCACACGCACACAAATAGGAATCCGCAGGGATGCTAGTGCCTGGAATCGGATCTTTCAGGGAATTCTCAGAGGCCGCTATCAATAGGGTTTTCTCGAAAACTTTTTTATATATATCTCCAGGTCGTGACCTATATCTCCTTTATATAGGTCTTGGAGAAAACCTAATTGATCCTGAACCGATTCAGAATCAATTAAGTTATTAAACCAAAATCTTATTTCGGTTAAACCCTCGTGTCGATCGACACTACTATAGTGTCGATCGACGCTGCCTTTAAAACATGTTTATAATGTGTATCAAATACACATCATCTAGATCATTACATTAATGATCATTCCCTTATAAAATGAATCCTATTTGCTTAGGTGTGTGACCCTGTAGGATCATATCATACTAGTAATGAGTTCATAACTCATAGATCATAAGCGGCTTCTAGCAAAACGTAATGACCACCTAGTATCATATGAATGTCTAATCTCGACTTCACAACTATCACTGAAGTGAATACAAGTGTGATTTCAGGACATTCCCAACAGCAACAACATCGGGTTCCTTTGTTTTAGGCCAGAATGCTTTACCTCTGGTTGGAGCAAGACCGTCTGTGTAGTTCCTCCTCCACATAGATGTCCTGAACCACTGACACACATAGTCCTCAACTACCAGCTTCTTTGTCAGAATCACTCCATATGCATGCTCACATGGAATCCCAGTAAGCTCCCATTTCTTGCATGTACAAGTGAGTTTCTCTAGATTAACTTTGTAACCACAACCACTGACCTTTGATTCGTACACTCCATTTGTGCTTCGGGTCACACTGCATGATTTGGCCATTTCATATTCTTTTGCTAGGAATTTAACAACATATGGTGTGCACAAACCTGATATATACACAATCCACAGTAAATATAGCAACAAAAGACTAAATAAATTGTGAAATAGAAGAAAAATAGAATGAAACACAACTACAACTTACCATTGTGCTTGTGTGATGTAGCAGATCTTCTAGCAATCCTTGCCATTGCAAGCCTGCTAATCATGGTCAGCATTGGAACAAAAAGCAACTCTCTAGCCTTGTTTATAGTGCTGTTGAAGGACTCACTGAAATTGTTATCCACATCTTCACAATAACTTCCTAGCTTGAAGTAAGCTCTACACCAGGTCTTCGGCTTTGCCTTCAGGACATCAGCATGAACTCAAACATCATAACACCTAATCCTGTCCAGGTTTCTATCATATTCAGGTTCATTATAGCTCCAAGCCAAACTCCATAACAATGGCTTCATTTGTTTCTTTCCAGCATGACGTATCTTAAGATTCTCATAGATGTGTTTTACACACATCCTATGCTCAATCTTAGGTAACTCTAGCTCCACAACACTGATTAGTCCCTATATACAAAGAAAACACACACCTATGAATCATCAAAATACATACACATCACACATCAGGATACATACACAACACACATCTATCAATTTCTAATTACATAGACAACACAACACACATCTAAATATAATGTACATGGATAATGTACTTTTTGACGGTCAGATACCATGACATATCCAAGACCATCTTCGAGTCCCAAATCAGTCTTCAGATTTTGTACAAACCAAAGCCAGTTGTCTTTGTTCTCCACTTGCACTGCAGCCCAAGCAATTGGGTAGATAGCATTATCTGCATCTCTCCCTAAAGCTACTAAGAGTTGTCCCTTGATTTTATGCTTCATGAATGTACCATCTACTCTTATTAGTGGCCTACAAGTCTGCTTCCATGTTGTTCTTAAGAAATCTAGACATACATAGAACCGGTTAAACATGTCTTCACCAACGTCTTTCTTCACAGTCTGAACCTCAACACTTGAATCAAGATTTGCTACTAAGATCTCAGCAGCATAGTCTTGTAGCCGTGCAAATTGTTGATCTTACTTAGCTTCAATCCACTTCAGAGCTGTACCTCTAGCATTTTGACACTGATGCCTAGTCACACTCACTCCCCACTTCTCAAAGATCAATTCTTCCATCTTCTTAGGCATATAATAATCAGGATCTTCCCTAATCTTATCCATAAACAATCTAGTAATCACAGGTTCCCTTAGTATTTTACAGTGACCATTAGGGATGCAAGTATGCAAATCTATGAACTTACTGATTTTCCAGCTTGAATTTTTGGAAAGAAGAGATGCGTAGACTTGCCATTTACATTTGCATTTTCCCTTTGCATCATAACCACCACCAGCACATTTGAACCCAAGTTTCAACTTGTCGTATCTGTACTGCCAAATATCACGGCCTGTTCGTAGTGCGTAGTCAACGACGGTCTCTTTGAAGGCAATTCCACTGATGAATTTCTGCTTCTTGTACAAACTTCCATCACCACGTCTGAAGTGTGTGCGAACTCTCTCTCTCGCCTCTTCATCTTCGTCACTCTCACTATCAGGGATTTCATCGTGATTTATTGGTTCTTCATCCTCAAATTCTTCTAGAAATTGTTGGATGCGAAATTCATGTCGTTCCTCAGCCTCTTTGTTGAATGCTTTTTGCTGCTCTCTTACATTAATGGCGATGAGTTGCATCTCATTCAGCTCCGTCTCTGTCTCATTAGCCTCCGTCGCATTCGTCTCCATCAAAATTAGAGAAATGGGGATTAGATGAGAGAATTGAGGATTTTTTTTAGGGTTCTTAGATGTGAGAATTGGGGATTTTCTGATTTGAGGTTTTGGGATTGGTTAATTTAGTGGTTAAGTCTGAATTCTGGTTTTCGAAAGCTAATCGGGTCTTAAACCAAAAAAATACGGTTTACTGTTGGTTAAAAAATCATCTCGACACAGTAAACCATCATTACCATAATTTGTGTGTATCTGGGTATTGATACTTGGATTGGTGGGGAATTAAGAACACAAATTTGATTTGGTGTGGAATTAGACAGATGTCATAGTTTGGGCAGCATATACTTAGATATCATTCTTCTGGTGGAGAAATAGATCGATTTTCTTTAATTTAATTATCATTCTATTGCAATTTGCAAATAAAGAGGTTTTACAATTTGTTTTTCTTGTTTGTATAGAATTTTACCTAAACGTATTTTTCACGTTGATCATATTCTAATATATGCAAACTTGATGATAAAATAAATATTAGATCCCATAATCCAACGGTATGTTGCTGTCTTAACTTTTAGCTTAGTTATTTTAATGATTAATTATCACGAAATTACGGGTGTTTCTGGCTTGAGGAGCAAGTTTCTGTGGGTCCTACACAAAACTCGTTTATTTAGAAAATGACCATTAAGCCCGTTTCTCGAAGCTCCCCCAAGTGCTTCGGTGTTGGACAGAACGTAAAGAAGCAAGGCTCGTATCCGAACCATACTCTAAAGTCAAGGTCAGTCAACACTAGTCTTGTCCGAAGCTGAGGTTCGTCGATTGTGTTCTTGAGAAGCTTTCATCGAAGCTTAGGTTCGGCACATACGAGCCTCTTGGCAGACTTCCCGCTAACATTAGTCTCCTCGGTCTTGTTTTTGTCTTGACTTGACGCGTTCACTCTACACTCTCTTTTACTTAGCGCAGTGGACAAAGCTCAAAGCTTCCTCTCTCTAGCTCTCTCTCTCTCTCTATTATATTTATCTCTCAGGTTTCCTCTTTCTTTGGTTTGGGAGTCATGGCGAGGTAAAGCTCTAAAACCCTTGATGTTAAACCCCAGATTCGTTTTATATAATTTCACCCGAACCCTTGATCGATTTTCGCTGAGTTTTGATTGGTTCCGCTGGAAAGTTGTCTCCTTTGTTCATGGGTTGCCAAAAAGGGACAAAAAAAATTTCCTGGGTTATGATTCTCCTTTTCCTGGGAAGCAAAATGTGAAATTTACCTTACGAGATTGAGATAGAAAGATTGAAATTTTAGATATACTTGGTCTGATTTTGAGTATTTGTGAGATTTGCGACAAAGATGATTTTCTTATTTCTGACCACATTTGCTTGAATCTCTAAATGTATGTAACTTTGAGGAAGATGACTGAGTTGTTTAATTGTCTTGGGATGATTAATGATTTTATTGCTTCTTAATAAAACCCATGTTCTTGTCACAAATATTATACAGGGCTTGGATTGTTGATGGCAGAGGAATCGCAACAAAAGTGAAGAATGCATCTGTTTCTTCAGCTTCTCAGATCAAAGACTGTGGTGCGTATATCGATTGCCCCAATTGCACTTGTTGAATCATTAATTCTGGAAATCGTTTTTGATTAATGATATAATTATGAATTTTATTAATTGCAAAATTATCATTACTTGTACTTTGGGAAGGGAAGTCTTGATATTGTGTGATATTGACTTTCCTTTCTCTTCAATATTATATTCTCTAATGTTCATTTCAAGTTAATGTTGATCTCTTTCCTTATGTGAGAAAAGGAAAAAGACGTTGCAGGTTTTATTGAAAAGAGACGTTAGTCGTGGTCTATATAAGAAGCTGGTCAAGGTCTTCTTCTAGACACTTGTTCTTTCAATTAAAACAGAGATAAAGAATACAGAGTTCTTATTGCGTAAGCTGCTCAAGTTTGTCAGAGATTACCTTGTGAAGATATTGCTGTTCGTGTGAGGATCACTAAGCAAAGACTTCCACATGAAGAAGACAGCCATGATTAAGGGGGAGTATTTCAGATTTACTTAAATACCTTAGTTCATGTTTTTAAGATAGATGTATTAAAACTTGGTTTTACAGTTTTAGTCTATCTTGTCTTTGTCTTCTTGAAGTGATCTAATAAAATCTTTTGCAGTTGAGGATTAGGGGTTGGTTTGAGTTTCAAACCAATCGATACCTCGTTAAATCTTGTGTGTCTCTTTAATTTTTATAGCTTTATCCTTTCAGCACTTAATTAAAAAGAAAAACTAGTCTCATATAAATTTTACAGCACTTACCGAATTGACAACAGCAATGTGAGTGAACCACACTCCCTCGCCTGTCTTATCTGAATCAGACGACATTGCTTAGTGCTTACGTGCTGATTCGTGTTGTGTTGGTTTTAGGTGCTAGTTCCATGGCCTGGCCTTCCAAAAGGTGTCAAATTTGAGCCAACTGATGAAGACATCATCGAGTTCTTGGAAGCTAAATGTGGCATTGGGGGCTCAGAACCGCATGTTCTTATCGAAGAGTTTATTCGTCCGGTCACTGAAGATGTTGGAATCAACTACACCCACCCTAAAAACCTTCCTGGTAAATAATAATAACATTCCATTATTGATTTTTGCATTTTACTCAATTAAAGGCCTTCAAGTTAAGCTTTGTATTTCTCAGGTGCAAACAAAGATGGAGTAAGTGTATTCTTCTTTCACAAGACGGTGCAAGCATACGGAACAGGACAGAGGAAACGCCGAAAGATCACACCCACTTGCCTAAACGAGGAGCCAGTTCGTTGGCATAAGACAGGCAGAACCAAATCTGTGTTGCTCAATGGAGCTCAACGTGGTTGCAAGAAGATCATGGTGCTATACAAGAGCGCTAGGAAAGGATCGAAACCCGAGAAATCAAACTGGGTCCTGCATCAGTACCATCTTGGAACAGAAGGAGAAGAGATTGGGGACTATGTTGTTTCAAAGATAACATATCAGCAGCAGAAGATTGTGGAAGTTCTTGATGAAGATGAGAGTTCTGGAGTTAGAGGTGGGCCAAGAACACCGAAGACGAATACTCCTCAACCACCTAGACCTGCAGATAGTCTTGCTGGAGATGATGAAGAAGCTTTTGATCCATTTGGCGAGGTTAGTAAGCGTTAAGTCATTGGGAAGCATTCATTTGTTTCCAAGAGACTAAAATCGGTGTTTTTTTTACTCGTAAACCATGGACTGGACAATATTCCAGAAGCTGTTTTAGAGAAGATGTGGTCTAAGAAAGCTAGAATGGAAGATGATTATGTAGTAAACCTTGATGAAGATAACTTAACATGCAATGAAAGCATTGGAGCTACGTCTGCTTGGGAAAACCAGGTTCTCCTCCCTAATTCTAACCTCGGCACTATCGGTGAATTAGATGGTTTTTCGATAGCAGATTTAGAGAATGCAGATTTGGGGACTCCCCCTGATCTCTTCACTGTAAGATGATAGTTTTCAAAGACCATTCTGTACTTTTTCAAAATCATTGAAAGATTGGAACTTGGATCATGATTTTTTTTTTTTTTTTTATGGTTTTTGTAGTTGGCTTCTCAAGAGAGCTTGATGAATTGGATTGGATGGATGTGATTGGATTCTTGCTGCTAAATGCAGAACCTTTAAAATGGCGTTTTCTCAGAGAAAAGCCAAAGAAGAAGAAGAAGGCAAAGGCAGGAATGTGTATAAAAATAAGAAAACTTTAAAGTCTCCTCAAAGCTGAAGTCATATCTCTATGATAATTTTACTTCAGCTCATCCTCAGGCGATGAGTTTTCTCTCGGCTTTCCCCGAAATTCACTTGAAATTTTACGGTGAAAAACCATTTCTATATATCAGAAATCTTCAATATGATTGTAATTCGAAAACACATTTTGACATTTGTGCTCTTGTTGTGGTTACTCTATTTTGTTTGTCTCAACTCTCAAGGTCTAACAGTTATAAATATGATTATTGTTGGTTTGTTTGTGAGTGATTATCTAGGGTACATATCGAGGTTATGAAACTCAAGTGGTTGGAATGTATATTGCTCTTGAGAGCAAACTAGGATAATCATGTAGATATGAAACATCATGTTGATATGGGCATTCAAAGTCAATGTAATGGCTTATATTATTATATACTCCCTCCGTTCCACCAAAATAATTTTTTTGAGTTTTTCACACATATTAAGAAAACATCATAATTATTCCTAATAATTGTATTGATTTCTACCATAAACAGTTTTCAAAACATCTCAACCAATAATAGTATTTGAAACTTTTTTTTTGGAAACTACAATTTCTTATTAATAAATGATGAAAATTTATCTTCATGAAACAAACTCAAAAACCCAAAAAAATTATCTTCATGAAACGGAGGGAGTATATACTAAAATAGAACAAGCGTGAATACGCGGGTAAAAACATGCTAAAATTATTGATAAAAATATTTCAATTCTAATTTGCACCGTTGAATTACTAAAAAAATTTATAAAATACTATTTAAACATGGAGTTTAAATCTTGAAAATCAGTTTATATCTGAATTCTTATGTCTTAATTCATATTATGAGGATTCAAAAATATATACAATTGGAGTATTCAAATCATATTCTTAACTAAAAAAAGAAAAAAAAATTATATTCTTACCTATTTTGAATATATTAGATTTGTAATATTTTTGTGGTTGATGGGTTTTATAGCTATAATGAGGAAAGAATTAACGATGAAGAAGAAGATGATGATGATCCTTCGTTGTCATCACTTTCTTCTGACGTTTTTTTAATTTTGTTTTTAATTTTTTTTAAATGAAGTTTTGTATATGTAATTGCTAGATATATTTTGTTACTTTGCTTTAGTTATGTTGTATAGTAATGTTAAATAGCTAGTTCTCTCTTATCAAAATTCCCCCGAATTAGGGATTCACGCAATGTCGACGATTGGTAGTTGATGCTTAGTTTTTTGAAAATCATTTGATTTTCAATGTCTCAAATTAAACTAATAGTTTCTTATTTTTTTTGTTTGCTTATATTTTGCTTATATTTTATTATGTTTTGCTCAATTTTTTTTATGTTTTCAACTGTTGTTTTTTCTTATTTAAATTTATAATAACTATAACATTTTGACAATCGTAATCAGATATCTTAAACCATACATATTACAATGCTTATGGTAAACATAATCAGATATCTAGAATATAATAAGATATCTTCTTTGTTTATTCTACATAATTTTATATTCTCGTTGACCGGCTTCTCTTTTATATAATAAGATATCTTAAACCATACATATTACAATGCTTATCATACACACATAACTTTTACTAATTTTATCAAATACTTGCAACAATTACAATGGCATTATCAGTTTTATTGAGCATTTAGAGTGGATGGAGTTTTACACCATGCGGAGGAGACGGTGGTGGTGCGCCTTTGCGTGGATTTTCTTCTTCTTGTTCATTTAATAGTCATTGTTCTATGGAAACAACAGGGAGAAGGTAACAATTAGTGAGAAGAAAAATAACATCATTATAGAAGGCAGAGGGTATGAGAACACTTTCATTGAGTGGAACGCTACAACGAAATCCTCGGAAGGTACTACTGGCAATAGCTACACTTTTGGGGTCTTCGCGGACAATTTCAGAGCCTTCAACATAATCTTCAAGGTAACATCAAAGATCAACAATCAAATTCTCTTATGAACCTAATTCTATGCTATGGCTTCTCTCATATATATACCATCTTTTGTTTTCTTTTGAGAAAGAATAATGCCCCTGCACCAGAGCCTGGTATGAAAGACGCACAAGCAGTAGCCTTGAGGATTGATGGGGATCAAGCGGCTTTCTATGGGTGCGGATTCTACGGGGCTCAAGACACGCTCATGGATGTAAAAGGACAACATTTCTTTAAAAACTGTTTTATCCAAGGCTCTACTGACTTCATCTTCGGCAATGCACGATCCCTGTACATGGTAAAAATTGAAAAACACATGCATGTGAGATATTCAAATTGTGATAACAACTTTAAACTGTATGCAGGACTGTACAATTGTGTCGATTGCGAAAGAGTCAAGCTCAGCGATTACGGGATGTATTACTGCTCATGGAAGAAAATCTAAAATTGAGAAGACAGGTTTCTCGTTTGTGAATTGCAAGGTCTATGGAACCGGGAAGATATGGTTGGGACGAGCGTGGAAACCTTATGCGACAGTGGTGTTTTCAAAGACGTTCATGTCAGGAGTAATCTCTCCCGATGGATGGAACGATATTCACAATCCAACAAGTGACAAGTAAGTGTACTACACATTCTAACCAAATCAGTCATAAAAGCTATCATCAAGATATGTTCTAATTGTCTTATGTTTCAGGACTGTTTATTTTGGAGAACATCGATGCTACGGGGAAGGAGCGAAATCCAAAGGAAGAGTTGCATATGGGAAACAACTAAGCGATTCTGAAGCATATGCATTCACAGCCTTGTCATACGTAGATGGAGACAAGTGGCTCCATCACTAACACTCTATCTTGCTTTTAAGGTTTTACTTGTTGTGATTCTACTATGAATAAAATCTATTTTGTTATTTCTGGATACTCTTGAACTGATGGAATCTTGATAGAAGGCAAATTTATGTGATTGTTTTACAAGGAAATTGCCAATAATGTTGTGCCGGTTGTATGGTTTTGTTCTTGAGAGTAGTTTTTCAAGTATATTTATAAAATCAACTATTGGAATTGGGTTCTTAGAGCTAGGAGTCTGAAGTCTGTGTGTGTTAGACTGCTGGTTGAGAATATATTTTGTAAGTGAGGATTCTGAAATATGAATTGCACAAGAGTATTGATTCTGAAGACAGGTAAATGACTCTGAAGAATTCAAGTTTATGGTTAAGGTTTGAGAGAAGGTTTATCTGCTGGATCAGTCTCAGCACTAAGGTTCGAATTCTTGTGAATCCGAGAAGAATGCAGGTGGGGATGATCAAGGCTTAATGCAGATCATTTAGGAGCAGTTAACATGAAGAATCCAAGAGAAAAGAAGAAGGAATCTGAAGGTGATGCAAGAACATTAATCATAGAGAAAGGTATAGATTCAGAATCAAGATATGAGCTCAGGTCCTGTGGCTCAAATCCTGGGGACATTTACCTCTGCAAATCAAAAGGTAAACTTTGTCATGTTTGATATTCTTGTCACAAAATTATACAGGGCTTGGATTGTTGATGGCCGAGGAATCGCAACCATCTTCCCTTATAATTTCTTCTTCACGTACACCATCCTATTTTTCTTCTCCATCAAAATTGTTTGAATTTCCTTCATGAACATCAACTTCTTCCCTACTTTGCTCTTCTTCTTCTTCTTCTTCCCCAATTTCCTTCATGAACATCATATTTGCCTCCATCTCTCCTTTCGGCCCTTTTACCGTAGCTAGTATCACAAACATTTTGTTTGCTGACATTGTTGAGTGCATAATCAGTCTCCTCTGCTTTTTGTGCCAAATTTCACATAAATCATCTTCTATTATGATACGTAAACCCTTTTGTTGGAGCTGTCCAACACTCAACAGGTTGTTCTTCAAATTTGGCACAAAATACACAGAAGATATCACCTGAAATATAATGCCATTAATCTCGAGCCTCAAATCTCCCTTTCCTTCCACGACCATTCTTTTATCATCACCAAGTTTGACGTGTTGCCGAAACGAGTCGTCGAAATCTATGAACCATTCCCTCGTTCCACACATGTGGTTGCTGCAGCCCGAGTCTAAATACCACACGTGTTCTTCCTCAGATTTTGTGAGATTAATCTGAGCCATAAGCAACACGTCTTCGACTAACTCAACGTAGTTGGCCGTCTTCTCCCAGCTAGGACATTCATTTTTGAAATGTCCCATCTTGTGACACTTAAAGCATTCTATTTCATCTTTGTTGAAGCTTGTTGTGCCTCTTCCTCGTCCTCCTCTACCACCACGGTATCCGCCTCTTCCACGGTCATAACCTCCGCGTCCTCTACCATCTTCCATCTTCAAAGCATGCTCTTCCCCGCCATGTTTATTCATGTTTGACTCATGTACAAGCAAGGAGCTTTGTAGATCATCAACAGTCAATGATGTGATATCATTTGACTCTTCGATGGAACACACGACATATATGAACCTCTCAGCCAGCGTACGAAGAATCTTCTCAACCACCTTAGCATCCGGCATCTCCTCACCAAGATTTCGCATGTCATTATCCACCACCATAACTCTCGAAAAATACTCTGTAATGGTGTCTCCATTCTTCATTTCGAGCACTTCACTTCGAACTCTCGTGTTTCCTTGGTACTTGGTCTTCATGGATTCCCAAATATCTTTCGAGCTATCCTTCTTCGCAATCGTCTTCAAGATCGTCTTATCAATTGATGCAAAGAGGTAGTTTTTCACCTTAAGATCTTTGAGTTTCATCTCCGCAAGCTCCGTACGTTGTGGTCCGGTTAGGATCACGTTCCTATCCGGTTGTGAGACACCCGTCTCAATGAGATCCCACCATTCCTTGGATCGCAACAAATTCTCCATGAGCATCGCCCAATGCTCGTAGTCACAGACTCCAACTACTTTGACCACTACTCACGTCTCCTACATAAGTGGAAGACTTATTCAAACGCTAAACAACTTCAAAACAAACCATAAGAGTCGGACTTAACATCTGACTAGGACATTTTATTCTTCAGAAGGCAAAGGCAGGAATGTGTATAAAATAAGAAAACTTTAAAGTCTCCTCAAAGCTGAAGTCATATCTCTATGATAATTTTACTTGAGCTCATTCTCAGGCGATGAGTTTTCTCTTGTCTTCCCGGGAAAAGTCATTTCAATATCAGAAATCTTCACTTGATTATAATTCAATAACATATTTTGGCATTTGTGCTCTTCTTCTTGTTGGTTATAAATATGTTTTTGTATTTGCCATTTTCACCCTATATTCACAAAACCTCACACTATTACCCCAAATAAATGATTTAATCCGATTAACCACTTCAAATTGAATCACACAATTTCGTCTCTTCACTCTCAAATTAGGGTTTACTGAGCCAAGCTATTCCAAAAGTTGTCCTTTGATATAAATTAGCTAAAGAAGATTCAGTCTTTTCACCATTTTGAAACCCTCTCTGAGCCCTAGTAACACCGATGGCGAGGAAAGGTCGCGGCGGTGGTATGGGCGGAGGAATCAATCGGAGATATCTGAGTCAAGTTATGGATTCATGTGGGAAGGATTTAGCTACGGCGGAGGAACTCGTCGATGATCTCCGTTCCAGATACGGTAATTTCGCCAGATTGACCCGGCAAGTGCTTCTGCTCAACGTCAGGCATGTCCTTGAAGACAGAAACAGGAAGCGTGTTAAAGACCAAGAGGAAGATGACGAAAATGGCGACGAGGAAGTTGGTGCTTCTGGTAAGAGGAAGAAACAGAGACGTGTTAATGAGAAAGAAGAGAAATTGCAGAAAGCTGAGCAGTCGCATTTGAAGAGGAGGAATAAGGAACGTTCTGTGTCTTCTTCTTCACCGTCTGGTTCTTCTTCGTCGGAAGAAGATAACGGCGATGTGTCAACTTCTGAAGACGCGATTTACGGCGAGAAGCTGAGTCCTCCGGTGTTTGATTTGATGAATAGCAGTCTTAGAGATAACTACGCTAAGGTGAATAGCTGGTCAAAGAAACCAATTGTGTCTTCTTCTTCATTGCCTGTGGAAAAGAATATTGAAGTTGAGACTGTGAGTAACAAAGCTAGAAGCAAAATGGCTACAATGGGGTTGAGAAAGGAAGCTAAAGTAGTGTCTAATTCTGCAAGTGGAACTACTGGTAATGGTGATTTGGAAGTGGTTGGTATCAAAGGACCTTTTTTTAAAGATTTTGGTGGGATTAAAAAAGTGATAGATGAATTGGAGAGGAATGTTTTATTCCCAATGCTCAATCCTGAACCGTTTAAGATCATGGGAGTGAAGCCACCGAGTGGGATTCTATTTCATGGACCACCTGGTTGTGGAAAGACTAAGTTGGCTCATGCCATAGCTAACGAAGTTGGTGTTCCGTTTTACAAGATTTCAGCTACAGAGGTGGTTTCTGGTGTTTCTGGTAATGAATTGCATAATCCTTTTTGTTGTGGAGCTCCCTCTGTCATCTTATAATATGTTGTTGTAGTAATACAATTATGCAATTTTCATTTAGGTGCTTCTGAGGAGTATATTAGAGAGCTTTTCTCTAAAGCGTATAGGACTGCGCCTTCCATTGTGTTTATCGATGAGATTGATGCGATTGGATCAAAGAGAGAGAATCAGCAAAGGGAGATGGAGAAGAGGATAGTGACGCAATTATTGACTTGTATGGACGGCCCTAGTAACAATGGCGATAAAGATGTTCCTGGTTCTAGTCCTGGATATGTTCTAGTCATTGGTGCTACAAATAGACCTGATGCTCTTGATCCTGCGATGAGGAGAAGTGGACGATTTGAGTGTGAGATTGCTCTAACTGTTCCAGATGAAGATGCAAGGGCTGAGATACTCTCTGTTATAGTTCAAAGACTTAGACTAGAAGGTCCCTTTGACATGAAAAGAATAGCTCGTTTAACACCGGGTTTTGTTGGAGCCGATCTGGAAGGTGTTGTTCACATGGCTGGGAGGATAGCCATAAATAGAGTCAAGGATTCAAGAAAGTCGGAACTGTCTGGTGATGGCGAAGATGATAAATCTTGGCTGAGGCAGCCGTGGACGGAAGAAGAGTTGGAAAAACTCTTTGTCAAAATGTCTGATTTCGAGGTATACGAATCGGATTCTGGATATGACTTCAATTGTTACAAGTTTTTTCGTTGGTTCTTGACTCTGTTAGTTGCTTTGGTTTCTACCAGGAAGCAGTGAATCTAGTTCAGGGTTCTTTAACAAGAGAAGGATTTTCTACCGTGCCTAATGTTAAGTGGGACGATGTTGGTGGACTTGACCATGTACGGCTTGAACTCAACCGTTATATAGTCAGACCTATCAAAAAGCCTGATATATATAAGGTACTAGTAAATCACTTGCCACCGTTATCTAGTAAAGATTATTTGGTGGTTCTATCGAGGTCTGAATGTGTCTCTTTGGATCTTTTTAGTCTTTTGGAGTAAGCTTAGAGACAGGATTTTTGCTCTATGGACCACCGGGATGTGGTAAGACATTGATTGCAAAAGCAGTTGCAAACGAGGCAGGAGCTAATTTCATATACATCAAGGTTAGACTTTCACGTCAGGATTTTGCTTTCCGTATGATATGAATGGTTCAATAATAATAATCTGTCTTCTGTTGTTGGCTTTCAGGGTGCAGAAATTCTAAATAAATATGTTGGAGAAAGCGAGCTTGCTATGCGGACGTTGTTTCATCGCGCCCGGACATGCTCGCCATGTATACTCTTCTTTGATGAGGTTTGTGTTTCACATTTTGAAAAAGCAAATGTGTAATCTCAAGACCGATGCATAATACATGTATGCAGACCATAAGATATTTTGGTTGATACTGATTCTTATACGTGAGTAATGTTTTTGAACTTCAGGTGGATGCTTTGACTACAACTCGTGGCAAAGAAGGTGCTTGGGTTGTTGAAAGGCTTATAAACCAGGTAATAATGGCTCTTTTTTCATTATATCAAACTGTGTAACCGTAAATCTTACTCAGGCATTGATGTTTCACAGTTTCTTGTTGAGCTGGACGGAGGAGGGAGGCATAATGTATATGTAATTGGAGCTACAAACAGGCCAGATGTAATTGATCCCGCTTTCTTGAGACCGGGTAGGTTGGGAAATCTTGTTTACGTACCCCTCCCTAACGCGGATGAGCGTGCTTCAATTCTAAAAGCTATTGCAAAGAATAAACCCATAGATCCTAGTGTTGATCTGGACGCCATTGCAAAGATGAACTGTGAGGATTTCAGCGGAGCTGATCTTGCCGACCTGGTAATAATCTTGTTGCAACGTTTCTTGAATCATGAGATGAAAACAAGCCATGTTCTGTAATGCGTATGATGGTTCTGATAATTGATTTGAATTTATGAAAATGGGAAGGTGGAGAAAGCTAAACATAAGGCAGTGGATGAGGTATTCCTTGCGTCTGAAGAAGATGATGTTACAGATTCAACTCAGCGTGTCGTCAAGATGACTCATTTCGAGCAAGCCTTGTCCTTAGTCTCATCCTCTGTGAGCAAACAGGTATCATCTTCTCTCTCTCTTTGAATCACTTTGAGAAACTGAATATTCTATAGTCTCACATTGAGTTTGAATCTCATTTTGGTGGGTTTGCAGCAAATTAGACACTTTGAAGAACTATCGAAAAAGCTTCAAAGAAGCAATACAAGGAACACCCAACAAATCACCATTGGACCATCTATTGGATCATCTTTTGCCCTTCAGTAACAACTTTTTAACTATAAATGTCTGTGAAATCCCATTTTTCCTAGCTAGATACAATCGCTCTCGTCTGTTTTTTCAGACTCGTAATAGAATCAAGTTATTTTTTCTCAAGCTGTTCTTAAAATTACAAAAAATCTGAGACTGTAAAAATTGTATATACTACTAAGAAAGCGAGGATAAAAGCTCCTAAAATCTATCAGCCAGTTTCTCGTTTGCAGTTACCAGGTAATAAGTACTTGTAACTATCAGCGTTCTGAATCAGATATCCAGGGAGATGAACAGCTGAGTAAGACCGAGGAATCGGACCTAGTTTCCTGATAATCTCTCTGAATGTGTGTTCTTCGGGAAACATATCAAAAAGATCAGTTCCTTTGCAGATAATATCTTGGATTCGTTTCGGGTTAAGGTAATGCAAGAACCTCACACGGTCGGTATGGCTATAAGCTTTCATCTTGAACACGAAATCTTTGATGTGTCGGAAACAGAAACTGCAATGCCAACCCGCATCTGTCAAAAGATTGTTGCTTTGTCGGAAATGAGCGTACCGTGTCTTCCCAGGCTTGTAGAGATGAATCGAAGCTCTCCAGCTTTTGCTATCGACATAGTACTCATACGAGTAAAGGTAGTTTCGTAACTGAAGATGGAGAATCGGTGGGAATCCGTCGCACCATCTAAGCATATTGATGGTATGACCGCTCGGGATCTCATCAACGTCTGACATTATCAAAAGATCATCATTTTTTATACCGGCGTGTTTGATCAGTTGATCCAATGCAATCCTTTGAAACGATTCTTCAACAAACGGGTTTTCACCTTTCTTGAACCTTCCTCCTACGTGCCCATAAGCAAGCCTCGGCTCAACGAATTTGAATTTCTCCTCTCGGTTATCCGCGAAAGACAACGGTTTTGACAATCCGGTGAAAGTCGAGTTCGATTCAAGAAGCACAAACTGCGTAACGTAAGGATTTAACTCGTTCCAACGGATATTCAGCATATCGATCTCGTTACTGAACAAGACAGCATCAAAGACTCTTCTCGGAGAATCGCGGAGTTTCCATCCGTGAAGATTGCAGAGCATTTCCATCGAAGCGTTCTCGTGGTAGTAATGCGGAATGATGTTAAACGGTTTCGGAGGTGATTCCCATAGAGGTCTCAAGAAATAAGTGATCTTTTGACCGTGTAGATAGATACCGAAGATTGCAATTGGTAAGAGAGTGAAGAGAAACAGATATGTCTTGAAATCAAGTCCTCTAAGAAGAACACATTTTAGCCTTGACATGACCTTGCCTGCTCTAGACCCCTGTCAAAATGTAAAGCTCAGAAACTGAAATATGATTATGCAACTAATGACCTAATTTGTTCAAGTTTCACTAAGCTTGGGTCAATTTTTTCAATTAGTGTAGATAAAACAATGCAGGAAAAATAAGCCAATCAATGACCTAAAAGCCTATGAATATCTTATCATATGCGAAGCGAAAATGACCCTTAAAAATAAAAATCATGGCTAGATGATGAAAACCCAGAAATCACCTGTCCACAAACACCTTCGCATATATTATCCGTCTTCTTAGAACTACAATAATCATCGGACATGATTATTTTATTACCCAGGATTTTAAAATAAGAATCCAAAAACAAAAACAAAAACAAAAAACTTATGAAGAAAAACAGAGAATTGACCAAAAAGAAAAAAGAAATTGGATTTTAAGAAACTGAATTGAAATAAAAAAACAAGAGAGAGAGAGAGAGAGAGAGAGAGAGAGAGAGAGAGAGAGAGAGAGAAATGTTACAGAGGAAGAAGAGAAGTCCGAAAATTTCTGACTTGAAATCGATCCTTCTCCTCTCACAAGGAAACTGTAAATACCAATTATAGCCGTTTGGTGAATTTCCACCTTCCAAATCTAGAATTTAAGTTACATTAATCAACTCTCTAATTTCCTTATTTAAAAACATATCAGGCCGTAGTAAAATTTTCATCCGTCAGATACGTAGACGCGGTGTGCTCTTACGGTTTAAAATCTTTTAATTTTTTTTTGATAACATCCCCAAAATCAGAATTTCTTTTTTTAACCTATTGATTGATTGATAATTAAGAGACTGAATTAGATGTTCAAATTAAAATTAAGAGATTTGGAATTAAATCTCTTAATCAAAATAGTAAAAATAAATTTAAGCCGAACGTTTTTAAAAAAACGAAGAAGCAAAAGATTATGAGACGACGAAATGAAACCCCCAAATACTATAACGACGGCGAAGAACACGGCGGACGAAAAACAAACTCCGCCGTCTCCGCCTCTACAACCACCGCGAGTTAACAACTCTCTGCTCCAATGGTGGCGGAGATGGACTGTTTTAGTGGCGGCGATATGGATTCAAGCATTCACGGGAACAAACTTCGATTTCGCCGCTTACTCTTCCGATATGAAATCGTCGATGGGGGTTTCTCAATCTCGACTCAATTACATGGCGGTTGCTTCAGATCTAGGTAAAGCATTGGGTTGGTCTTCCGGTTTCGCGATTGCGTATTTCCCTATCTCCGCCGCCGGAATGGGACTCGTCGGTTACGGCGTTCAGTGGTTATCAATCGCCGATTTAATCGATCCGCCTTATGCTTTGGTTTTGGTTTGCTGTTCTTTAGCCGGTTTAAGCATTTGCTGGTTTAACACGGTTTGCTTTATCCTCTGCGTTCGACATTTCGAATCGAACCATTCGCTTGCTTTGTCTCTCGTTGTGAGTTTTAATGGAATCAGTGCTGCTTTGTATACGCTTGGTTGGTCATGACGCTATTAGTGGGAAATCATCAGCTAGTTCTGATATCTACCTTCTTCTTAACTCTTTAATCCCTTTGATCGTCTCTGTTTTGGCGCTTTGGCCGGTTCTTACTAAACCGAATTCCTCCGATACTAACCGAACCCACGACGAAACCCGAATCTTCGTCGTTTTCAATGTACTAGCCTTGATTACATGTTTTTACCTTCTTTTACCATCCTCAAACACTTACTTAGCTTCATCGCCTCGTTGGCATTTCCTCGGCGCCATTTTCCTTCTCCTTTTCCCGTTGTTCGTCCCGTTTTTCGACTACATTCACCGCGCCATCGACTCTTGTTTCCACTTTCACAGCTCTGGCTATTTAGCAGTTAACATAGAGGAGCCTAAGATACTCAATATTCAGGAGAAGATTAACGAAGAAGACGAATGTGATAAAGTGAGACTAGGAGATGAGCATTCTCTTGCAATGATGCTTCATAGGGTTGAGTTTTGGCTATATTACATAGCTTATTTCTGCGGCGGTACGATCGGTCTTGTGTACAGAAACAACTTAGGACAGATCGCTCAGTCTCTAGGACAAAGCAGCTCAAAGGCTAAATCTTTAGTAACACTCTTCTCTGCTTTCTCTTTTTTGGGAAGATTGCTTTCCTCTGCACCTGACTTCACACGCAAGAAATTACACTACTTGACAAGAACAGGATGGTTCACTATTTCGTTACTACCAACACCTTTGGCCTTTTTCATCCTCGCTTATTCATCCGAGACGTACCATACCGCGGTTTTACGAGTCGCAACCGTACTTATCGGGTTAAGTTCGGGTTTTGTATTTGCGGCTGCGGTTTCTATAACTTCTGACCTATTTGGACGCAACAGTGTTGGTGTCAACCAGAACATTCTCATTACAAACATTCCCATCGGTTCGCTCTTCTACGGCTACATGGCTGGATCGGTTTACGACACCAATGCGAGCCTCGGCACGGAATCTGTGGTCTCGGACTCGGTTGTTTGCGTTGGAAGTAACTGTTATTTTGTAACGTTTTTGTTTTGGGGTTGTTTGTCTGTTTTGGGGTTTGTATGTAGCTTGTTTCTGTTTATTAGAACTAGACCGGTTTATCATCGGTTAGAAAAGAACCGAATCTAAATCGGTTTAGATTGATCGGATCCAAGAAAATAGTGTAAATGCATTTTGGATCTTCTTGAAGGAAACTAATTGCAAAAATTACTCGTGAAATTAGATAATTAGTTATTACAAGTTACTGGTACACAACAAAAAATCTAAATAGTTTTATTTTTAGTATTGATGGATCGATCGGTCTGCTAGATACGTTGATCGGTTTATTTTTAGTATTGATATATATACCCTTTGAGTTGATTGATTTAATTGTCGGATCGATCGTCATGTGTTGTACACCAATCGATCGGTCAACTTGATCGATTTATTACAATGAATAGAGGAATTGGTCATATGAATCGATCGATACAAAAAATAGATCGATCGACATATAATATGTACCGACCAACTAGAAATGTTGATCGATCGACCTACCAAATGTACCGATCGATACAAAATATACATTGATCGATCCATAAAATAGATCGATCGACATATAATATTAACCGACCGACAAAAAATGTTGATTGATCGACCTACCAAATGTACCGATCGATACAAAATATACATTGATCGATCCATAAAATAGATCGATCGACATATAATATGTACCGACCAAAAAGAAATGTTGATCGATCGACCTACCAAATGTACCGATCGATACAAAATATACATTCCTAATGAGTAGGATTTAGCTATCACAGGTCAATTGATTCATTTTGTCCAGAATGATCGATCTATAATATATACATGTAAACCACCGGTTTACACTGGTTGATTTTTCAAACCGATGTTCCTTTCTTCGCGAGTTTTGAAAGATATTGTAAAACCCTTGTCTTTTACCCCCAAATTTCCAAATTCGCACTAGAAGAGATTTCAAACTCTCATGATTCTTTACGGATTATGGTGATTTTGGACTCGAAATTTCGCCATCTTTCTGATATATCATGGTTTTTACCCTGTTTAAGCCATGATATAAGTCCTATATCTAGAGTCTTTGTTATGTTTTGTGTTGGTTTTAGAGTCTTTTCAGGTACAAGGACGATTGGAGCTTAAAAGATGTTTACTGGAGATTTTGGAGCATTCGTGGAATGAAGTGGCAAAATGCAAAGTTCGGAATGAAGATTTGAAGTCTGTGTCGAGTGACACCATCACTGAGCATCGCTCGACACTACGACTTGAGAAGCAGAAGAATCCGAGTTTGAAGTTGGTGTCGATCGACACCATCTATCAGTGTCGATCGACACCCTGCGCGACCAAGCCCAGATTTTAATCAGAAAAGTCCGTTCGAAGCCCGAAGTTTCTAGATGTTTACTTTTAAGTTTCTAGCCGACTTTGTACCCCTATATATGTGTTTTCTAAGTCATTGTTTAGACTTACGCTTTATTTTACTTAACTCTTTGATTTATCTTTTAATAAAACCATGTTTTCATTATTCGATATGTCTGAGTAGTTTCCTTTGTTAGGTTTAGGGTTATTCGAAAGTGTTTGATAAATTGCTGATCTGATCTGATTGTTAGGATAATATCATTAGAATGTTCTTCATCTTGACTTGCTTTTATTGCTGATTTTAGCGTCATGAACTGAAATCTGATCTTAGGATAATTAATAGAAACGAGAGTTTGATTAATTTCCTGATCTAGTCTTTGATGAGCAAAATTCCTATTCGCAAAGGAATTTGGCTTAGGGTTTTGTGAACAATTGAACCTGAAATTAATGCTTGTTTAGATTCATAGGATTCGCAAAGGAATTTGGTTTTCTAGGATTTATTCATAGATAATATTCGCAGCGGAAGCTGGTTTGTTTTACTTTCGTGTTCATGTTCAAGAACTGTGCTTTAATAATCCTATCAATTGATTTATCTGCAATTTTGATTCACTGGAGATTTCCTTGTGCCTAGCGCTTTTCTCTAATTGATTTACAACAGTTTTTATTGCTTTGTTTTTGCATTCTTATAATCTTGCTTAGCATAATTCGAACTCATAAATCTATTGTGTTTTCTGATTCCCTGTGGATTTCGATACCTAAAGTACTACATTGATCTCTTAATTTGAGAGAGTTAGCTCTAGGTTAATTTGAGCATATCACTTTCCATTCAAATCATCTTCCTTCTCTATCTGCTAAGCTGGGTCACTCGAACTTCCATTTTTCAGTCCGACGTTTTTGAGAAACTTTCAAGGTTTGGTGTTTGTGCTTGAGTTTTTTCGGTATATATTGTTAATTTTGAGTAGAAATCAACATGGTTTAGTGCTTGTATACATTGATTTGTCCATAGGGTTTATGTCCAAAATCTGAAATTTTTTACTAAGCTCGATTCATGGGCGAATTGGAGAATGTTAGGATGCGTTTTTAGATGTATTGACTGATGTTGGTAGTTTTGTGGACGAATTTGGAGCTGAATTGTGCAAATTATCATTTCTAGATTTTCTCACGCTTATAATATTATATATTTAGCATGATGATCTGTTGTGTTTATGACTCATGTTTTTGATCATGTGTTTTGTTTATGACTGATTTTGTTTGATGATTTGGCACTTGAATCTAATTACATCACATAAATGAGTGATTTTCTGCTTTTATAGCGTGAATGCTCATGAGATTTGCACTTGAATCTTATTTTTCTTGCAGCCAATGTCTCGGAGCTAAGGAAAGACATTGCTTATGTGGGGAGGAAAGTCGAGAGGCAATGGGATGCATATGATTCAATGGATTACTTGGTGTGGAGATGGAACCAACAAAGATTATCAGTTTCATAGCGGTTGAAGAGATGGGGATTTCCGAACAAGTGCATGGTGTCATAAACGCCATTCAAAGTAAACTGGTATTATGGATTGATCGACCTGTTACCTTATTCGGTCAATCTAATTTTTGGATCGACCGACACAAAGAATAGATCGATGGAACTGTATTTTTGTGCTGATCAATAAGAAATATATATCGACCGATCCATTTTTTTTTTGTAAAAATATATTTGCCCAATATTGTAAAAAGTTTTTAAAAAATTAAAATACACACTAAAATACAATTTAACGCATCAAATCGTAAAAAATCATTAAATATATAATAATAAATTTAAAATTCAAGAACGTCATCACATGATATTATCATGGTAGCATTCTCATGTTATGGGTCAATTGGCTTGTAAGATGGATCGATTGGTTTGCTAGATACGTTAATCGGTTTATTTTTAGTATTGATCTATCTACCCTTTGAGTTGATCGATTTAATTTTCGGATCGATCGACATGTGTTGAACACCGATCCATCGGTCAACTTGATCGATTTATTACAATGAATAGAGGAATTGGTCATATGAATCGATCTATACAAAATATAGATCGATCGACATATAATATGTACCGACCGACAACAATTGTTGATCGATCGATCGACCAAAAGAATACTAAAAGAAGTGTACTGGTACACAACTACACACCAAAAAATCTAAATAGTTTTATTAAATAAAACAAAAAAAATACTTATGGAGTACTTTGTATATTACGTTGGAGTTTTGTCGTAATATTTATCCTTGTCGACGTGTGTCATTATCACCAATTCCGATCAGCGTGGGACCCATAAGTCGTTAAACAGTAAAAAAAAAAAAAGAGCATTTAAATAATGGAGTATGGATAAGTTAAAAAAAAGAAAGTAAAAAACGCGAAAGGGAGATGGATCCGGATCCGAAATCCATGGGTTCCGGTCAGACGACGGAGGCGGCGATCGAGCACCGGTCGTTCGCTCGGATCGGGTTTCTCGGAAACCCTAGCGATGTTTACTTCGGCCGTACAGTCTCCTTCACTATCGGCAACTTCTGGGCTTCAGTCAAGCTCGAGCCATCCCACCACCTCTTCATCAAGCCTCATCCTTTCCACGATCTCGTCCAGTTCACCTCCCTCGACCATCTCGTACGTTCTCCTTTTCAATTTCTTAAAGTTTCTCATATGGATTTGCTCTACGCTCGACAAATTATTTGTTCACTTCTGCATTTTGTTTGAAATGTTGTTGAGTAGATTCCAGATTTGGTATTTTCAACTTGTTCTTCAGTAGATTCCAGATTTGGTCATGTACCATTAGTTTATTTATGTTGCATTGCAAAATGTGAATACTTGAAGCTTAGATTTTATAATTTAAGATTTTGTTCTTGCTCAGCTGAATCGGTTGCAAAATGAAGGTTACTACGGTGGTGTAAGGTTGCTAATGGCGATTTGTAAAGTATTTTGCAACTATTGCAAAGAAAATGGGATTCACCTTCATGAAGGAAACTTCACTCTATCTTACGATACCAATATCCCTAGGCAGGTACAGAGTTTGCTTCTGCAAACCCATTTCTTCATGTTTTTTGTTTTCTGATTTTGACGTATAATTGCTAATGCTCTAGCTTTGATGTTCCAGACAGGGCTTTCAGGTTCTAGTGCCATTGTATCCGCTGCTCTTAGCTGCCTACTCGACTTCTACAATGTTAGGCATTTGATCAAAGTTGCAGTTCGGCCTAACATTGTCCTCGATGCAGAGAAAGAACTTGGTATTGTTGCAGGTCTTCAAGACCGTGTAGCTCAGGTTTATGGTGGTCTAGTCCACATGGTGAGTGGTGGTGATCTTATCTATATAGAGCCTTTCGTACATCAGTTCATGACTTTATGAGACGATCTTCACTTTGCAGGATTTTAGTAAGGAACATATGGATAAATTAGGACATGGGATTTACACTCCTATGGATATCAGTCTCCTTCCGCCTTTGCATCTCATCTATGCTGAGAATCCTAGCGACTCAGGGAAGGTACGCACCGTTAACCAACTCAGTTTATGCTTCTGGTTGAAGCGGCATTTTTTATTGCTTAATTGGTTTCCATTATCAGTACAATCATGCAAGTGATTTTAGGATTAATGACAAGAAATTTTGTCTCTGTTACATGTTATTTGATGTTAGCATGGATTTCTAATGCAGGTACATAGTAGGGTTCGGCAAAGATGGTTAGACGGTGATGAGTTGATAATCTCATCAATGGAAGAAGTTGGAAAGATAGCAGAAGAAGGTCGAACTGCATTACTCAACAAGGACGATTCCAAGCTCGTGGAACTCATGAACCGTAACTTTGACCTTCGGAGGTAAACGTAATTAGAGATAAAATTGCAATCTCAAGATCAAACTCCAAGCTTACATTTTAGTGATGTTTATTTATCTATAGGAAGATGTTTGGGGATGAATGCTTAGGAGCTATGAACATAGAGATGGTGGAGATTGCAAGGAGGATTGGTGCAGCTTCAAAGTTCACCGGAAGTGGAGGAGCAGTAGTGGTTTTCTGCCCTGAAGGTCCATCTCAGGTGAAGCTATTGGAAGAAGAATGCCGGAAATCGGGTTTTATACTTGAGCCGGTAAAGATTGCTCCTTCATGTTTGAATGATTTCGACATTCAAACTTTATCAAAGCCTTGAAGGTTGAGTCTTCTTCACGAGAAAGACCCATTTTCCACTGAAAAGAATAAAACATGTGAGCTTTTATGTCGGTAGTGGTCATGAACTCACGGGTTCACTACTTTTTACTTTTGCTCTGTTTCGTTCTCTTGCACGTCTTCTCTGTTTTTTATTTTCTTTACACGTCTCTCGTTTCTTTCTCCATTGTGAATTTTGTTTTTGTTTTTGTTTTGTTTCGTTTTCTTCCATGTATACGACGATAAGAAGTAGTTAGTCCAAATAAAATGCTAATCTAATGATTATCCGTGGGACAACACTTTATATTTCCACTAACTACTGATATTTTAATCGTCGTAGTGGTAAGACTATGTGGATTTTTTACGGAGAAATACTTAGGTACACCTCTAGGGTGTATATATGGGTCCACCCCCCTCCCCATCACCAATCATTTATCCACCTATTATCTAAAAAAATTAGAGTTAAAAAATAAATAAATATATATATATATTAGGTTTGGGTTAACTAATCCCAAATTAGGGTATAGTTTTGGAGTTTAGGGTTTAGGGTTTGAGGTTTTTAATTTATTTTGGGTTAACTAATCCCAAATTAAGGTATAGTTTTGGAGTTTAGGGTTTGGGGTTTATAATTTATTTTGGGTTAACTATTCCCAAATTAGGGTATAGTTTTGGAGTTTAGGGTTTGGGGTTTATAATTTATTTTGGGTTAACTATTCCCAAATTAGGGTATAATTTTGGAGTTTAGGGTTTAGGGTTTGGGGTTTATAATTTATTTTGGGTTAACTATTCCCAAATTAGGGAATAGTTTTGGAGTTTAAGGTTTAGGGTTTATAATTTATTTTGGGTTAACTATTCCCAAATTAGGGTATAGTTTTGGAGTTTAGGGTTTAGGGTTTGGGGTTTATAATTTATTTTGGGTTACCTATTCCCAAATTAGAGTATAGTTTTGGAGTTTAGGGTTTAGGGTTTGGGGTTTATAATTTATTTTTGGTTAACTATTCCCAAATTAGGGTATAGTTTGGAGTTTAAACCCTAAACCCTAAACCCTAAACTCCAAACTATACCCTAATTTGAGACTAGAATTTTAGGGTATAAACCCCAAACCCTAAACCCTAAACCCTAAACTCCAAAACTATACCCTAATTTGGGAATAGTTAACCCAAAATAAATTATAAACCCCAAACCCTAAACCCTAAACTCCAAAACTATACCCTAATTTGGGAATAGTTAATCCAAAATAAATTATAAACCTCAAACCCTAAACCCTAAACCCAAAACTATACCCTAATTTGGGATTTGTTAACCCAAAATAAATTAAAAACCTCAAACCCTAAACCCTAAACTCCAAAATTATACCCTAATTTGGGATTAGTTAACCCAAACCTAATATATATATATTTATTTATTTTTTAACTCTAATTTTTTTAGATAATAGGTGGATAAATGATTGGTGATGGAGAAGGAGGTGGACCCATAGATACACCCTAGGGGTGTACCTAAGTATTTCTCTTTTTTTACGTGTTTTGGAAATGAATCCGAATTCATTTAAATAAAATTTTTTTTTTAAAACATAAGATGTTGATAATGTTTTATAACTTGTTATGAAATAAAATAGAAGCAAAGTATCTATTATGTTATAACTTATAACTAACTTAATTAACTATAGATAAGAATTAATAATTATCAAATGGGTTTTTGGACTGCCAGATTAGCTTGGTGGGCCAAATTTTGGAAGAGTGAATAAAATATTGGATGAATTTAATTCAAAAGTTTCCTGCCTTCCTGGATAAGAGATTTTTTTAATAATTTTATTAATATAAAGTGATTTGGATTCAGTGATTTGATCCAAAACTATAAACAATTCCAACTCATCTTTAATGATGATTGAAACGTGAAACAAGAGAAAAAGAAAAGGTTAATTGCTTTTTGAACAAAATTAGGCCGTATTACATTTTCCATTTGGGATTCAAATCCGCCATTGAAGATTCCTCCTTGACCTCTTCTCAAGACTTTTTCCTCAATTGGTCTTCGTCCAGTTGACACATAAACTTATAGGTGCGAGATTTTTCTATTATACTTTTCGATCCAAATTTGTTATTAAAATCTCACTTCTGGGTGAATCTTTATATTTTGAGTCTGGTTTTTGATTTAATTAGGGAAAATCTTAACTGGAAACGGGTAGATTTTCGTTTGTCTTGTTGTATACTAATTCTAGGTTATTTTTAATGAAATCTAGAATTCTGACACCTTCGTAACGGCAAGTCGGTGACGAAGGTAACGTGATTGAATCTTCATCTTCTTTCTCTTTCGAGTTAAGAGTCTTATAGAGCCGCCTTATTACACCTGTTTCTTATTTATCTTGTAAGAGCCGTGATTATTCACCAATCTTCCTGCATACGATTTTTCCCCATTTCAACGTTATAATTATCCTCTGTTTGTTTAGTCTTTCTGAGATCAAATCAAGTTTTCTATTGCCACTAGGTATTTTTGCATGTTGTTTAATCGATTCTACTCTTCTTCTTGTTGTAGTTGTTCTTCTTCTTGCGATTCCTTTTTTTTTTTGTGGGTAAAAGAGGATAAGATTCTGAATTCTGAATCTTTCTTTAGTGCAGGGATTTTGATCCTTTTTTTTTATTTGAATAAGAAAGTTTTTGATGGGAGGAGGGAATTCCAAAGAAGAATGGAGGCAAGAGCCACCATCACCGTCTTCAACATCATGGGCTTCTCATCAAAGTTATCCTCAATATGGACCTGATAGCTACAACTATCCTCCTCCACCCACTTTTACTCCTACTCCAGCTCCAACTCCGGCTCCACCTTCTGCTCCCAGTTTTGGCCAACAGTCTCAGCTGCCGTATAGCCAAGAGGGATATGCATCACAGCCTTATCATCCTCCTTCAGCTCCCAGTTTTGGCCAACAGTCTCAGCTGCCGTATAGCCAAGAGGGTTATGCATCACAGCCTCCACCGCCTTCGCAGAGTTATGGTAATGTTAGGAAGAAATTTGATCGGAGGTATTCGACGATATCGGATAACTACTCTTCTTTAGATCAGGTGAGTTCAATACAAGGAATGATGTAGTGTACTGTTGGATTTTGCCTCAAAGTGTTGAAATTTGAATCTTGAATGATTCCAGGTTTCGGAGGCTCTAGGGCGTGCAGGTCTTGAATCTTCAAATCTAATCGTTGGTATTGATTTCACCAAGAGCAATGAATGGACAGGTTGGTTAGAGTTTTTCTTAAGATTCTTCATCTAAGTTTCGAATGCATGGCCAAGGAGAAGACAGACTAATTGGTTTCTTGCAGGGACCAAGTCCTTCAATAGGAAAAGCTTGCATCACATTAGCAATACTCCGAATCCATACGAGCAAGCAATAACTATCACAGGAAGAACCTTAGCGGCCTTTGACGAGGATAACTTAATTCCTTGTTATGGTTTTGGAGACGGTAAGCCACTGTCTTATCTCTATTGGTTTACGTATCTCGATTCTCTGAGTAATGTATATCAAGATTTGCTTTTGTCTCTTTGCAGCATCAACTCATGATCAAGACGTGTTTAGCTTCTATCCGGAGGGTAGATTCTGTAATGGGTTTGAGGAAGTACTGGCTCGGTATAGAGAGATTGTGCCTCAGCTTAAGCTCGCAGGTTTATTTTCTCTCCTCTCGCCTGCGCTAGCGTTCTGTATCTCCTTGTAAAATACGCGTTAAGTAATTGAACATTGTGTTAATGTTTTTGCGAAATGTTGTATTTCAGGACCGACTTCTTTTGCCCCCATCATTGAAATGGCGATGACAGTGGTTGAGAAGAGTGGTGGCCAATATCATGTCTTAGTCATTATAGCTGATGGACAAGTTACTCGAAGTGTCGATACAGAACATGGACGGTTAAGTCCGCAAGAACAGAAGACTGTAGACGCTATTGTGAAAGCAAGGTGCGAATATTTCGATCTTGTGACTAAGTTTCTTCCGTTTTATAGTTCTTTTCTTTGTGCGTTATGTAATCAGTTCCTTCCTTTCTGTTGCAGTGCGCTTCCTTTGTCAATCGTTTTAGTCGGAGTTGGGGATGGACCATGGGACATGATGCGGGAATTTGATGATAATATACCTGCCCGAGCTTTCGATAACTTCCAAGTAAGCTTTTTTCGTATCTCATAACAAGTAAGCTTCCAAGTAGGCTTTTATCATCTTTGATTTTCCTGGTTCTGAGACGTTTTTCGAATCTGTTATTTTCGGGTTTCTAGTTTGTCAACTTCACGGAGATCATGTCAAAAACCAAAGAGCTTTCTCGGAAGGAGACAGAATTCGCACTCTCTGCTCTCATGGAGATTCCTCCACAGTACAAAGCGACGATAGAGCTTAACCTTTTAGGGTAATGACCCAAATCAAAACTTTTTATTGATTAGTTGCAATGACACACGCTATATTGTTATCAACTCTCTCTTGCCCTGACATTTTTGCAGCCAAAGAAACGGGAATATCCCAGAGAGAATCCCACTTCCTCCCCCGGTGCAGAGCGGATCAAATTTCTCAACAGCTTCCCGGATACCGAGTTATGAACCGAGTGTACCTACTTATCCGGCTGAAAGCAAGCATATGGCCAGTATTGTAGAGGATAACCAGGTAACTAGCGAAAACTTTGAGTTGTTTGAAAACGTTCAACAAATAATAGGTTTGAAACTCTAAACTCGCTTGTTTAATGGCCTTTGAACAGCTATGTCCGATATGTCTGAGCAATCCAAAAAACATGGCGTTTGGTTGCGGCCATCAGACATGTTGTGAATGCGGACCTGATCTTAAGGTGTGTCCGATTTGTCGTGCTCCAATCCAGACCAGAATTAAGCTCTACTAACAACACCGTTCACATAAAGCTCTGACCAGTCCAAACCCGAGAGATTTTAGATCTTTCTGTAAAAAAAAAATGTTCTTTAGTTCTTTGATTGAATTCTAAATCTTTTAAGCTTGTTCCCAAATTTGTTAAATTATTTATTTTCTTTGCGTGGATTGCAAGAATATGTTGTGATTTCTCTTGATCCTATTGAAAAAAATGCTTCACTTTGTATTTACTCCAACAAATAGAAATAGGTAGTCATCACAAATCACCCAATAAAACCAAACATTTGAAACCTTTTCTTACAGTTAAATTACCCTGCATAGGCCCGTTAGCACTTATTTGGCCTATAAAGGAAATTTTGCCAATTAAATTGTACCAAAGAACAGAAATATTCACCACTCATCAATTATCCACTCCTTTTTTCTTGTTTAAAACCAAAAAAATATAAAGAATGTCAGTTTTCTAGATTCTTAGAGCATCATCATCGCCAGTCTCTTCAATTTCTGTATCTAATTAGTATAATAATAGTATATTATTATTATTTTAAAACTAACTAATAAATATAATTAAATAATAAGACTGAACCAATTACATGAAAACATGTGGCACAATAAGTTTATATACGGTTTCTAGAATATGTTCATGAAGAGACTCATAAGTGTCTCTCTCCTTCTTTTCTAATTTTTTTGCATTTGTTTAATTTCTGCATACGGCGGAAGAGACTTCCGTTAAAGATGCTCTTAGCTTCTGCGAAGTTTGATAAAAGCTAAAGTATTTATCCGAAAGGAGAAAAGACCTTTATGGATTCTCTTCGATTCAACCTACAACAATCTCTAGTTCAATCCAAACCGAGAATTTTCCGACCTAGAGCCACTAACATATCGAACCAAACCGATGAAATCGATCCCCGACCGTTTTCCTCGGCCGGTAAGATCCAACGGTTAGTACTCAACAACGAAGGTCGGACCAAACTAAACGCGGACCCTGACCGTGAATTTTATTCATATCCACGGTTCGTGAACCACGTAGACGATAAGTTCATTTCCTCCTTAACCGATCTATACAGAAACCGGTTAAGACCCGGTTCGATTGTATTAGACTTGATGAGCTCATGGGTTAGCCATCTACCAGAAGATGTCAAGTACGAGAAAGTAGTGGGACATGGTCTTAACGCACAAGAGCTTGCTAGAAACCCTAGACTCGATTACTTCTTCCTCAAGGATCTTAACGAGGATCGGAAATTCGAGTTCGAAGACAAGTATTTCGATGCCGTTTTATGTTCTGTAGGTGTACAATATCTACAAAAACCAGAAAAGGTACGTAAAGTAAACCAATTTTTGGTTTGAATATAATTTAACATTCATTTCAAAAAAAAAAAAAATCGGTTTACGGTAAAATTTCTAAACCGGATCTCGTTTCGATCCGTAGGTATTTTTTTTTTTTTTTTTTGAATTATACACAGTTTCCCCAAAGGCTTTCTAGGTCCAAGAGACTAATCTGTGTCGCCGGCGATGCCCAAATTTTAATCCCCCGGTGGCCAAGAATCGAACCCGGGACCTTATTGGGAATTACCTCCCTCAAGTACCACTGGGATCCGTAGGTATTTGCGGAAGTGTATAGAGTGTTAAAACCGGGAGGTGTGATGATAGTGAGTTTTAGCAATCGGATGTTTTATGAGAAAGCAATTAGGACTTGGAGAGATGGAACAGAGTACGGTCGAATCCAGTTGGTGGTTCAGTACTTTCAGTCTGTGGAAGGGTTTACTCAACCGGAGATCATCCGGGAACAGCCTGGTCGAGGCGGTGGTGGTGGAGGAGCTGAGAAACCGGTTTTGAGTTGGTTTTTGGGTTTTCTTGGTTTAGCTTCTAGGCCGGATCCTTTTAATGCTGTGATTGCGTATAAGAATTTCAAACCTCTGTATGAGTAAAAAATTATTATGTAGTGTTTTTCTTCGTTTTGAGTATAAAATGCAATGTTATGTATTTTGTTTATGATAGTATTACGATTGTAAAAATATATAAAAAAAGGTACCTAAGATTCTAAGAAGTTGGTCTTGAATAAGAAGTTTGAAAGAGAGATAAGCAAAAGAAATACAACTTTGAATTAGTATCAAATCCAGCTGGAGAAACTTACATTGGAAATTCGAGAAATAGTGAAAATTGAAATGCTAGATTTTGAACGACCAATCAAATCAGAAGAACCTGTAATACAAAAGAAAACTAGGCTTTTACCCGCGCCCAGCGCGGACATTACAATTTATAGTAGATGTAATAGTAATACAGTAATTTACTTCCTCACTTTATATAAATTAATATTTTGTGATGCATGGATACAATTTACCATTTCAAATTTTTAAGGAACTATGTAAAATTTTAAGAGCATGTCCAATGGTGGCTTTTAAAGTAGGTTCTTAACGTAAAACATATTAAAATTAAATAAAAATTGGTTTAATTATGAAGAACATACTCTTATTTAAGAGTTTCAAAGATTGGTTCTTATCTGTCATGTGTCACCGTGTGATTCGTCGATGTTTTTTTGACAAGGGGGAAAAAAAATAAACACGCGTTATACGCGTTTTTCTTCTCATTAAATGCAAAAAAAAAAAAATCGTTTTATTCAATGTATTATGTTTATAAATTTTTAAAAAAATATAAATTCTACTTAAAAAAAAATGTTGCAAATATGCTTGGAATTCGAACTCAACTTCGTGATAGAAACATGCATCAACAATTGAAAAATGATTAAGTTGAGCATATATGACAAAATGTCAACCACGTCAAGATTAGAACTGACCGTTCCTTTCCGTTTATGATTTGAAAATCTATGTTTTCAATGTTTTTATGTCATATATATATTTCAAATTTCAATAAATGCAATATATTTTAGGTTTCATTCAATGTACTATGTTTAATAAATCATTAAGAAATTCAAGGGAACTAAACGCTAGTATGAGAGCTTGAACCCAAACACATGTACGTAAAATATGGAATAGTTTGAAACATTTGATTTGATTTAATGTGTTGATTTTAAAAGACATTGAACCTTAAAGTAGGAGCATAAACCATCACTAATGCGCGTAATAGATATATCGATTTTAAAAGAATAATTTGTTTTAATGTGTCAATTTAAAGGGCACTGAGTCCTAAAGTATGGGCCTAAACCCTCACTAATGTGGCGTAAAATATTGAATGACTAAAAAAGAATGATTTGACTAAACTCGTTGACTATAATATTAATATGGGAGCCTAAACCCTCACAAATACATATACAATATGTTAAGATTTTAAACAATGAAACTAACTTAAAGAGAAGGATTTTAGGTTATACTAAACCCTATTATGCAATCTTAAATTCAAACACATCTAAGTAAAATATAGAATGTTTTTTTCTGGAACTTATATAGAGTGGTTTAAAACATTTGATTTGATTTAATTTGGCAATTTTAAAAGACATTGACTCTAATATAAGAGCTTAAACCTTTACAAATGTATAAAATATTGAACTTAACACTATAATTTACTACCCTTACATAACAGAACACTAAGACAAAAAAAAAAGAACATGATTGTCGGCATTTCCCTCCCGTTTGTCAAGTAAAAACGATAAACGAAAAAATGAAATGATTTCGGCAAAGTTGTGGTTTCAGTGCGAAAAAGATAAATGGGAAAGTACGTGATAATCGGTAAAGACCATAATGAAAAATTAATATTTCTTACAATGTAGCGCATACTAAATACTACTATGTGTTCTAGATATATTTTTTTAGGGGTCACAATAAATAAATTTAATTCTATAATAATGATAAATGAAGAAATTCTATGAATTGTTGGGGACATTTTAAATTTTGAGCACAAATTAAACATTAATTTTTACCAAATATTTCACCAAATATGAGTAAATATACACTAAAATTTTATTAATATAGTAATTTTATAGGAGTCACATGACCCTCTAGTCTCTCTTTGCCTCCGCCACTGCCACAAATACATGTAAATGTTGAAATGGCTTTGAACTTTTGATAAAATGTGTTAGGTAGACTCATTTTGTTTCAAGCACATTGATTTTAATATTTCATTTATATCGGGTATACATATACTTGAATACAACACTAAGTGATACATGTAAACATAGATTAACTTCAATTTCGATGTAAAGGTGAGTTAATCATCATAAACTGGAGACGAATTTAACGCGCATAGCAAATGGATCCAATCCAATATTTTTAACTCAAAAGGAAAGTAAACCATCATATATAATATAAACCTTGTACCATTGCATAAATCACACCTTTGGATCACCATTTCTCAGGAATATGGCATGGATACCAATTTTCAACCGTATACTATGGTTAGGAAACCCAAACAACGTGATACTTTTCAAAAATCTTCAGTGTAAACCATATCATTATTCTTGGTCGAATCAAACGTCTCAATCCTATCAGAACTGATATAGGTTCTCACTTTATCAAAAAAAAACTAATATAGGTTCTTTTTCACTTTTTTAGAGAGAGAGAAAAAAACGTGAGCTTTATCGTTCAAAATAATTTAAAATAACATATCAAATTAACTAAGACTACCACTAAAAAAACTCCACCATATACTATAACAAATATTCACTAAGCAATTCACAGCGATCTAAAGTCTAAACACATAAAGAAGAATTTAAATAATATAGACATATAAGAAAAAAAAAATATTTATATATATATATATATATTTATATATATTTATATATGTGAGAAAGCATCTACAATAGTCGTTAACAACACAGAAAGCATTTATTGGACTCAATATGGCTCTTCTCTTAAAAATGTAAGCCTTGTCACCATAGCAAACGATTATCCATAGATCTCTTTTACAATTGCTTGTACATGCAATATGTAATCAATATATATTGGAGAACGATGCAAGTTCTAGTGAATCACGATCACTATTTTCTTGAAGGAGTCGCATATTCTGGGTAACCCTTAGAACTTTACAGCTAGCCCAAAGAAACGAAGAATTCAAAACCTTACTCACATGCAGTAAATCCTCTAAATATTTGGTTATGCACAATCTCTCTCTTATAGTTTTCTCAGCTTAAGAACAAATTAATGGTCTTGGTAAAAATTTCTAACAGTCGAAATACATGATTAATCTCAATATAACATGCGGCTGTTTCTTAGCCGGCGGTCGGTTGCCTACCACTTTGAAAGCTTCACGATGAGAATATTTAAACACAAACTGGACACTAAAAGAAGATCCAAACTTCTTTTGTAGGAATCAGAAGAAGGAGGAGAATCTTTCTTTTCTTTTTGTAGCCAGAGATAATGATTTAAAATGCAACAAAAACACCAGAAATATATTATGATTTACCAAACCAGCCGAAAATCAAAACAACAAAACTAAGACATACCAATGTTTTTTTGTCACAATGAAAAGAGACGGATATAAAACCATATATGAAAAACCCAAAGCTATCGTTTCCTACATGCATATAATAAGCTCTCAATTATCTTGTAAAGAAAAGAAACCCAATTCTTGTTCACAACGCAGTCAACCATATATTCATCTAGTAATTCTATAACCTATTTTTTAACGTGAAAATTATGTTTTAAAAAATAATTTGTCAAAAAAATTATAAAATATAAAAAAACATAGGAATAAAATAGATCAAAAACAAAAAAAATATAAATAATATGTATTCTTGTTTATAGAAGACCTGTTTAGAAAGAATAAGAATACACAACATTACCAAAAAAAAAAAACGAATAGGTTACCAAAAAAAAACAAAAAATACGAATAACCAAAAAGAACATTAATAATTAGAAGAGATCCAAACGATTAGCATCTAAGACGAACCAATCATAAGAGACGCTAGTTTTATAAATTCTGGAAACATACAATGGTAACAATTTTTTGGTTAGATGGACAAAATTTCGATTTGTTTGGAACCGAAACTAAAAGAAGCTATATATAAGACACAATAGAGATGTAGATAACAATGAATTTTGATTCACTATAATCTAAATTCGATATTCATAGTAAATAAAAAAACAAATTATCTATTATGATTTAGTATAATCGAGATTCGATATTAGTAATAATTATCAACATCAATAAAATAAGTAAACAAACTATATATTATAGACTATATCCATTTAAAAACAAACAAAAAAACATTTTTGAAATATATCTATTAAAATTAAAACTTATAAAGACAACATTAAAAATTTATTGAATATATAGGCTGAAATAAAAGTCACATAAAGACAATACAAAAATACATTGTAATAAAAACTCAACTTTCATTCTGGTGCATAGTTACCTCTCTAATAATATAATAGATAGATAAATTAAAGAAATATTAGACTGTGGAAAATAATATGCTTTGTGTCTGTAATACAAAAGAAATAATTAAAGAAATAGTACCACAGTGGAAAATTGTATGTTTTGTGTGTGATTCGTTTTGTTCGTAGATTGATGGACAATGGACAATACCCAAGCAAGGTAGCCATGTCCTTTTCAACGAGTATCACGAGTTGCTTATGTTACTAAAAGAAACGAGTATCACGAGTTGCTTATATGTTACTAAAAGAAGTTCAAAAAAAAAAAGATCCAATATTATTGCATGTACTGATGTATGTTAGGCACTACAAGAAAACACGGATTTAGCGTCGAATTTTAGCGTCGAATCTAATTCGACGCTAAATTAGCGTCGATTTTGCGTCGTAATAGTGTCCACAACAAAATTCGACGCTAAATCGACGCTAATTAGGGACGAAACACTTCGAGGCTAAATCGTTGGTAAATCGCGTCGATTTAGCATCGATTTAGCTACGAAAGTCCAAATTCGAGGCTAAATCGATGCAAAATTTGCGTCGATTTAGCGTCGAACGCATAGCGTCGATTATAGCGTCGAATATAGCGTCGAATTTGGTTAGTATATGACACATTTAACACGGTCCACCTACTTATTTACCATTCGATGCAAAATCGATGCAAAATTGATGCTAAAATCACCTACTTATTCATATCCCAAGTTAAAATTTTTTATATATACTCAATTCTCAAATCAAATATACAAACCTAAAAATAATTTTAACAATAAAGTTCTAATCTTTACAATATAATAAATTCTCGATAGTGAATTGATTCCAAAGGGTGGATTTAGCCCCATAATCTACTCCTTACCACATTTGGCATTTAGAGTATATTATGAGGCTAAATCAGCTCTTTGGTATCAAAGTTTCTGTCGAAACCAAACATTTATAACAATTAAATAGTAGGGTAAAAGGAAAATTTCATATATTATATTGTAATGTCTAGGATTTAGGATTCATAAAACCTAAATAAAAAAAAAAAACTCTGTTTAAACGCTATCGATATATGTAGCGGATTTAAAATCTTTAAACGGTACCGAAAGTTTTTGTATATGGTACGATTTATTTAATCAAATCCTAAACATTTAAAACATTTTTTGACCAAAAAAAAAAAAAAAAAAACATTTATGTAGCGTCGAATTAGCATCGAATCACAAAATTCGACGCTAATTCGACGCTATGTTACAACACTTCACCTCTCTCACCGCCTCTCTCTCTCCCTCCCCTCTCTCTCTCCCTCTCCTCTCCCTCACGCCGACTCTCCCTCTCCTCTCCTTCTCCCTCTCCCTCTCCCTCTCCTTCTCCCTCTCCCTCTCCCTCTCCCTCTCCTCTCCCTCTCCTCTCCCTCTCCCTCTCCCTCTCCCTCTCCCTCTCCCTCTCCTCCCTCTCTCCTAACGTCTCCTGTCCGTCCTCGCCCCGCCGGATCTTCTCCTTCCGCCGCCGCCGGCTCAACGGTTCCTCCGGTTCTCGTTCCGACGATATGGTACATATTTAAATTTTTATTAAATTGTTTATATATATTTGTAATTTGTAATAAATTAGTTATGAATTTGATTTTAAAAATATGTGGTAATTAGATTAGGATATAGATTAGTAATTTTAAAAATAGTAGTAATTTGTAATAAATTAGAGTTTAATTTATATTTCCTTAATTATTAAATTGTTTTAAATTTTTTATATATATTAGTAATGGAATTTGATGTGAAATAGATTTTCGGAAAAATGTAGGAAATATTTTAGGAGATAGAATTGAATTTAGATTTGATATGTTATGGAATTGAATTTAGATTTGGTAAGGTATAGATTTTAATTTAAATTTCCTAAATTAGTAATTTGTTATAAATTTATTATATATATTAGTAATGGAATTTGATGTTAAACATATTTTCCGAAATGGAATTGAATTTAGATTTGATAAGTTATGGAATTGAATTTACATTTGCTAAGGTATAGATTTTAATTTATATTTGATAGTTATAGATTTCAATTTAGATTTAATGAATTTTATTTATGTCAATTAAAGAACTTTATAAGTTTTCTTTAAAATTATAAATGAATTTACAAGTTATTTTTCGAAAATATAAAATTATTCCCTAAATGTTAAATTTATGGATTTATGTGTTTGTAATCATATATTATATATAATTTAAGAATCGATTAATTGTTTAAGCAACTTATTTTACAAGTTTTTAAATTATTTATCAATTTATATTTTACAAATGTTTATTTTCATACATTTGTTTTATTTTATAGGGGGATCGACCTCCTCGTTCATACGAAAAGTTATTTGCCGAGGATGATACGACTCCCAGATCCGGTGGTCGGCGCGGGTCCGGATCAGGGTCGGGTTCGCAATTTCTGATAGCTAACCTCCACGAGCTCCGCCACAAGGAGGTAATTTATAAGGTTCTTATATTATATTATAATTCATTTTTTATTATAACTTTATTGTATAACACTTCAAAGCAATTTATAACACTTTTATTTTATAGGTTGCACCAGAGAAGAAACAACGAACGATGGGTGTTGGATCCATCAACGATGTCCCGGCAGCTTCTTCGTCGTGTCAGCCGCATTTGACAGCTCAGTTGGAAGCTGCTACTGCAAAGATTGCGCAGCTAAAGACGGAACAAGCGAAGCTGGCCAGTCTCTTTGACATCCTTGCATTGGATAACCCGACATTAGCCAATGCCTTGCAAGGCATACATCGTCCTCCACCGCCTCCTACACCTCCCGGTCAAACGCAGTTCGAACAAGAATCCAAAGATATGATTTGAGAAGATTTCATCAACCTAAGGACCCAAAAACCGTCTACGAATTAGCGTTTTAATTTCATTTGTATCGGATAATTAAGATTTTAATTTTTAGTATATTTTATAATTAAAAAAGACCATTAAAATGAAAACCCACAGTCAGACCAGAGAAGAGGAAGCTTGAAAGCACATAAAGAGAGGGGGATTCTCCGGTGTTAACATCGAATTTGGGTTACAATGTTTCCGAACGGTGAACAGGTTAGTTAACGAACTCGAAAGCAAAAGACTTTTTAACTAACCCGTTGACCGTTCGGAAACATTGTAACCCAAATTCGATGTTAACACCGGAGAAACTTAATATAGCGTCGAATTACCATCGATTAAGCATCGGAAGCCTATGTTCGACGCTAAATCGACGCTAAATTTGCATCGATATAGCGTCGATTGCATAGCAACGATTTAGCGTCGAATATTGCATCAAATTTGGTAGGTAGATGCCACATTTAACACGGGTTCACCTACTTCTTTAGCGTCGTTCATAAACGATGCAAAATCGACGCAAAGCAATTCGATGCTAAAGCGATGCTAATATTCGATGCAAAATCGATGCTAAATTCTCCTATACATAGCCACCCACCGTCGCAAAAATTTCAAAATCTAACAAAAATTTCAATCCGAATAACATCTTAAATCTTTTCTCCAAAATTTTTTTCCCAAATGGGCGATATATACGAACTAAGACGCTGGATGTATCGACGTAAAGATGCCTATGGAGGCCTTTCAGAAGAGTTCCTCAACGGCCTTCAAATTTTCATGGCTCAAGCGAGTAGTGTGCCTACAATTCAACGGACCGGATTTATGGTGTGCCCTTGTCGGAAGTGCAAAAATTCGACGCCACAGACAATTGATACAGTTGGTACGCATTTATTTAATAGAGGGTTTACACCTGAATATTATGTTTGGTTTTATCATGGAGAGGGATATGAAGATGAAACTTCGGGTAGTACTAGTTATCAACCTATGGATCAGGGTCAGGGTTATTCTAATGAACAATATGATGGGCATCAATTTGTTATAGAAAATGATGATGCTCATGTCGGGTTAGAGCATAATAGGTTCGAAGAAATGGTAACCGATGCATTTCCTGGAGTTATGTATACTCCTGATGTTGCTGAGGAACCCAATCTAGATGCACAAAAATTTTATGATATGCTTGATTCTGCAAAACAACCACTCTATGAAGGTTGTAGGGAAGGTCTGTCTAAATTATCGTTGGCATCTAGGATGATGACAATAAAGTCTGATCATAATCAATCTGAGAGTTCCATGGATGATTGGGCATCTCTTCTAAAAGATTATTTGCCAGAGGGTAATCAAGCTGCTGAGTCATATTACCACATAAATAAACTAGTATCTAGTTTAGGATTGCCCTCGCAGATGATAGATGTTTGCATTGACAATTGCATGATATTTTGGAAAGATGATGAAGATCTGCAGGAATGTCGATTTTGCCACAAACCAAGATTTATGCCCCAAGGCACTGGTAGGAAAGTGCCGTACCAGAGAATGTGGTACCTGCCCATAACAGATAGGCTACAAAGGTTATACCATTCAGAACGGACAGCTGCATCAATGAGGTGGCATGCGGAACATTCAACTACTGAAGGAGAAGTTCACCATCCTTCTGATGCAAAAGCTTGGAAACACTTCAACTCGATACACTCTAATTTTGCTAACGAGAAGCGCAATGTTTATCTTGGACTATGTACAGATGGTTTTAGTCCGTTTGGTTTGTCTGGGAGGCAATATTCTTTGTGGCCGGTTATATTAACACCTTATAACCTTCCGCCTTATATGTGCATGCAGAGGGAATTTCTGTTTTTGAGTATTTTAATCCCTGGTCCGAAGCATCCAAGAAGATCTATTGATGTGTTTTTACAGCCGCTGATTCACGAGTTGAACATGTTGTGGTCTACTGGGGTTCGTACTTTTGATTACTCCCGGAAAAGGAATTTTACCATGCGAGCTGTGCTTATGTGGACGATAAGCGATTTTCCAGCCTATGGAATGTTATCTGGTTGGACAACACATGGTAGGTTATCATGTCCGTATTGCCAAAATGCAACAGATGCATTCCAACTACAAAATGGTAGAAAACCTTGTTGGTTTGATTGTCACCGGAGATTTCTCCCAATGAACCATCCGTACCGGGGGAACAGGAGGTTGTTTGCAAAGGGCAAACGTGTACGTATCCCCCCACCTCCATATCTTTCAGGAGAACAAATTGAAGGTCAACTTGATTATTGGGGAGCTCAAGAAACAGCAAAACGTGGTGGTAACTGGTTTAATATTCAGACCAATCTCCCAGATGGATACCGTGAAGAACATAATTGGCATAAGAAGAGCATTTTCTGGGATCTACCGTACTGGAAGGATCATCTACTGCGCCACAATCTTGATGTCATGCACATTGAAAAAAACTTTTTCGATAACATCATGCACACCATCTTAAACGTTCCAGGCAGGTCGAAAGACAACTTCAAGTCTAGACTGGATTTGGCTCTTATATGCTCTAGAGTTGAGTTGCATCTCACGGGAGATGGGAGAGATCAGAGAGCTCCAATGCCTAGCTTTAGATTGTCAAGCGAAGGCAAGCCAACATTCTTCAACTGGGTTTCCACCGAAGTTAAGTTCCCAGATGGATACGTGTCAAAACTCTCTAAGTCTGTGGAGCAAGGGAAAAAATTTTCTGGTATGAAGAGTCATGACTGTCATGTGTTTATGCAGAGATTATTGCCTTTCGCCTTTGCAGAACTTTTGCCAACGAACGTGCATGAAGCACTTGCAGGTATATTTTCAATGAAATATGTAAATAAATTATGTCTGGAAAATTACATTTGTGTTTTGGTTGATTTTGGATTTTGAGTTTAGGTATTGGAGCATTTTTTCGGGATCTGTGTGTGCGAACTCTGACTCAGGATGGAATTCAACAGCTAAACAATAACATCCCAATATTGTTGTGCAACTTAGAGAAGATATTCCCTCCATCTTTCTTTGATGTGATGGAGCATCTTCCTGTCCATCTTCCTCACGAAGCTGATTTAGGAGGGCCCGTTCAATTTCGTTGGATGTATCCTTTCGAGAGATTCATGAAAGACTTAAAAGGAAAGGCAAAAAACCTGGCAAGGGTTGAGGGATCAATTGTTGCGGGCAGTTTAACCGAAGAAACCTCTAATTTCTGCTCATATTACTTCCCTCCTCCTGTCCGAACACGAAAACGAGCTCCACGTAGGAACGACGATGGTGGCATCGCACAAACGTATGCAGTTCCAGATGTCCCAGATATATTTTGTGCAGTTGGTAGGCAGGCCGGAACCATAAGAGAAGAAGATTGGTCCTCGTTCGAAGACTACAATTGTGCATTCACATATATTCTCTTACAATGCGACGAAGTTAGCCCATTTCTGAGGTACATATTATAATTACCAAGTATGGATTGAGGTGGAAAGGGTTATTTTCGTACTTATATATGGTAGGAAACATATATAACAAATGCAATTGTTATAACAATATTTTATATTAGTGAATTCATTCGCCAAGTATACGAGGCTTTCCCAAATGCATCCGCCGATGATATTGAAAAACGGAAAGATCAACACTTTGCTAAATGGTTGAGGACTCAGGTATATAAGTTATATATATGTTGTTTCCATAAAAACCTTTATGTACAATTTTTTATATACAACTATATTTACAATGTCTATTCTGTATCTTCCAGGTTGATTATGGAGACACGTCATACCCTGTATGGTTTAGAGAGTTGATCCAAGGTCCGTTGGGGAAAGTTTCGTCATCTCCAATGTATTTTACACGAGGTTATGTGTTCCATACGTTAGACCATGGCAAAAGTAGATCAACTGCGAACTTTGGTGTGGTAGTTCAAGCCGGGGACACAGATTTTTATGGCATTATCCAAGATATTATTGAAGTGCAATTCCCTGGTTTGGTTAACTTAAAGTGCACCCTTTTCAAATGCGAGTGGTTTGATCCAGTTGTCGGGCGAGGGGTTCGAGTGGGAAAGTTTGGTGTCATCGATGTTAATGGATCGCGTTCTTATGCAAAGTATGATCCATTTGTCCTTGCATCACAAGCGGATCAAGTATGTTTCATTCCATATCCACGTGTAAGAAAAACAGGGATTCCATGGTTATCTGTGCTTAAAATAGCACCTAGAGGAATGATAGTTCAATCAAACGACGCTCCTATGCAAAATGAAACGGCCGTGGATCTTACAACTCCAGAAGCAGATATAGACAACATCATTCTTATAGATCCGCAAAATCGACAAGCTGAAATACTTCCGGATGCTAACGATGCAGAAAACTCCGAAGACGAGTTCGCAAACGAGAGTGGAGAAAGTACCGATGAGGATGAAGACAACTCAAATGACGATTCAGAGTGAAGCATATATGACTGTTTTTATTTCATTTGTATATATTTTTCCAATTCGTTTGATTGTTATCGTTTTATGTTATTGTAATTGTTATATGTGATTATCAAATTCTGGAAGTTTTTTATTATTCAATTGGAAGATAGCATATAAACAAAATATTAGTTTTAATATTATGATATAAACATATTACATTACACATTAAATATTACATTAATTAGAAATTAGGAAATATTATTACAGATAAGAACATTATTATAAACTCGTACTATGGATACTAGGGAATTATTAAACAGTAAAGCAACATAAAGCCTTAATTAAGCTTATTCTGAACCATTGACGGGTCGGATGTTTATTCATCATCTGAGTCTGGAACTGTTTCATATTTGTACCCAGTTGTTCCTTCATCTTCCTCATTGATAGTAGATACTTCGGTTGGTTCGTATTTGGCAATCATAGAATTGGCACCAATTATCTGTTTGGAAAAAGAAAATCAGTTTATAATGATCACAAATATTTAGAAATATATGGAAAATCCACCTTAACAATGTTTCGCTCTGTGATGTTGAGGTACTTAGAGTTCCTGTTGACACGGTATACGGTAACATTCTTTAGAATGACCACCGCACCTACAACAGTGGCTAGTTTGTACTCGTCATTTTTGAAGATTTTATGGTGCATGGTTCCCTCGATTTTGCCTGACGGATCCTTTAAGGTTACTAGGAGATCTCCCAGCCCGTTTGGGGTAATACTAGAGAGCATAGCCACAATCTGAAAATTAATAGAGATACAATTTACTTGTCAGATAAATTGTATCTGTAAATGGATAAAATATTTATCGAGCTCGAACGTCAACCTTTTGCACTTTCACAAATTGGGAATGCGGGGATTGCATTTCTGCAACCTGGGTCCATAATGGTGTGCTCCTGTTGTTATAAGAACCTACAGTTATGAATGATAGAGTTAGTATTTGTCATCTTCAGTCATTATTGTTAATTATATATATATATATACCTTCACGGATTATGTAATCGATAGTAGAAGTCCACTGAGGTCTACTAAAATCGTCGTCGCCCTGTTCTGGCTCATTGATGACCTCCCGAATGAAATCTTGTGTTGGACGTGTCTGAGAACTTTCACCTCGCAACACCTTTGCATCGTGCGACCTCTTGCGAAACAGTCCTCGCCGTATGAGTTCGCCAGGTCCCGGTATTCCGGGCGGTTGGTTTTGGGATTGTTGAGTTGGTTGGAGTGAAATTGTCGGGAAAGCATCAATAACATTTAACCCATCGTATGGAGGGCTTGAAGGAACAAAAGTTGTGTTTTGAGGGGTTTGAATGGTGCCTCGGTTTTGCATATAGTAATTCCATAGATCGCTGTTTGGCATTTCGAAATTGAATATTTTATTGTTATGATTTTCTGTTGCACTACTCTGACTTATATAGTCAAAATGCATAGAATTATTTAGCGTCGAATTAGCATCGAATAACATGCATTCGACGCTAAATCGACGCAATTCAAAAAATATAGCGTCGATTTAGCGTCGAATGCATGTTATTCGATGCTAAATCGACGCTAAATAATGCCTGCCAAATTTGGTAGGTAGGTGACACATTTACCACGCGTTGACATACTTTGGTACCTATAATTCGATGCAAAATCGACGCTAAAAATGTCGATGCTAATCCGATGCTACTATTTGATGCAAAATCGATGCAAATTAAATGCTAAAATCGCCTACATACACATATAAAATCGGTAACTAGTAAACCCATGGAGAACACAAATTAAAAATGTCTTCTCCATCTCCTAATGAAGACGCAGAAACAACACCCGACCTTGATCCTTTTGGATTTCCAATAATACCAAAATTCTCGTGGGAAACCCAATCTTATTGCGACGAATCGTTTAAAGAGCTGCCCACTTACTCGTGGGAATTTGATACGTGCTCACCAATACATAAAGAACATTCCACATCAACAATAGTGCCGGACAGGCAGTGCTTGCCAAACATCGACCACATTCCTAAATTCTCGTGGGAAGCTGATTCATGCTCTCCTCCAAATGTTGGGAGACCCAAATTAGAAGATGGGTTCAGTTATTCAAAACACAACTATGATAACCAGCTAGAATGTCCTTACCAAAAGCGGGTTGTCAAAACCGTCCAACCATATCAATGCACTGAACCGTCAGGTACTTACGGGGGAAGTACTTCAAATGAGTGTAAGGATCAGTACTATGATTTGATAGGCGCCCAAAGCCCAGAAATGCCAAACGAAAATGTAGATCTAGATGTTGATGCAATCAAAAGTTTATTGGCCACTGAACCGTCAGGTACTTACGGGGGAAGTACTTCAAAAGAATGTAAGGATCAGTACTATGATTTGATAGGCGCCCAAAGCCCGGAAATGCCAAACACAATTCTAGATCTAGATGTTGATGCAATCAAAAGTTTATTGGGAAAGGAAATTTGAAATAAATAGTTCAAAAAATTTCATTTCCCTAAATGCAAAATTTGTTTCATTTAGCGTCGAATTAACGTCAGATCACATGAACAATCAAAGGTAATCAGAGCATGGTGTAACTAACCGTAAGATTATTCTTGTATATAACCACATGATCCTAAGTGTGGTCACGTTCAGATCCATTTTTTTGGTGTTTATTCCTTTACCCAAAAGTGTGTTGACCCAAAACATGGAAGAAAGTAACAAAATTCTTCAGCTTTTTACTAATTTTTAAGGTTTGAAAAATAAAATATTATTTTCATTCGACGCTAATTCGACGCTATATTGAATTAATTTGATTTAACCAATGGTGGTTAACCGAATAAATTCAAATATTTTGGTTCACACCAACGGCGGTAAACCAAATTTATTTGAATTTAGCGTCGATTTTGCGTCGAATTGTTGGTCAATTCGACGCAAAATCGACGCTAAAATACTAATTAATTATGATCTAATGACGTCTGCGTGGGGAAGAGGAAACTATATTTTATTGCCATTCGACGCTAATTCGACGCTAAATAGCATCGAATTAGCGTCGAATCACTAATTAAAAACAGTGAACAAGTCTTCTTCTCCGTTTGCCCGCAAATCACTCTCTCTCCGGCGAAACACTCTCTCCGGCGAATCACTCTCTCCGGCGACGCTGTCTCTCCATCTCCGGCGAATCTCTCTCTCTCTCCCGGTGAAACTCCTCTCTCCCGCGTGTCTCTCTCTCTCCCGCGTGTCTCTCTCTCTCCCGCCGCCGGTCGCTCTCTCTCCCGCCGCCGGATCCTCCGCCGTCGGATCTCTCTCCCGCATCTCTCTCTCTCCCACAGTCGCCGGATCTCTCTCCCGCATCTCTCTCTCTCCCACAGTCGCCGGATCCTCCACCGTCTCCTCCGCCCGACCGTTCAATGGTAAAAATTATTATTTATTTTTTTTGGAAATTTTTAATAGATATTTTGAATTAGTTAAATTAGATATGGAATAAGTTAAATTAGATATGGAATTTCAAATGAAATTGATTTTGGAAAATGGATTTATGTAATATGTAGTAAATAGAATTTGGGAAATTTGGTATGAAATAGATTTTAGGAAATGAAATTAAAATTTAGATTAGATAAGTTATGGACTTGAATAAAGGTGGAATTGAATTAAATTTAGATTTGATAAGTGATAAAATTAAATTTAGATTTTATTTGAATTTAGATTTAAAAAAATATATTTATGTAAAGTCTATAAAATTATTTCCTAAATTTAAAATAGCTACATTTTTCCAAAAATTATTTCAGCACTATAAATATATTTCCTAAATTTTCAATTTATTTTCTACATTTCTAAATTTAATAAATTTGTTTTGATTTTATGTAAAGTAAAATAAAATTTTTAAATGCAAAACGAATTTAGAACTTATTTTACGATAATTTAAAATAATTACATAAATGTTAAATTTATATCAAAAATATTAAATTATTTCCTACATTTAAAATTTTGATTTTACAATTTTAAATTTAATAAATTTATTATATTTTATAGGCTGATGGACATCGTCCTCCTTCATACGCCCAGTTATTTGGCGACGATGGTTCGATTCCCGGACATGATGGTCGTCACAGATCCGGGTCAGGATCGGTGTCCGGTTCGCATGCGGCGAACTATCGTCCACGATCTCCGGCATCGGGACAGCCAGGACCTCCGCCCCGAGCTCCGCCGCAAGCTCAGGCACCGTTTCTTCAGCCAGACCCAGAAGAAGCCGAAGATGACCATCCCGGTGACCCCAATCAGGCCCCTCCACCGCCAAACGCGCCTCTTATGATGCGGATTGCTGAGCTTCTCCGCCAACCTGGACGTGAGACACGGCTTAGGACTATCCATCCGTTGAGGCCTCCGGGTACATTATGGTATGTTTTTATTTTGTTTCAATATTAGTAAACAAATTAGTTTTCTTTAATAAATTTTTAATTACAAGTTATAATTAAATTATTAACATTATAAATTTTTGTTTAATAGGTTTACGGATAACAAGGTCGCGCGTTCGGTCACCAACGCAATCAAGGCCCACTTCACTATGGTCCATCCTAATTGGAGCAAGACGCCGCAAAATGTTCGGGATATTTGGTTCGAGTCATGGGCGGTAAGTCAATTTTTAATTTAATTTTTTTAATTTAATTTTATTTATTAAGTTATTTCTTAACATTAATTTTAATTTATTTTTATTTATTAAATTATTTAATTTTTAAGTAAATATATTCATAACATTATTCGTATGTTTGTAGCAAGGGTGGCATTGGGACAATGATCATACGCCCCAAGTGCGAGCGGCGTTCGAGAAGAAGGCCCTATTGCGTCTCAACGGTTACGTCGGGAACTTGAAGAAAAAGTGGGGGCAGAAAGGAGATGAGGCGAAGCCGCTCGCGATGGATCCCGCTGTTTGGTTGGGTCTAGTGCATTATTGGCTGGATCCCAAAAATCAAGCTATAGCGGGGAAGTGTTCTGCATCCCGTCTAACGCCGGTGGCCGAAGGAGATGGACCTTCAAAGCATTGTGCGGGTCAATCATCGTACGCCACAATACGCCTTGACATGGTAATAATTGCATTAAATTAGTTAATTTGATTAATTTACTTTTAAATATTTATTTATTATATATTTTATTTTTATCAACCTTTTTTTTTTTTAAAAGGCTAATGGCGGTGAGCTTCCTCCGATCATTAAAGTGATGGAGAAAACACATCGGAAGAAGGATGGGACGTTTGTTACCGCTCAAGCGGAACAAACGTTCAACGCGTACAATGCACGACTGGAAGAGCTAGATGAGTCTGTCCAGTCGACGATGGGTGTCGATGATTTCGATAAAATTTACGAGGAGGTAATTTATTAGGTTTTTATTTTATATTATAAACTTTTAATTATAACATATTTTTATACAATTTTTTATTGTCTTACATTTATACTTTTTAGGTTGCACCGAAGAAGAAAGGACGAACGATGGGTTTTGGGTCCATCCTAGATGTCCCCGCAGCTTGTTCGTCTTCTCAATATTCTTTCACGCCGGGTTCGTCTGAGACGCATGTGACCGCTAAGCTGAAAGCTGCTGAAACCGAGATTGCGGCGCTAAGGACGCATCAAGTAGAGATGACGTCCTATGTCCGAACATTGAGCGGTCTCTTTGACATCATTGCAATGGACAACCCAGCATTAGCCAGCGCCATGAGAAGGATGCCGGATCAACCTCCAGCGCCTTCTACACAGGCTTCTACAACTCCCGTTGCATCGCAGTTCCAGCAAGACCTCGAAGATATCGTGAACCTAAGGACCGAACAACAGCCGTAGGATTAGCGTTTTATTTTTATTGTAACGGATAATTTTATTTTCTATCGGATAATATTTTTTTATAATAATTTTTAATTTATAGTTTTTATTTATGAATTTTTAATTTATAAATTTTTTTTTTATAATTTTTATAATAATTTTTTTTTTAAATAAAATAAACATTTCGATGGTAAATGGATGCTAAATCGATGCTATTTTAGCGTCGATTTAGCGTCGACACCTGATCATTCGACGCTAAATCGACGCTAATTTAGCGTCGAATTAGCGTCGAATGATCAGGTGTCGACGCTAAATCGACGCTAAAATAGCATCGATTTAGCATCCATTTACCATCGAAATGTTTCGACGCTAATTCGACGCGACTTTAGCGTCGAATTAGCGTCGAAACATTGTGTCGAGTTAGCGTTGAATTAGCGTCGAAATATTAGCGTCGAATATAGCGTCGAGAACCATTTCGACGCTAAAATAGCGTCGAAATAGCGTCGAAAGTGGATTAGCGTCGACGATTATGCGTCGAAGCACATTTCGACGCTAATTCGACGCTAAGTCGATTTAGCGTCGAATTAGCGTCGAAATATGCCGACGCTAAATCCCTGTTTTCTTGTAGTGAGGCTTGCTCTTACGTAGATATGAAGTAAATAAAAAAAAATGGTTATATTTGTTCCAAGACCTGAAATTTGTATCTTATCCAAAAGCAAGAAAGTTATGAAATACCAAGTAGGAAGAATCGTATACGGAAGTGTCAAAGACACAAAACAAATAATAAACCAAAGATGAAGCAAAGAAGTTGATTCAAAGTTGCCACTTTATTTTAACCTTTACCACCTATATATATATGGACATTAACCACCCAATCATTCACCAGAACACATCTATCATTTTTCTTAATTAAACCCCTATATTTCTCACCTCCTAGCCAGTATGGCACAACGTTTTCTATTGAACCCAAAACCCCTCACTGACCCACAGGCCGATCCTCTCAAAAGGGCCTCTCTGATCCCAAGATCAGCCGAGCAGAAGCTGGCTGATAACTTAGGTGAGAGGCGTCCCTTAGCCCCGAGAACTCAAGAAGACAAACCATTTGGTGAACATCAGTCAGATGGTCTCCAGCATCCCCATGTTGCTGCGGAACATAATAAGTTGATGGACCATGAGACTGATCACAAGACCGGTTCCATGGTTCCTAAGACTGCACATAATCCTCATTCACCTGAGGATCATCACCTCGATGCCGTTGGTCGACAACATTCTTTGGTTCCAAGATCATTAGGCAACAACTCGCTCGGTGGAAGATTTGGACCGGGAAAGAAACAAGCTTTCCATAGAAATGGCAGACCCATGTTTTCGCTTTCTGATGACCGAGTGATGGCTGATAGAGTTTTGAAGACTCATAGTCCAGACATGGTCTTCTTTGATGTCAAATCACTTCTCTCCGTCGTTGATGACATCTTCAAGTCTCATGTCCCATCCATTGACTCCTCTGCTCCTAAGGTTTTGTTTCTTGCACAACAATTAATCCCCATTTTTAGAAAGATTGATTTACAAGTTTACAAAATGTATACTTTTGTAGCCGTCACTTGTGTTCAACGACTATGCTGATCATACCTCCTTTGAAACTTTCGCGGATCTCATCGATCAAATCTCTTGCGAGGTATATATGAAGCTTTCTTGTTTTATTTTTTGATACATTTTCTAAAGTATCAATGTCTTTGACACAGATTGACTGCAAGTGTCTCCATGGTGGTGATGCTCACGGAGCTATGACATCAGGGCTTCATTTAGACACTCGCAACACGACGACGTTCTCTGTTCTGTCTCTTGTCTCCAGATATCGTTGGGATGCTAAATTAGTCCTTGTCCTAGCCGCTTTGGCCGTGAAATACGGTGTTTTTCTCCTTCTTGCGGAGACATTCGCAACGAATCAACTCACTAAATCTCTGGCTCTCATCAAACAGCTCCCTAGCATCTTCTCTAGGCAGAACGCTCTGCACCAGCGTCTCGACAAGACGCGGATTCTGATGCAAGACATGGTTGATCTCACCACTACCATCATCCAAATTTATCAACTCCCACCTAACCACATCACAGCTGCGTTTACTGATCATGTCCCGACCGCGGTTTACTGGATTGTTCGCAGCGTTCTGATCTGCATTTCTCATATCGGTGGCGTTAGCGGTTTCAAGCAGGAGTAAGTCATTTCTTCTTTTCCGATTTCTAAGCTTTCTTGCTCTTCAAGAAAACTCTAATAAAGTTTCTCATTGGGGTTTTCAGTCAAATCATGTCGTTTATGGAAATTTCGGAGATGCATGAGAATAGCGAAAGGCTCAGGAAGATCAATGCTTACCTAATGGAACAACTCAAGAAGAGTCGCCTGACCATCGGTGAGATTTTTACGTGATTTCGGCTTCATATTTTATATATCTCTTATCTAATCTCAGCTTTTGATTCTGTTCTATTACAGAGGATGGTATAATCGATGAAGAGTATCAAGAACTCATTCAGACATTCACTACTATCATCCACGTTGACGTTGTCCCTCCTCTGATTCGTCTTCTCAGACCCATTGATTTTCTTTACCATGGAGCTGGTGTTTCCAAGAGACGCGTAACTAAATCTCTTTCTTTCAAATCTCTCTGTTTATGTCACTTGCTCTGTTTCTACCTCTGCTTCTGTCTGATCTGTTTTTCAACATTAACTAGGTTGGGATCAACGTGCTGACACAAAAGCACGTGCTGCTTCTGATATCAGACCTAGAAAACATCGAAAAAGAGCTCTACATTCTTGAATCGCTCTACACGGAAGCATGGCAGCAATCATTTGAGATTCTATGGGTTCCAGTTCAAGATCACTTGACAGAAGCTGACGATGCCAAGTTCGAGGCTCTTCACTCGAACATGAGATGGTACGTTCTCGGAGACCCACGGAGGTTAAGTAGAGCGGCGGTGAGGTTTGTGAAGGAATGGTGGGGATTCAAGAACAGGCCTATACTCGTTGCACTTGATCCCAAAGGTCAAGTTATGTCCACCAATGCTTTCCCTATGGTCTGGATCTGGCAATCGTTTGCGTATCCTTTCACGACCCCGAGGGAACGTGATCTATGGGCTGAACAAGAGTGGAACCTTGAGTTCTTGATTGATGGCACTGACCCCCACTCCTTACAACAGGTTTTTTCTTAATTAGACAAAAAAAAAAACAGAGTAGGTTGAGATAATCTTATGTTTCTTGTGTTACAAGTAATCTGAAAATGAGTGTTTTGTGATATTTTTTTTCAACAGCTTATTGATGGGAAATACATATGTCTCTATGGAGGAGAAGATTTGCAGTGGATCAAAAACTACACGAGTCTGTGGCGTAATGTAGCGAAGGCCGCAAACATTCAACTTGAGATGGTTTACGTAGGGAAAAGAAACCCTAAGAACGGACTTCAGCCGATTATCAACACGATCAGGGAAGAGAACCTGAGCCATACGCTGCCGGACTTGTTCCAGATATGGTTTTTCTGGACGAGGATCGAGAGCATGTGGGAATCGAAGCAAAGGATGTTGAAATCCCATGGAACTAAAGGGCGAGAAGGGGTTAAAGAAGGGATTAAAGCAGAGGAGAAGGACCTTGTTCTGCAAGAAATCGTTGCTATGTTAGGTTATGGAGGAGAAGGAGATGGGTGGGGAATAGTGAGTAAAGCTTCGGACTTGATGGTTCGAGGCAAAGGGCACTTGTTTTCGACGGCTTTGGCTGAGTTTAACCAATGGGAAGTCAATATTCCCACAAATGGTTTTCTAAAAGCAATCAATGATCATCTCTTGATGCGTCTCCCACCACACCATTGCACAAGGTTCATGCTTCCTGAGACTGCTGGGATTATACCTAATGAGGTCGAGTGCACCGAGTGTCGTAGGACCATGGAGAAGTATTACTTGTACCAATGCTGCCTTGAGTGAGATCCGAGACCATTAGGGAACAAGTTGATTTGGAAGCTTAATTCTACAACATTTTAATAAAACCAAAGTTGGTGTCTTTTCTTTTTCTCCTTCTTGTTGTATTTCTCTGCTTCATGTTGTTGTTGTTGCTGCTTACTTGCTTCTGCACTATGTAAGCAGAATCTTTGAAATAAAATTTGTGTGTTTGTGATTCGAAAAATAATAATAAGTTCTTTGTTGACTTCTTGACCCTAGCCTTCTAGAACATCACTTAACTTAAAATAAGCAACTAACTTTCTTCTCCTACCTTTGCCTGTAATAAAATTTCTAAATGGGACATTAAAGTTCGGTCATTACGAATTGGAATCATAGATAGTAGGCCTGGGATTTCAGATAACCATTTGGTTATCGGTTCGGTCATTTCGGTTATCGGTTTTTCGGTTACATGAATATAATATCCATTGGATTATTTTAATACTTCGGTTCGGTTTCGGATCAGTTAACTTCGGTTTCGGTTGTGACAATGATAACCAAATTTTCTTCGGGGAGAAGATTTAGGACTTCCAGATTTATAAAGTAGGGGTTTTAAAGGTTAAATTTAGCAACCTAAAGATATGGATAATAGAAATTGACAAAAAAATATGGGAAATCAGATTCAGAATAAGAAATTTGTATATATTATAGAGATTCAAGATCATCATACTATCTATATATGTATAAATCCCATATAAGTGTATATATGTTCGGATGTTCGGTTTGGCTATTCGGTTTTCGGATATAACCAAAACCGAACCGATATCCATGAACTCTCAATATATTATCCATCGGATGTTTTAGGGGGAACCGAAACCTAACCAAACCGGTATTTCGGTTGGGTTTTGATTCGGTTATTCGGTTATAGTTTTTAAATCTCAGGCCTAATAGAAAGTAAACATTTAGCTTTTGATATGAAATGAAATTAATTTAATGCTAATTACATAGGCAGAGTAAAGAGGATCACCAGTCAATCAAAAAGTGAACAATTTTATGGACCTACAATAATTTAGACATCAACTTCTTCATCTTGTGGATCTGTACATTATCCGCTACCTTCTAAGAACTCTACCACATTACATTTTTATAACATTATATCTTTAATAAAGAAATAACATATATCATATATGAGACCGATTGCTGTATTAAATTTGTCAACAACAATAGAAGGGCAGTACAAATTAAACCACAAGCACCGGAATCTAGCCAATGTTTAATTTCAAATTTAAATCTTCCAAAGCATGGGGAGATAGATATCAACATTTTTCCTGTGGTTTAAATAGTTTTTTCTAGATAATGAAGAAGAAACAAAGAAACAGTAATCGTAGCATGGAAAAATGGTAATTGAAAGTTAATCCAAATTAGAAACTTGTGCTAAAATTAGAGAAAAACAAAGAGTCATAAAACATAACAAAATTATCACTTGAGAAGATATATTTTTAAAAAAAGACATTACTTTAGAAAAAGATTGCACATTTCATCCATATATCCTTAGTTACTCTAGTTTTGCTTTTTTTAGCCTTATCCTATATTTTAATTTTACCCAACAAAGAGCAAGGAATCAAACTTCACACCCTTTTGTTCACTTCACTCTTAATGCTATTTCGTAAAACGGGATATATATGTACATATAAAGTGACTAAAAGTAAATGACAGAATCCATAAAATTCTCTGGCATGAGGAGAAGTAACATAAGAATCGAAGCAAAGTAGCAAACAAAGTGTGTTCTAGGTTTTTTCCTTGATATCATTTAGTATCATAAACCTGCGAAAATCCGAAAAAACTAAATGGTACGTAGTCCATTGATCATCTTTGTATTAGTTAAGATTATTATGACCAACATGTTAATCTATGATAAATCGGTTCCAATAATTACCGCCTAATTATACTTTATCGTATTAACGACATTCACGTGGACGAGAACTATACACTACATATAAAATCACTCTTCTATAATAAGCCACCAAAAAGAAAAGCAACAAAAAAAAGAACAAGATCTTTTAGTCATATTCTTGTATTTTTAATTTAATTGTTCCAGAAGCAAAGAAGTTGATTCCCAATTTCCAACAGTAACTAAGAAGAAAAACGAGTATTTAAGGCTAATCTTACCATCGCATAAGAGAGCAACACACACCAATCAAAACTCACATCAAACACAAAGCAACCAAAGCAAGAATGGAGTCGCTGATCAAGTCCCAACACGCTCAGCAACTGGCGGGTCACAGCGGTAAAACTCCGGCAACGGAGATGATACCGGCGACGACTGGACTAACGATGTCATCAGACGAAAGCATGATGTTGAAACTGATCCAACACACTCATTCTCCTGATGCTCGTGAAGTCCAAGTGCGTGGCCTTCTCCATCTCATTGAAGATATTCTTGATCGTGCCACTCTTGACTCCGATGACACCAACTCCTCCGTTAGTATATTCATCATATATACAACACACATATCAATTTTTACACTTAAATCCGTATAATTTAATTTGTTGGTTACTATACTATTCACTTTGATTTCACAGAAACTTCCACTTCCCACGGAAGATAAACTGATGCAGTCAAGCATGATGAGCGTTCTTGATAGCGTTTCCTATGCTATTGATCGCGTCGCCTGCGAGGTATAACTATTTGTGCACATCTTGGTTTCAATATATTTGATTGAGAGCAATTATATATGTAATATCTTGATATTGTTTTTGTTGGACTAAATTTAATCTGGTTTGGTTTGTTTGATTCCATGAGATTTGGAACTTACCGGTGTACAAAAGATTTTACTTTGATTTTCATTCGAATTTGTAAACCATACTCTGTTAAAATTGTTGTGCACGGAACCACTAAAACCTAGTTTATGGCCTAACTTGACCTATAAGCAACAGAAGATAAGTCTAATTTGCTTGCACTATTATTTTTTTTTATTATTATTCTATCAGATAGCCTACAAGTCTCTGACGGGGGCAGATGCACATGAAATAACAATGTCAGTGTTTGAACACCTCTCAAGCTTCCACTGGGATGGCAAGCTCGTCCTAACTCTAGCCGCCTTTGCCTTAAACTACGGAGAGTTCTGGCTTCTGGTCCAGTTCTACTCAAAGAATCAGCTCGCTAAGTCCCTAGCTATGCTGAAGCTTGTCCCTGTTCAAAACAGAGTGACCCTCGAGTCTGTGTCCCACGGACTCAACGATCTCATTCGAGAAATGAAGAACGTCACCGCATGTGTAGTGGAACTCAGCGAGTTACCTGATCGGTACATCTCACCTGACGATCCTCAGCTTTCGAGGATCATCGCCACAATCCCAATTGCTGTCTATTGGACCATAAGAAGCGTTGTTGCTTGCATTTCTCAGATCAACATGATCACTGCCATGGGACACGAGTGCGATAAGACTTCTTTTTAATATTGCTATTCGTATATTGCGTCTTCTTCAGTGATCAACAACTAACGTTTTAATTATCAGGATGATGAACACTCAAATGGATTCATGGGAAACATCGATGTTAGCTAACAAGCTCAAGAACATCCATGACCATCTCTCTGAGACCTTGAGGTTTTGTTACCGTCACATAGGTATGTACCGTCTCATTCAACAGACTCACCTCTTTGTTTCTTTTACTGACAAAGGCTTGATTTTGCAGATAGGCAGAGGAGCTCAGAGTCCTTAAAGATGTTGCACTCTCTATTCGACACCACTCACATTGATAACATGAAGATTCTCACGGCCTTGATTCAACCGAAATCCCACATCACGCCATTGCAAGATGGTTTGACCAAGAGCAAGGTTATTTACTTTCCATTAACGTAAATTTCTCAATGCGATGATATAACTTCTCTAACCTAGTATGAATGAATCTTTCAGGTTCACTTGGATGTGTTGAGGAGGAAGACGGTGTTGCTTCTCATCTCTGATCTCAACATATTACAAGATGAGCTATCGATTTTCGAGCAAATCTACACAGAGTCTAGGAGGAACTTGATGGGAGTTGATGGTAAGAGTCATATGCCTTATGAGGTTGTGTGGGTTCCAATCGTTGATCCCATCGAAGATTACGAAAGGTCTCCGATTCTACAAAAGAAATTTGAGGCTCTCCGTGCACCTATGCCATGGTATAACATTCAAAAGACATATTATATCTAAGTAAAGAAGTAATAGTTTTTTGAAGTTTTGGGGAATTTTGGTGGACAGGTACACAGTGGATAGTCCGAAGCTGGTAGAGAGACATGTGGTGGAGTTTATGAGAGAGAGATGGCATTTCATGAACAAAGCCATACTTGTTGTGATTGACCCACAAGGCAACGAGGCTAGTCTCAATGCGCTTCACATGATCTGGATTTGGGGAACTGAAGCTTTCCCTTTCACTAGATCTCGTGAGGAAGAGCTTTGGAGGAAAGAGACTTTTTCGCTTAACCTCATCGTCGATGGCATCGACTCTGTCATTTTCAATTGGGTAATTCAAATGTCTCATACTTTTCCCTTTTTTATCATTCATTCAAATTTAGGGTTTGTCTTATTGGAGATTTTTTAAAACAGAGCATGTTGGATTTGACCTAAATTCATTCTTACTCAAATGGGTAATTAAAATGTTAGAAACTTTCCAAAACCTCACATTTTAATGCATTTAGACGATCTAAATGAAATGTTTAGACCCCATGCGATGAGATCATAGTCTTGAATCCTGATGATGTGACCATTTCAGATAAATCCGGATAATTACGTTTTCTTGTACGGAGGAGATGACTTGGATTGGATAAGGAGATTCACAATGGCAGCCAAAGCAACGGCCAAAGATTCCAACGTGACGTTGGAGATGGCTTATGTGGGAAAACGAAACCATAGCCACAAGGAACAAACAAGGCGAATCAGCGAAGCAGTCAGGTCTGAGAATCTGAGCCATTGTTGGACCGAACCTGCCTTGATGTGGTTCTTCTGGACAAGGCTCGAGAGCATGTTGTACTCCAAGATTCAACTCGGTAAAGCCGATGATCACGACGAGGTAAAACTAAAAACAGAGTAGACTTATTATATATAGCTAGGGTTTCCATTTTTGATAGGGTTTTGAAAACGGTGGAAATTTGATTAGGTTATGCAAGGAATCAAGAAGATACTCAGCTACGACAAGCTTGGAGGATGGGCATTATTGAGCAAAGGACCTGAGATAGTGATGATTGCTCACGGTGCTATTGAGAGGACTGTGAGCGTTTACGACCGAACCTGGAAAACCCACGTCCCGACCAAAGGCTATACCAAAGCAATGTACGACCACCATCACGATGAGATTCTCCGAGACACCGGAAAACCATGCAGCCACTTTGATTTCCACATCAATGCTCGGAGCGGTCGGATTCCGGAAAAGATGAATTGCTTCGAGTGTCAACGTCCGATGGAGAAGTACATGAGCTTCGCTTGTTGTCATGATGATAAGCTTCTGGACCAAGAAGAGAACTACAACTTCTAAAACCACTCTCGCTTCTCTTCCCGGTTGTTTTCACTTTATTTTAAGTAATTCTCATTTTACCTTTTTTTATAATAATTTCTGAAATTTCAATGTCTTTCTTTGTATGAGAACTAGGCAGTCCATGTGTGTGGTTTGGCCTTTGTGAACATGTTCGATTGAAGTACTTCTAATAATTTTCAATAATAAAAATTTATTTATATATGAGTTCTTTGTACAATAGTAAAGATAGACGAGTGACCTTTAGACCCACTACTCGAAAGAAAAAATTGGTTTTCATCTTCTTATAATCTTTATAAATTCAATTTCATTAAATGGACCCTCATGAAGGACACCAACATACACCTTTAATTTACTATTAATGGTCTAATTTACACCAACATAATCTTTAATTCTAGTTTCTACTAATGGTTTACTATTAATTAACACTCACTTAGTATTCTTATCATATTATGAATTGTTATCTGTCATTTATTGGCTTATCTTCTCATAAATGTTTTTTGTGTTAGTTGTTGATATCTCATTTTCTTGTTTATTGAATAATAGCTATTCAATGTGTCCCTCATGTCGTCAGTATAATAACATCTCCATGTGTGGTCCATCTTTATTAATCTCACACGTATTTTCTTGATTCGTTCCTAATAAAGTATGAAAATTGTTACTAGTTCCTATTATCAGAACACAAATCCATAATTTTCCTTCTTTCGAAAATTATAGTACTTTTAGAATCTATCAGAAAGTAAATTGATGGACTAGTCTAAATGAAGGCAAAACGTTAAGTATATGTCAATAGAACACATATGTCTAATCATAACCTATGCATGGTTTTAGCTAAATACCAACCCTCACAACCCACATGCTATTGTCCACCCTCTTGTCTCAAGAGTCTTTATTAATCCAAACCCCTTTTTTGATGGAGGACAAAACTTTTTTTAGTAACATGTCCACTTCTACTTGACTTTTATACATTGTTTAGGGGTGACAAATGTATACTATTGTTTATTCATTCACTTTTCGATATATGCTATATGGATTATCGTCTATGAAAATTAGGTACAATATACAACGAGTATGATTTACATTTTTTTTTTTACGGTTTAGTAAGAAATCCCTGATTAGTTCCAAGTATCCACATAAAAAAGTATGCAAATATATAAAGGGAAAATTAAGGAACTACACAGAAAAAAATACAAATTAAAGGAATACACGGTCTATTTTTTAATTAAGGAAATACTTTTTTTTTGTCTTTCTTACCCTTAATTAAAACCACAAAACCAAACCTATTGTGTTTTGGGTTAAACACATAAACCATTGTCGACAAAAATAAAACACTAAACCATCTCCTATCTTCTCTCTTCCTCCGTCGTCCTCTCTCTCTCACAGAGATAAAATTTCCATTGTTGAAGCTTTAATTTTGATACTTTAATTTTGATACACACGAACACACGAAGCCCAATTTCGAGTTTGATTACAAAAAAGACTTGATTTTTTGTTGAGATTTCTCCGGCAGAAATTGAACAATTTTCTTTCACCGGAACTTACTCCGGCAACGAATCCGAGCTCAACAAGGAATGAGTTTTAGGTTTTAGATTTACCCTGCTCCGATTTCGAAGATGAAGAACGAGATGGTAAATTTTCACTGCCCTTCAATTTTATTGTTTGATTATTATGTTTAATTTGACGAAATATTGGGATTCATAGGTTTTAGAGTGTTGTTGTGTATTGATTTACCAGTGCAGAAGATAGCTCTTGTGGAAGAAATGAAGACCGTGAAAGACTTGAAACCAGAGAAGATTTCGACTTGAAAATGTTTTGCTTTTTGTTTCTTATTTGATGAGCAATGTAAAGGAAGCCAGAGATATCAACAAAAATTAAAAAAATTTCCTTGCCAACAATTTTACAGTCCCAAAACTTTTCTCAGCTTTGGACTCGGCAAGTTGCAAACTTTCAAAAATTAAAGTTGCTCATCAAAAAGAAACAATTTTGATGAGCAATGTAAAGGAAGCCAGAGATATCAACAAAACGCCAACATAGGTGTATAAACAGAGTTGGCTCATTGTATATTTTTTCAAAGTTCTACTTGTTGCAGCTTTTGCAGAGTGGTTTTCTCTTGTTATTGCCTTTAAACACCAGGGCTAATTACTGAGGAGTTCTTAAGACTAAGCAGAATGCTGACACGAGCCACATTTGGGACTACCATCAGAATATGCTTATCTGCATACTCAGCGGCTCTCATGGCGTCCCTGCAGATCAACCAAATGCTTGTCAGATGGTAGCAAGAGTAGCCAAGTGGCCTGCAAGTACAGACATGAAAGAGCTTTACCGCATTGTCATGCTCGATGGCACGGAGACTTCGATTTAGAGAATGATCTTGCTATCTAACAAGTGGGGTGTAACGCGTTTAAGCGTCATCTTCTGCAGATACGTGAAATATTCCACTCCTTAAGACTAATAAACAGAAATGACTAGAAGAGGGTAGAAGATAGCTCTTGTGTAAAGAAGAGGGCTATCGTATATCGAGTTCCATAACTGTTTCCGAATCACATACCTCTCAACACCCGAACATGGCTATTGTATATAAAATTTTTTACTTTTGATTATGTAAAATGCAACAGTTTCAGTTATAGTTTTGTAAAATGGTTCTCAGAAGAAGCGTTTTTCATGGGAATGTCATATTAGACAAATAATTGTGTTTGTAAGCAACTACAAAACTTAAATTTTAAGTCTTGTAACATTAAAAAGAGAATTATTTGAGGGCATTGCATGTTTTATAGAAACTTGTAAAACATAAGAAAAATATAGACGACTCAAAGAAAATGCATAAATGTGAACTTAAACATAACAAAGTCTCCTAAAAACAAATATACTACAAACGTAGATAAACATGAAATTGAAAGCATGCTAAAAACAAAATATATGACAACTGTGTGAAGTTCAAACATAACAAATTGTGCTTTATCATATAAAGCACTAAGCTACGTCTTCTTGGATATCTTCATAGGCTTCTTCTTTCTGAATCTCAACACTAGTGATTGAACTAACAAATTTGTGGTTTAGTAAAGCATTAGCATCATACCTTTTTTTAGGATCTTTTTCTAAGCATTTCACTAGAAAATCCTTCGCATCCGCACTTAGCCATGTGGGTATCTCTTGATTTATCTCGCTGTTGGAGATGACTTCCTTCAATTTTTGTATATCAAAACTCCTAAACTCACTCCAAGGTCTTCTACCAGTAAACATTTCTAATACGGTGCAACCATATGCCCATATATCGACACCGTAATCCAAAATTTCATCTCGTAAAAGCTCCGGAGACATGTATAACAATGTACCCGGTTTTGGCCCTTTAACTTCGATATGTCCATCTGTTTTTTTTTTCTAGCGCTAAACCAAAATCAGCCAGCTTTGGCTTAAAACGATTATGTTCCAAAGGTTTAAGCAAGATATTTGCCGGCTTAATATCACAGTGGATGATTATTTTTTAGTGTATGTAGCTAATTCCTTTGAGGATGTCTTTCGCAAATGGTTGAACTTCAGTCTCTGCCATCCCGCCACTTTTGTGCTTGAGAAAGTCGGCAATACTTCTTCCGGCACAATATTCGAGGATCAAGTTAAATCAAACAATAAAATTGAAGGGCAGTGAAAATTTACCATCTCGTTCTTCATCTTCGAAATCGGAGCAGGGTAAATCTAAAACCTAAAACTCATTCCTTGTTGAGCTCGGATTCGTTGCCGGAGTAAGTTCCGGTGAAAGAAAATTGTTCAATTTCTGCCGGAGAAATTTCAACAAAAAATCAAATCTTTTTTGTAATCAAACTCGAAATTGGGCTTCGTGTGTTCGTGTGTATCAAAATTAAAGTATCAAAATTAAAGCTTCAACAATGGAAATTTTATCTCTGTGAGAGAGAGAGGACGACGGAGGAAGAGAGAAGATAGGAGATGGTTTAGTGTTTTATTTTTGTCGACAATGGTTTATGTGTTTAACCCAAAACACAATAGGTTTGGTTTTGTGGTTTTAATTAAGGGTAAGAAAAACAAAAAAAAGTATTTCCTTAATTAAAAAATAGACCGTGTATTCCTTTAATTTGTATTTTTTTCTGTGTAGTTCCTTAATTTTCCCATATATAAAAGGGATCTATCTTATTTATTTTCTTCCTGTATAAGTAGAGTGTATATATTGAGATGAATTACGTTACTCATACTCATACCTAACCCCTACATAAACTAGATTGATTGTAAAATATCAAACCAAACTAAAGCAATGGACTTATTAATCTTTAAAAAAAATATAAGTTTTTTAAAAATCTTTTGCTTTATTTTATGGCGTTGGAATAATGAAAAGAAACATAGAAGAATGTAAACTAAACTAGTAAATGTGAAGTTAAAAAGCCACTTCTTATTGCTTAATAATCTCTTCTTATCTTCTCTCTCTCTCTGTTCCCAAGTAAAAAAAGGCTTCAATCTCAAAAACTCAGTGGCTCTCAATAAATCAAATGCTAAATATTTGTGTAGAGACAAAGTGAGCAAGTAAAGGAAATGGGAGGTGTGACGTCTTCGGTGGCGGCGAAGTTCGCCTTCTTCCCGCCGTCTCCGCCGTCTTACAAGGTTGTTACCGACGAACTCACCGGACTTTTACTTCTCGCCCCTTACCCCCACCGCGAAAACGTGGAAATCCTGAAACTTCCGACACGGAGAGGCACAGAGATCGTGGCTATGTACGTGAGACATCCGATGGCTACTTCAACGCTGGTCTACTCTCATGGAAACGCCGCCGATCTGGGTCAGATGTATGAGCTCTTCATCGAGCTTAGCATCCATCTCAAGGTCAATCTCATGGGGTATCTTCTCTTTCTTTGACAAGTTGGTTTCTTCTTTCTATGCAAATGGATTGAAAGTTGTTTCCTTTTCTAGATTTGGTATAGGATTTGCTTCTTCTTTAAACAATTGTTAGATTTAGCTTGTGCTAGTAAGATCTGTCACTCAATTGCTTCAAATCAAATTCATTTAGTTGCTTTTTGTTGCTTGCAGGTATGATTACTCTGGGTATGGACAATCAACGGGAAAGGTTTGTCCTTTACCATCATTCGGATGATTTTGTCTTGTGATTGATTCCAGTTGTGTTTAGTAGGACTAAAGCTTGAATCTTTTTGTTTCTTTCCTTGTGATTATTGCAGCCGAGTGAGCATAACACATATGCTGATATTGAAGCTGTTTATAAGTGTCTTGAAGATACCTATGGTTCTAAACAAGAAGATGTAATCCTCTACGGTCAATCTGTAGGAAGCGGTCCGACATTGGATCTAGCTTCCCGGCTGCCTCAGTTGAGAGCCGTCGTCCTTCACAGCCCCATTCTCTCTGGTTTGAGAGTCATGTACTCCGTCAAGAAAACCTACTGGTTCGACATTTACAAGGTAGAGAGATTTACTTTCATTTCTTCAATGAATCCTTCCGCGTGCAAATTGTAAGACTTTGTGCGTTTGTTTCCCCCCGCAGAATATCGACAAAATCCCATACGTAGACTGCCCGGTTCTCATCATTCATGGAACTTCAGATGAAGTAGTGGACTGGTGTCACGGGAAACAACTATGGGAGCTCTGCAAAGAAAAGTACGAGCCGCTTTGGGTGAAAGGAGGGAACCATTGTGATCTTGAACACTACCCTGAATACATCAAACACCTCAAGAAATTCATCGCAACAGTAGAGAGATTACCTAGCCGAAGACAAGGCTCGAGGATGAGCAGCGACCAATCGAGCGTGCCTCCAAGGAAGAGTGTGGACAGGAGAGAGAAGCCGAGGCAGAGCACAGAGCGTAGTAAGCCGCCAAAGAGTCATAGTCAGTCGAAGAAGAGTAGTAGCAAGCTGAGGATATCGTTTGATCATCTGGATCTGTCGAGGAGGAGTGTTGACTGCCACGAGAAGAGTCGGAAGAGCGTTGACTACACGCATCAGATTGAGAGAGGGAGGAAGAGTGTGGATAGGTTGGATAAAGTAGGCTCTGAGTAACATCCACACTTGCATTATATACACGTATAGATGAATGATCACGAGTACATAACTCCTTCTTTACTCAACCAAACAACAAAAACTTGTGGTCGTCAGTCATATTGATTTGTAATTTTTGTTGCAATCTGGAATGTATCTATTTCCTTTTAATTATCATCAACATTTTGTCAGCAACAAAAAACTTGTCCTCACTTTTGAATTGAGTTTTTGAGTGTTTGATTTTTACTTCTCATTTTGTAAGCAAGTATAATACTATAGTTTTGGATGTTTGTATACAAATAGAAAGGAACGTAGTTAATACTGTAAATGGCCTCCATCATTTTTCATAACCCATAATGTATTTTTAGATGAAGAAATAATCTATATTCTTTGACCTTTGCTATGCCATATTTCTCTATAATCCAATTTTAGGATCTATTTTGGGTAAAAAATATGTATACAAACATTTCTAAAATAAGGCTATTGGATCTCCATTTTTGTCTCAAATCCAATGATTTTTCCTAAAAATTCTCATCATTGAAAAATGAAAACATATAAATCCCTCTCAATGTGCTCTTATTTTTCTTCATCTAAAGCTTTTGCAGTATTCAGAAAAAAGAAATTACTGCTTTAGCTTTGGAACACACCTCCTTTTAATCTTACAAAAAAAGAATAAAACTAAAAATGGCACGTCAATTTGTCGTTTTTGCCCTTTTGGCTTTGGCCGTGGCTTCTGCATTCGCCGCCGACGCACCATCAGCTTCTCCTTCCGCCTCTCCGACCAAAGCCCCCACCACCCCAACCAAGGCTCCGGCTGCCGCACCCAAATCCTCCGCCTCCGCACCAAAAGCTTCATCCCCTGCCGCAGAGGAGCCAACCCCTGAAGACGATTACTCTGCAGCCACCCCCACTGACTCCGCCTCCGCACCCACCGTCTCCTCCCCACCGGCTCCTACCCCTGAAGCCTCCACCGATGGACCATCTTCCGATGCACCCACCGCTGAGGCACCCGCAAGCGCTGCCGTGACCAATGCCAAGCTCTCCGTCGCCGGCATTTTCGCCGCCGGATTCTTCTTCTTTTCCCTCTAAGTTATTTAACTTTGGGACTAATCATATTTGTGTAAAATTTGAGATGAGAGGTCGAATCATTAATTAACTACTAATACGGTTATAATCAAAGATTAATTGGAGTTATCATTGTTTCTTTACTATATATATATATGTTTTTGAAAGATTTTTGGATGTGTTAATGTTTAGATCTTAAATGAAAACAGAATTTTCAAAAAAGGGCGTTTGGTCTAGTGGTATGATTCTCGCTTAGGGTGCGAGAGGTCCCGAGTTCAATTCTCGGAACGCCCCCATTTTTATTTATTTTTTGCGTTTTAAATTGCACCACTCATTGGCTCACCTCAATTGGATATTTCATTTTGAGGATCCGAAGAATTTGCAATTTACAATTTATTTTGTGTGTTTTTCAACCATAGTATTTAACAAACAAAAATCAATACAATGCAATATGGTAAAAATCAATATTTCTTCTTTAGAGCTTCAAACAAAACAAACAAATATTTCAATGGTTCTCCTCACCAGAAGCGCTAAGTCAGCGCAATATACATCATATATCTCTTTAACACCTTCTCTTCTGCTGCTACTGTAACAGAACCTACAAAGACAACAAAGATATATCAGACACGCAACAAATGTCTCTTTTAAGTTACATTTGAAGATTTAGTGAAAGCGAGCTTACTTTCTTAGTTTGGTCAGTGGATTTAGGTCTCTGTTTGTAGAAATTTGGAAGTGGCTTCGCCTTGAAGCATAGTCTTTGCCTTAGTTTACTCTCTTCTTTCTCCACACTCCTCTCCTCTGACTTCTGGTTCTGTATCTCCATGGCTTTGAATTTCTCCTCTAGTTTCTGAAAACATCAAGAACCAGTAAAATGCTAAGTGTGACAACACAAAAACATTTATTAACCAAAATAAAATCTCTCTAATTGTTGAATCACTTCTTGCCTTTTTCCTTCTCTCTGCTCTTTCCTCTGTTCTTAAGCCAAATGGTGTAAAACAGCTCGGTGTTCTGCTTTTTTTTTGGTTCCAATAAATTGGTTAGAAAGCACAAATTATGAATTTGAATTGAGAAAATGAGTTCTTACTCCGAAGGGAGGAAATTCCATCTTCCTCGACCTGTCCTCTTGGCAGAAGAATCAGGAGCTATTTTTCCTCTGCATTTGCCATAACACTTGGTTACTTGTGCAAGTAATTAAGAAGCTTTAAGAGTTTAATTGAACAAGTGTTTACCTTGTGTTACTGGTTAAAGGTGTGGACAAAGATTCGTCAATAATCCCCCTTGCAGACACCTGCAATCACAAAAGCTTACTTATATAAGCACTTGAATTAAAATAGCAAAATGAGTGAAGTAGTCTTTGAGGAATTCAGGAACCTTGTTTGATGGTGTCCGGAGAGGAGTTTTGAAGTCTTTGGTTGGTTTGGAAGAAGAAGCTCTTGACCCATCAATCTTCTTTATGATGGATACTAATCTATTGAACTCTTTTGCAGGTGTGAAAGTGTAAGAATTGCTCTTGTTCCTTGGATTTTGACTTGGAGTTCTCTCTGATGAATTGTACTTAGAGACTCTTGGTTTGGTACTGCTCTTTGGTTCTGATTCTTTTGATTTCTTCTTCTGCAAACAAGTAACAGATCAATAACAAAACATGCCAAAGAGAGAAGAATTTAACAATACCTTTAGTATCATAGGAGTCTTCTCCTCCAGTTTTTCTTCTTTGCAGTTGATCTCTATCTCAAGATTCCTTCGGTTCTCTTTCTCATTGGATTGTTTATCACCAAATCTGCTTACTTTTTCTGCAAGTAATTTCGTTTTACCCTCTAAAGATCTTTTTGGAATCTCAAGATCTGGTTTTGAGGCCAACGCATCTTTTTTTCCTCCTCCATTGATATTTTCTTGAACTGGAAGCTGCTTCTCTGGTTCGGGTGTAGGGTTTTGTTGTTGTTGTTGTTGAAGCAGCAGAGCCTCTTCTGCAGCAGCTTTTCTTGCAGCAGCGAGTTTCTTGTAGTGAGCTTCAAAGAAAGCTTTCTTCTGAGCAACAGATCCTGGTTTTGAGTATCTCTCTGCCTCTGCTACGTAACGGTTCTGTGTTGTAAAAGCTGACCATTTTTCCCACTCGAGTTTCTCAGACATGAATCTCCCAAATGACACTGACTGTCCTAAAGCACCAAAAGAATCTCCCTAGACACATGAAACAGAGAATTTCGTCAAAAAACAATCACAATTTCTAACAAAACACATGAGTTTTGAAAGAAAAAATGAAGTAACTAACCTCTGGAGCTGTATATGAGAATGGCTGCATGAGACAAGCAGATTCTCCCATGTTTTTGGATAATTTTTGGAAGATTAGATTGACTTGAATTCCAAAGATCCAAAATTTATTAATGTTTTGTTTATAATGTGGTAACAAGAAAAGAAGAAAAAGGTAGAAGTGTGGTTTTTTGTCCGTTGTATTTACCTTTTTAGTGTTTTGAATTTTGAATTCAAAATTTGCAGGCTTCTGTGTTATTGTCTGTTTCTTCGGTTGAAAAAAAAAGAGTTTACTTTAATATTATCATAAAGTATTACCACATGAGAGAAAAAGTGGTCCCCAATATATGTATTATTACTTTGGGAACTTTTATAGACTTTTTCCACATGTATGAAATTTATACTGAATTTAATTAAGTATCATTAGAAGCTAATTGTAAAAATAATTTTTAATATCATTGGTGCCCGTTTAGTATTTTGCACAACTTCATTAGGCCTGTATTTTTCATTTTTCTGAAGCAAAAATGTGAAATTTCTCTTGCGAGTAAGAGATTGAGTTTTTGGTTCCTTGCGTGATTTGAAAAATAAAACACGAATTTATAAATCTCGACAAACAAAAAAAGACCAAACAAATCCTTTAAGAATACAAAGAAACCTATTTGACTTTGGGGAAAATCCCAAACAGATTTTCAAGTAAAATGTCTCATCCTTTTTGGTTTAATTGTATCTACAATGCTCAGATTCTAACACAAAGCTTCTTCTTCTCCACGCTTGAATCAAGGAGCCCTCTTCTTTCTCAGGTTTCCGTATTACGAACATACCTATCTCGATCATTCGCTTCCAAGAACCCCGTGTTCGAGTATGATGTTCGTCTCTTGTTTCTGTAACCTTTCCCTTTTGTTGTTCCTCTGACTTTACGACTTGAGAACACCAAAAGCATCACTACCAAGAACCCTACACCAGATATCATCCACAGAGCGATCACCCATAACTTCAACGTACTAAATCTCCCTTCAGACTCGGACGAATCAATCGTTTCCTTCGTATCATCGCTTCCTTGAGCTTGTTTTGTTTCATATACACCGACTTTCCTCAAACTCGAGATCTTCTCGCTCGACTCAGATCCAGGTTCAGGGCAATTCCTTCTCTTGTGGTGCAGAAATAGAGCTTCGTTCAGCTTCTGTCCACATTCGATGCTGAGAAGGTCTCTTTGCCGGAGATCATTGTCTGTATGGTGGACTTCCGAAGGTTTAGGCGGGTCCGGGAACTTGGCCCAGCATTTGTTGATCAGATCAGTGTTCCTCCAGTTCGCCTTGTCGAAGCTCCAATTTCCGACTTTGAACTCAAGACCGTAATGAAAAACTCGATAGTCAACACCAGGTTGGGGAACATACCCAGGGTAAATCATTATCTCTTTGCTTATCGTGTGCCGCAAATTCAGCTGCAATGTCAATATAAGTAATTTAGACCATAAGTCTCAAATCTCATTATTAATCACAGACTTTGAAGAGCTATGACAAGTTTTACCTCTGCAGCACCGAATGAATAACCGTACATTTCGCTTATCCAACCGGACTCGTATATATCCCCGGTTAACTCCTTCCCGTAGTGTTCTTTGTCTGCTCGAACCTCTTGGGTTTTAAGCAACCAGTACATTGCAAATTTCCGGAGATCCTCAATGTGCATTATAATGACTCCACCAACTTTGTCACAAGCCTCGGGATTACGCGTGTGAAGTCTTGCAAGGTCGTTGTCACATCCGATAAGATAGCTAAACAAAAGAAAAGAGACAGGGAGTTATAAAGAGTTCCACATCGTATAAAGAGGGAACATAAACTCTGTATATTATTTACTCATAAGGAGTTGAAGCTGGTCGGCCTCGAGCTGCCTTAAACTCCCAAGGAGTGATGGGTCCTCGGAGGATCATGTCAGCATCAAGAATAACTATGTATTCTGCATCGATGTTCGTGTGGTGAAGCCAATGAACAACCGCTGCTGGTTTGTTAATCGCTGGGTACCTGATTCAGCAAGAACACGGTAAAATAAGACTAAGATCAAGTTAGACCGTCAAAACCCGAGGTTTAACTGATATCTTACCAATCGCCAGTTAGAGGATGTCTGCTCATCGAAGGAACATAATGCGTCGGGGCCAAATCATGACCTTTATACTTTTTAAGATCTTCATCCGTGCAACTGAGGAGCCGAGTGACATTTCCGGGCTGACCACTCAACTTGAAACTGTGCATGAACCCGACTGTTTGCCAATCGAAATAAGTTGTGCACTCGGTGGAAAACAGTGTGTGGATTTTTGGATGAGGTCCTTTGAATTCGTCAGCAGGTACTGGTTCGTGTTGGTCTGGGAAGATACGTACACTTCCTGGTGCAAGCAGTTTAGGCTTTGTCAACTCCATGAAAGTTTTGCTCTTGAGAAAGCTCAAATATTTGTTCCATTTCGGTTTCGGACACCCATTCTCTGCATGCTGCAATATGAGTCCCTCGTTCAATGTATCCATACATTCCAGACTCAAAAGTAGACCTCTTCTCTTGTACTGATCAGGTTCCATCTCTTTCACCTATTCAATGAGATTATTTTCTCAGTAATTGCATCCATCAGAAGTGGAGTTGAAAAACTTGTTAAGGTTACCTCTCTTGGATATGGAGGCTCAGGGAAAAGACGGTTGCAGTCATAGACTATATTGTCTTGGTGGTGGTCCAGTTTAGTGAAAGACCAGTTCCCAATGGAAAAAGGCAAACCGTAATGCATAAGAATAGGCTCAACACCTTCTCGTGGAACATACCCGGGATATATCATCAAGTCGTCGTTAATCTTGTGCTTAAGTCCTGCCTGTGGATGAAAAGCAAATTCACATCAAATGTACTGAAGCCTGTCACTGTTAAAGCATGAGCAAGAGAAGGAAGGTGTTGAGATTACTTCTGCAGCACCGAAGGAGTAACCATACATCTCACTGATCCAACCTTTGCCATAAACATCTCCGGTAAGATTGGTGCCCCAGTGAGCTGTATCTTGGCGAACATCTTCCGTCTTTGATAACCAAAGAGGCGCCAGGACGCGAAGATCATCCATATGCATAGCGAGAAGACCGCCAACTTTGTCACAGAGTTCTGGATGCTTAGTGTGCATTCGCACAAGCATGTTATCACAGCCTACCAAGTAGCTATTTCATAGAGATAAAAGTGTGAGCAACAAGGAAACGAGAAAGGCTCGAGATTTAAAAGAGGTATAATATGTATTACCCGTAATGCGCAGCAAAGGGTCTTCCTCTTTCTGCACCGAGTTCCCAAGGGATGATAGGACCTCTAATGATCATGTCAGCATCAAGAATAACGACCCAATCCACATTCTTGGCATCTTCACTGTGTTGAACCCAATGACGAACTCCTACTGGTTTGTTAATTGCTGGGTACCTACCATAAAGGAGAAAACAAACAACTTTCTCATTCAAAGCTGCATTTAAAACCAGAAACCTATCATTACCTAACGAAGAATACTAAGCATTAAACAATATTGACCCCAATTGATCCAACACATTTCACAAGTGAGCAACCAAAATCGGATTTTTATATTCCGAACACAAACGACGTGGTTCTGTCTCAACCTAAGTAAACGATTCCGACCAAAAATCGAAACATTACCAGTCACCGGTTTTAGGATGTCTGCTCCAAGAGGGGACTTCGAAAGTAGGAGCGAGATTCATGCCTCTGTAAGTCTTCTTCTGTTCATCCGTACAGCTCAATAACCGGGTAATCGGACCGGGTTGTCCTGATTTCCTGAAGCTGTGCATCAAACCAACCGTCTGCCAATCGAAGTAGTTCTGGCACTCCACCGAGAACAGAGTGTGGATCCGATACGGTGCCCTTAGACCCGATTCGACGGCCAAACCCGACCCGAAACACACAATTACCGCCACAATCGTCGTGATCAGACCCCATCGCATCTCCATAGTCTCGATTTCGAATTTTCAAAACCCTAAATTACCATATAGAGAGTAGTTTGTTCCACGATCTGGACAAAAGAGGAAAAAAGTCAATGCATGAACAAAGAGGATGATTGATCTATAAACCGATGGTTACGATTAGGTAGTGGTCACCACGAAACTGCAACTAGTCTAATTTATTTCAAAATAACAATAGAGAAGAATTTGATTGAATAATAATCAAAGATTCTTTCAATTTGTTTTTTCCTTTTTTTTCTTCTTCTTGTGTTTAGGTGAGGAGGAGACTCTGAATCGCCGAAGTTTGGCTGCCATGGAGTCCGGCTACACGTGTGTTTCTAGACTCGGCGACCTTTTTATCATTTCTTGAATTTAATTATTACTTATTTACTTACTCATTAAATGCAAATGGTAATTTTGTTAGCTACCTGTAACAAAACAAAGTGAGACATACGATAAAAAATCACATTTCTTTACCGCAACACTCATTAGACTCATTCTTCTCCGTTGACTTTTTTTATTGCCAGTACGTAGGTATATATATGAGAAATTTCCTTTGTGATCCAAAGACAGAGACAAAAGAGAAGAGATCAAATATTGCAGCGATGAGATCTTTTGTCCTAATGAGCTGCCTTCTTATCTTGGCCATGTTCATTACGGTGGCGATGGCCGGGTCCTCGTATAGTGATGACGACGAGACATTTGTTCTTCCTCCTCCGATGGCTCCTTCACCATCACCAAGTGTTCACTTTGGTGGACCCAAGACGCTTCCATCCCCTCTGAACGCCGCCACTTTCGCCGTTTGTCCGCGGTTAATCGCCACAACATTGATTAGTGTCTTGGCTTTCGTCTTCTAATGGTCAAGACGTTTTTCTTTGTGTATCTTTAATTTGTTTCCTTCTTTTTTATACAACACTCGTATAAATTTCGCGGTAACTAATAATACGAAGCTATATGTGTACTACAGTTTCCTCGGTCCATTTAAATTTGTTTTATCCTATTTTTCTCATATGTTAGACTTAGAGTTTAATCAGCTAATTAACGAGATCAATGGTGTATGTTTATTTGGTTACACTCCGTAAAACGTATGTGTTAATACTCCTACGATTAATCAATTATTGTTATCGTTCTTTCAATGCTTTTAAGGCATTACATGAATCAACGAATTAAACAGTTCGAGAAAGGGAGAAATAAAGAAAGACACTGAGAATTTTGATATATAAAAAAATAAATAAATTGAAGAGTTATGAGTTTCTTTAGATCTTAATTATGAATTTAGATAGTGAAGTCGTAACTCATATAGTCATATGTTGCTACGAGGCCATTTTTGTTTCTTTAAAATGGTTAATTAGGATGCCACCAAGACCATCTCCATTTGCATTTTCATATTTGTATTTTTTCCATCTAAATATTTTTTATTTATTTCAAATTGAAAAACAAAGTCGGTATACAGAACTTTAGAATACAAATTATAATTTGATGAGTGTTACTACGTACGGTACTACCGTGAATGATGTCGGTTAAGCCCCATTGACTTTTAACCTATACATTACTAGACCAACTCCCGTTAAATTGTGTTAATTTCTCTACTTGGTTTTGATTACGTAAGTACATTTCATTATATATTTACATATTTTGTCTTAATCACAGTTGTTAAATAAACATTCATGGTTGGCCACTAAACAAATTCAGACACATCACCAATTCGCAATGTTCGCAAAATATTCTCTTTGTTGACCTTTTTTTTATCTAACTAATTAAGCATTTATTTAACCAATCACTCGGTGTGTAATGAGTATTCCTTTTATGATCCAAATACAAAGGCAGAAGAGAAGAGATCATATATTGCAACAACATACATCATCGTAGCTATTTATTATATTTAAACATACATTATAGCATAAGAAGACATTTGTACATCGCATGCACATTGTATATATGAAATACCTTTATTACCATATTTTAGAAAATTGATTTTATGATATATTAGAAGAAAAAACTATAGTCAACATCTCTCAGTAATTTCTTGGAACACCAAAAAACGTTTCCGAAGAATGTATTGTTCATTACAGGAGATCACAGTTTCGAAGAAGCAATGAAGATCTTAACTATACATGGCTGCAACATTTTTTTAGCGAAAAGAAGAGATTTACTAGATTATTTTGGTAGGGAGATTGAGCTTGTGTAGATGTGGGAAAAAGCAGGAATGATTGATGGAGGAGGACATGAGATTAAGAATGTTGAAACTCTTTTAGCACAGTTCTGTCACGGAAGTTTGAACCCAGATCACTTTGTTGGGTTAGATGATTGCTTCGGTAAGTTGTCACAGTTAGATGCATCTATGGTTCATCCAATTCTGGATATTGAGAACGCTACTTTTTCTTAATTTCTCTACTTGGTTTTGATTACGTAAGTACATTTCGTTATATATTTACATATTTTCTCTTAATCACAGCTGTTAAATAAACATTCATTGTTGGCCACTAAACAAATTCAGACACATCACCAATTCGCCATGTTCCCAAAATATTCTCTTCATTGACCTTTTTTATTTTTTAATCTAACTAATTAAGCTTTTGTTTAACCAATCACTCGGTGTGTAATGAGTATTCCTTTTATGATCCAAAGACAAAGGCAAAAGAGAAGATATCAAATATTGCAACAACATACATCATCGTAGCTATTTATTATATTTAAACATACATTATAGCATAAGAAGACATTTGTACATCGCATGCACATTGTATATGTGAAATACCTTTATACCATATTTTAGAAATTTGATTTTATGATATAATAGAAGAAACAACGGTAGTCAACATCTCTCAGTAATAGGAAAGAAATTTATAGATATAGATTCTCGCTCATTTGAGCCTTATTTAGTAGAAAATTAACAAGAAAAGAAACGCAAAGACTATCTATAAGGATATTTGAATTGCATTGTTCTTTAAGTAACAAAATTGTAATAAACATCTTTAGCTTAAAACTTGCAACACGTATGAACAATTAAATTAGAAATGAATTTAGGTCCATATAAGTTAAGAACGTATATTTTGTTTTCTCCCGAGACATGCTTCGGAGAAGGTAACGAAAAATCGAGTTGTTTGCCTAGAGAGTTCTGCTGCAACGGAACAAGATTCTATTTCTTGTTCACGCACCACCAATTTGTACGTGAAGAAGATGAATAAAGTAGTCTTTGGAGTCTTCTTGAAGATTGAACGAGCGGGAAAGATGGTTGTAAAAGACGATTCGGTCGTTGATTATATTAACACAGAACTGTCTTCAAAATCAGGGAAAGTTTCGCTATAGAGAAATTACCCCGTCCACTTCCTCAAATCGTCGAAAGTTTGATCGAGTTAGAAGCTTCTCGTTTGACCTACACTGAAAAATTTCTTGACAACAATTTTGCCAAATTCTTCGAAGAGAACTCATCTGAATATATGTGGACTATGCTACAATGGGTTGCATGTTTAGGCGAAGAGTTTGTCATGGAGAGGGTTTGCCATGAATTAGCATCACGAGTCAACACTATATCAAGCATGGAATTGAGGCTGTGGCGATGGAACTTGGAATTGAAACTTAGTTGAGATGGAACTTAGACGTATGAGTTTTTATATAATTGTGTAACCAAATTCAAATTCATCATGGTTACAAATTCAGGTACATAATAAAACTGAGACGTACTAGTTTTTATATAATTGTGTTACCAAATTCAGATTCATCATGCTTACAAAATTCAGTCATAACTGATAAATCACCCTTTTGACCCAATTTTTTTTTTTTTTTTTGCTCCAAGTTATAATCGAAAAAAAAATTGATGACTTGCAACACGTATGAACAATGAAATTAGGAATGGAATCGTTGGTGTCCTCTTAGACTCTGGTCTTTAAGATTAGATGATCAGATTAGTGTACAAATTGTTTAAAATGTAGACAAAAATAGTGACTTTATTTCATCCATTCATATTTGCCATATGGGTTTATTTTTGGCCCAATCCTAAAAAGCTTCGGGCCGGGTTAAAAAAAAACATTTGGTTGAGTCTTCTTCTCCTCCTCTTCTCTCCGTCGGCATCAGAGAACCCTAATTTCGAAATAGAAGAGTGAAGTCGATTTGTGAGAAAACCCTAATTCCGTTTAGCAGAAATGAATCGGGTTCGATTGATCACCGGATCCAAAGATGTAGCGAGAAGAACATTTGCGGCAGCAGCAAGTAAAGCGAAGAAAGGTGGGAAAGGAGGAGGAGCGAGTGATGCTCCCAAAGGATCGAGCTTGAGCAAAGAGATCAAATCCACTACTGTTGTTGGTGCTAATACTCTCAAAGATGGATCTGACCCCAAGATCTTGTCTGATTCTGATTACCCTGATTGGCTCTGGCATCTTCTCGATAACCGACCTGCGCTTAGCGAACTCAGAAGGAAGAACGTCGAGACTCTTCCTTACGATGATCTCAAACGCTTTGTCAAACTCGACACGCGAGCTAAAATCAAGGAGAATAACTCCGTCAAGGCCAAGAACTGAGATTTTCCCATTTTCATTTCCGTAAGATGGTTTCTCTATGTCTCTGCTCTTTCCTGTTTGTCACTGAAAAATGTTCCTTTGAATAGACAAGATAAGATGACAACTTTGGCCTTAATAGATTTTTGAATGTGGAGCCCTATAAATGGGATTATCATGCTTGCTCTGAGGAAAATTCTTTCAGTTAAAGTTACATTTCAGAGTGAATAACATTTTGCTGTTGCAAGTTCCTTAGTAAATCCAGTAGATTGATGTTTCTGTTTACCTTTGTGTTTTTGTGAGCTTAAGCTCTTGGCTCTTGTTTAACAACCCAATGATCTAGCAAGTGTAGTCCTTGTTCTGGATAGAGGAGATATTTCAGAGGTGTATCTGTTTCATTTAATCATTAGGTTTATTGTTTAGTGTAATGGCATTACAATGGGGCCTAGAATATTGATGATACTGCATCACTATTCTCTAGGTGGAGACCAACTCTTGTTGTCTATCTCTTGTGGGGTTCAATATCTTCAAAAGAAAGGCAAAGCAAAGTTTTGCATCATTATCTCTCTTTTCTTCTTCCATTATTGCCTTGATTGTTACTTGTCCTCTGATTTGCTCAGTTACTATCTCATATTGCTTGCTTTGTGCTAATTACTTGTGGTTGCTCCCTTGTCAACTTACCCCGTTACCGAGCCAAACCATCCTCTGTTATGAAAGAAAAGTTCCTTCAAGTTTCATTTTGAACAGGTTTTGATTAAGGTCTTGTATCTGACTAGTGCTACTTATTGCTTTTATAGCTATGTGAATCCCATGCCCATGAAAGTGTATAGAGTTTGAAAAGGAGACACCACTCATCACATGCTTTTATGGGTATAACAAAACATAAAGCTTACTTTTTTCTTCCTCACATGCCTGTTTTCCTCTTTTGACACCTTAACCATATCTTGCTTTGTTTTATATCTTCATTTTCCATTTGTTTTCTTAATGATATACTATATGCTAACGTAATCTCTGGTTTTTAGTTTGTTAATGATATAATTATGAAATCTATACGGTCATGCTTTCCAGAGAGCACGAGGGGGGAATAAATATGATCGGACATATTTGTTTCGGTGTTCAGAGTTTGTCCTTGTAGCCTCTTTAATATAATGGTACATTATGTGTTATTGGCGACCCGTATTTACGTTGGCTTAAACAAATTTACATTTAGAGCTACCCATATTTGTCGTCTAATAACTCTTACCTGTATTTATACGTACCATATGGTATGGTTACTACTTGCTTACTCCTTAACTAATGTCAAAATTTTCTAGTTGTATGTATAAGCACAAGCGTCTTTCCAACATTTAATGATTCCTCTATTTACCAATCTGTGTATTTTTTTGAAAATGCTTTATCAGCATTTGATAATTGTATTTTTGGAACATTTTCAAATATTGATTTAAATTCCAACGGATATATGAATTGTCAAATATCTGAGATCATAAATTTAAAACGAGTAACGAATATTTAGATTTCTACAATCTTATCATGTTAAGTTTTAATGAAAATACATCTTTTGACCCAAAAACAATACTCCTACAATCTTACAGTATCAGTTATCATATTAAGTTTTTTGGATATCCAATTAAATATTCTCATGATTCTAGTTGCTTTGGATAATCCACCAACACTCAATTCGATTACCTCGAAAAAAAGTAATTTAACTTTTGATACCATCTAAACTCAGCCTTGATATTATCATAATCCCTTGGGCTGATAAAGGCCACTTTTCTCCATGTGTCTCCATCATTACAATCACACTCTTTTTCACTTTCAGGAATTAGGCACTTCTCACCATTATTGTTTTCTTTTGTTTATCATTTTCCTCACATTATGATTCCGTTAATCTAAAACCATTTTTCTCCCTAATGTTACGCATTCAGCATTTATTCAATTAAAAATATCTAAAATAATAAATTAATATTTCTTCATGATCCGTGTAATGAATTCCAAATTCGGTTACAAATCAATTAGGAGTTTTATATAGATCCCAAGTGCCTAATGGCTAATGCTATGATAAACCATTTTCATTCTATATATTAGTAAATCAGCTTCCACTGATATTATTTATTTTCATTCCGTGACCAAACTTTTCTTTTCCTTCTCATCTCTTTCAGCTTTGTTTCTTGACCATCAAGAAACCTCTCTGTCTCCTGTCTTTTCCTCTGCCTTTCTTGTAGTATTTTCCAAAAACACAATCCGAATCCGACCGGTTTCTATGTCTCCGACTTACTTTCCTCTCCGGTGGGAGAGCACCGGGGATCAATGGTGGTACGCTACTCCGATTGATTACGCCGCCGCGAACGGCCAGTACGACTTAGTCCGTGAGCTTCTCCGAATAGACTCCAACAACCTCATGAAGCTCACTTCCCTCCGCAGAATTCGCCGTCTCGAGACCGTTTGGGACGACGAATCCCAGTTCCACGACGTCGCCGCCTGCCGATCACGCGTCGCCAGAAAACTCCTAGCCGCCTGCGACGAAGTTGGCGGTGGTGGCGCGAGACCGAAGAAAAACACTCTTATCGGGTCTGGCTACGGCGGCTGGCTGATGTACACGGCAGCCTCCGCCGGAGATCTAGGCTTCGTTCACGATCTCCTCGAGATGAATCCTCTGCTTGTGTTCGGTGAAGGAGAGTACGGCGTCACTGACATACTCTGCGCAGCCGCAAGAAGCAGAAACGACGACGTTTTCCGTTTGGTATACGATTTCGCGGTTAGTCCGAGGTTTGGTACCACCGGCGGTTTCGATCAGCAAACCGGAGAGATCCCGGCGGCTTATAAAAGAGAAATGAAGAACAGAGCAATTCACTCTGCTTCTAGAGGAGGCAATTTGGTCATTCTTAAAGAGCTTCTGAGTGATTGCTCCGTTGAACAAGTCTTGGCCTTTCGAGACAAACAAGGCTCCACTATCCTCCACGCCGCCGCCGGAAAAGGACAAACTCAGGTAACTCTCTCTCCGGCCACTTCTTTGAACTAAAAATTCATTAGATATGTAGATAAACATCATTTTGGATGTTGTCATGTTGATGCAGGTGGTTAAAGAGCTTGTGGCTTTGTACGGTGGTTTAATGGAAGCTATAGACAACCAAGGGAACACGGCTTTGCACGTTGCAGCTTACCGTGGCCAGGCTGATCTTGTGGAGGCTCTGATCTCGGCCTCTCCGTCTTTGATATCCGCAAGAAACCACGCCGGTGATACTTTCCTTCACGCCGGAATCTCTGGTTTCCAGACTCCGGCTTTCGAGAGGCTTGACAAGCACACGGAGCTCATGAACCGTCTGATCACATCCGCTGCCTCGAGATCAGCCGGAGATGTGGTGAATTATCGGAACAAGGAAGGACGTACTGCTCTTCACTTGGCGATATCCGGGAATGTTCCTTTGGAATTGGTTGAGATGCTCATGTCTGTAAAATCTATTGATATTAACATAAGGGACCAAGCTGGTATGACTCCGCTTGATCTGATCAGGCAGAAGCCGCAATCTCCGACCTCGGATCTCCTTTTCCGACGTTTGGTATCAGCTGGAGGGATGTTGAGCTCTCGTGATCAAAGCATCACGAGTGTGGTTGCGTCTCATTTAAAAGATAGAGGAAATTTTTATAGCCCGGGAGCTCGGTTCAGGACATCGGACTCCGAGATTTTTCTAAGCACCGGAGTTGAAGTTGTGCCTGATCACAAGGCTGCTTCGGTTGTTTTCCCTCGGCATGTGAGATCGAGCTCTTGTTCCATTGAGATTGGTCAGGTACATGTGACGGATGAGAATCATCATCATCTCAAGAAATGTAGAAACTCTTCTTCGGTTAACTCCGCAACGGAGAGATTGAAAAGCGTTTTCCATTGGCCGCGGATCAAGAAACAACCAGGACATTATAAGAACGTTTCGGAGATCAGCGTTGCTTCGATGACACAAACTCTCGAGACGCAAGAAGAAGCTCCTATGCCTCTCCGGCAAAGATTCTCAAAAAGCACCGTTTCGTCTCCGGCTCTGCCTAGCTATAACAAAAGAGCGTTATCGGTAAGAAGTAACCAGTCGAGTCCAAGAGCCAAGAAGAAACGGGTTGGTCCGGTGCGGTCTCGTTCGAGCTCTTTTTCAAAAATATCAATCCACTCTTCGTCCACATCTTCGTCTTCGAGCATAGTTGATCTTAAGCAGAAGGGAGTGTTGATGGACACGAGCGTAGCTGGACCGTCTGGCTCGAACCGGCCTGAGGTTATTGAGCCGGTGAAAAGTAAGTCAAGCGAGAAGCAGGGTTCGGTGAGGAGGAGATTGAAGAGCCATTTCTGCTTTGGTGCTTCAGCTTTGTCTGTCAAGACTCCGGTTACGGTCATGGTATAATCCAATTTATTTGGTGTAGAGGAAAAAGGATTGACAAGGTGAGAAGAGGCTAAAGAAATGTAGTATGTTTGTTTCTATGTAATGTAGTGTGTTAACTGGATTGTGTCCTAACCATAAACTACCTGCCGTTTTCGTTTATAGCCTCTTCTATACTCGCATGATAAACCATACACCAAACTTACGGGCCGCCTGTTAATGTGTGGGCTTACCAAATCGAATTTTATTACGTCTTTTGCGGGAAACTGTCTATTTCCCCACCGTAACTTTGACATACACATATAACTCTCCAAGTTATTTTTCTCTGTCCAGATATCCACCAACTGGAAGTTCCATGTCTATTTCCCCACCAAATTGAAATTAAATGTTTATTTCCCCACCCGTGTAAATTTGTATCGGTTTCGTTGGTGAACCAAAAGCAAACCCAATAAACCGTTACTTAACCGAATCACAACCCGATATGAAGTTAAACCCGATCCTTTTTAAAAACTCCGACCCAGTTACAACCCGACCCGACTTTCTCTCTTGTAACAGTTATAATCAGAAATCCCCAAATCGAAAATTGTCAAAATCATATGAACCCTAATTTCTGAAATACAAAATTCCTTCAAATTATCTAGTAAGAGGATGAGTAAAGAGCATGGATCTTCAAGTTCGGCGTAGTTCGGCGTCTGTTTCTGGTCCAAGAGGAAGAGGAAGAGTTTTCGGAGTTCCAAAGAGGTGTTGGTGTGGTAGCTCGGTTTCGGAATTGATCTCGAAATCGGAGAACAATCCTTACAGGCGTTACTACCGATGTAGTTATGCTGCAGCTCAAAAGGTTAGATTGTTTGTTGTTGTTTGGTTTCACAATCTTTCTTAATTCAACTTTCTTAATTTCTTTGTAGCTTAAGAACGATGATCATACATTTAAGTGGGTTGATGATGCGCATTTAAATGAAATAGAGGCTCTGCAGTTGAGCAACCAAAGGCTTGAGAAAGAGGTCCATGAGATTTTAGCAGAAAGAAAAGAAACAGAGCAAAATGTCTTTGAGAAAGTTCAAATGAAGCTTGAGAAGGAAATTTATGAAAGAATGGAAGTTGTGTTAGCTGATTCAACAAGCAAAGTGAAGAAGATCATGATTGTTGTTGTAATTGTGTGTATGATTATGATAGGATGTAGTAAGTTACTTGTTTGATGCAATTGTTGTCATGTACTAGCTACGGTTAAGGTAATGGTTTGTTTTGTTATCATGTTGTTTCTTGTTTTTGGTTAGGTAATGAAGTATATGAGTTTATGGTAATGAAGATTATGAGTTTGTGCTAATGAAATGAAGTACCATTACATTATCAAAAGCAATAACAAAAGAAAGATCCATTACACAACTAACCAACACACATCAAAAACCCGATAAAGTTAAGATTCAGAAGTTCAAAAAACGAATCTCATGAGTTACATAGCTAATAAACTTGAGTAAGACTAAGCTTGAGATTGGCTGCCCTCATAGTCAATCCTCATACTGACTTGAGAAGATGGAACAATGGCTTGAGAAGATCCACCATTAGCTTGAGCCTGAGATCCACCAGTACCTTGAGAAGGTTCTGCAGATGGTCCAGCTTGAGAAGTTCCCCCACTAGCTTGAGGCATCTACAAGGTAAAGATTGAATTAGCTTTAGCCATTTAGAAGATATTTCACTGAGTAAAAAGATAGTAAAAAAGCTAACCTTGTCATTCTTATGGAACCTTGAGTTATGGCCAAGCTGCTTACATACTCCACATCTGACAGTTCTTTTCTCTCCAGGTTGTTGCTGTCGCTTGCTTGGAGACTCATTGACCCCTCTCTTTCTCTTCTTTTCAGCTTTGGTCATCTTCTTGTTGGTGCCAAGAGGAGGATGCACATTTGCAGCTTCAGTTTCAGGCCAGAATGGTGCACCTCTTGCAGGTACAATGCCTTCGATGTAGTTTCTCCTCCATTGAGAAGTCCTGAACCAATGGCATACATAGTCTTCAGGAGTAAGCTTCTTCTCCAGGATTACTCCATATGCATGCTGGCAAGGAATCCCACATATTTCACACTTCTTACAGGTACAAGTCATTTGACCCAAATCCACACGATATGCACAACCATGGAGCTTGGACAGGTACATTCCATTGGTGCTCCTACTGACCTTGCAATCTTTTGCTTTCTTGAACTGTTTGGCTAGGAACTTTGTAACATATGGTGTACAAATCCCTACAAAACAGAAACAAACTCATTAATCCAAGAGAAGTACCTAAGAGATAATATACAAAGGAAAAGGGGAAAAAATATTACCTTCATGTGCATGAGAAGTAGCTGATCTTCTAGCAATCCTAGCCATGGCTTGTGTGGCTATCAACTCTAACATAGGCACAAAGGGCTTCTCCCTTGCCTTCTTGATGGTACTGTTGAAAGACTCTGTGGGATTGTTTTCTACATCCTCACAAAAGTTCCCTGTCTTCTGAAAAGCTCTACACCACGTTTTGGGATTTGTCTCCATAACATCATCATAGACAGACATGTTATAGAGCTTCAATCTCTCTAAATTGGCACTATATTCTGCCAAATCGTAGCTCCATGCAAGAGCCCATATATAAGGCTTCATGCTCAGATTACCACCATGTTTCTTCTTCAAATTACCGTATATGTGTCTAACACACATACGGTGTTCCATCGCTGGTAGCTCCAACTGGACAGCCTTGATGAGTCCCTACAAAGAGAAATTACATGTTACAAAGATCAAAGAAGCAAAGGGATTAAATAACAAATAAACCAAAACAATTACCTTTTGTCGATCTGAGACCATGATATAACCATCACCATCTTCTAAATCCAGGTCAGTCTTCAACTTGTTTACAAACCAGACCCAATTGTCTATGTTCTCAACATTCACAACCCCCCATGCTATCGGATAGATATCATTGTTGGAATCTCTGCCTACAGCAACTAAAAGTTATCCTTTTATCTTGTGCTTCAAGAAGGTTCCATCTATCCCAATAATTTTCCTACAAGTCTCTTTCCATGTCTTTCTAAGAGCATTAAAGCACACATAAAACCTTCCAAACACATCTTGACCCTCATCATTTGTAACAGTTTGGAGCTCAACACTTGACTCTGGATTTAAAACTTCTAACTCAGCTACATAGTCTCTTAGTCGAGCAAACTGATGATCATACTCATTGTCAATCCACCTCAATGCATTACACCTAGCAGCTTGTATCTGATCTCTAGTGCAGTTGATACCCCATTTTTCCTTGATAAATTGTTCAATCTTCAAAGGCTTAAAGTAATCTGGTTCATCACGGATCTTATCTAGGAATAACCTAGCTATAACAGGCACTCTTAGCACTGTACATTCTCCATTAGGTGTACAACTATGCTTAGGTTTAAATTTCCTAATCCTCCAAGTTCTATCCTTCGGAAGAATTGAAGCATATACCTGAAATGTGCATGCTTCCTCCTCTGGATCACCACCATAGCATTTGAATCCCAATTTCTTCTTATCAAACCTGTACTGATACAGATTTCGACAATTCCTAAGCGCATAATCGATGACTTGCTCTTTGAAAGCAACTCCATTGAAGAATGTCATGCCTTTGAACAACAATCCGTCACCGCGTCTGATGTGTGTTCGTCGTACCTCTTCTCGCACATAATCCCCATCGTCTTCATCAGAATCGCTCTCAGGAATCGCATCGTGCTCCACGAAGGGTTCATCTTCAAACTCGTCAATGACTCTGTTAAGCTCATCATGATGTCGTGCAGTCGCCTCGTCGTCGAATTCCGTCACAGGCTCATTCACAACCACCAACGTCGTCGGAATCTCAGTCGGAATCTCCGACATTATCGAATTCGATGAAAATCAGATTTGGGGAAAATTTTAGGGTTCGTCGTGTTTTTTTTTATTTGGGAATTTTGATCTGAAATTCGGGTATAACACGGGCAAAGGTTTTATTTCGGTTTACTATACACTCGGGTCAAAAACCATGTTTAATCGGGTCAAATCTCGTTTTAATTCGGTTTATATGGTTTTCGTTGGTTAAACAACGATTATGGAACAGAAAACCAAACAGAAAACCGATTTGTGGAGAATTACACATGGAACTTTAATTTCATGTAGATATTGACATTTAATTTTAATTTGGTGGGGAAATAGACATGGAACTTCCAGTTGGTGGATATCTGGACAGAGAAAAATAACTTGGGGAGTTATATGTGTATGTCAAAGTTACGGTGGGGAAATAGACAGTTTTCCCGTCTTTTGCAGTACACAAGTTTTACAATTCAAACCAAATTAATATTAGTTATCAACAAATTAGTTAAATAATTTCGAATTAGTTAACTAATTTCGAATTAGTTAATTTTTAACTAATTCTGTCAAAAAATTAGTTAAATAGAGGCAAGACATCTCGAATTGATCAAATCAAGTGATCAACAGTTAAAACTTCATAAAATATACAAAACTAAACCTCATAAAATATATTATTTGAAACTTCAAAATTTTTAGTGAATTGTTTGACACTTTAAATTCTTAAGTGAATACTAAATTAATATTCGAAATCTAGTAAAATCGATTCTGACACCAATCATGGTGGCACCCACCTGACCTATTCATCGAATTTCCAACCACTAATTATTAATGAAAACTTGAATAAGGGTTGACTCTGTCTAAATTGACTTGATAAATACTTGATCAAATATTGAACTTCCTTAGCATTACTTACAATCATTAAATATATATATTTGATTTATGTTTGCAGAATTTCAACAAAAAAACTGCAGAAATGACAAACAAACGAAACAACAATAATCAGAATTACAGAAACTGTCCAATAGTGTCATAAAATGGTATAAATGTATCATACTATCATGTATGTAACAAATAAAGTCATTATGAGCACGTATCCAATTAACGACTATTTCAATACAAATAAACAAGTTTAACAACACCAAATAAAATTCAGAAAAAAAGAAGATATACACATCAGGAACAGAACATTCCAGCTCAATAATCTCTTGAGCGAGGTCAAAGTCAACTTGCATACAAGTTTTGACTATCTCTGTCGGTCTTGCATACAAGTTTTGAAACCACAGAAAAAAGAAAGCATAAAGGTTGCCTCACAACTCACAACATTCCTAAGTTTGTGTGTGTTCTGTTAGCAATGGTGAACGGAATCCCAAGTCCATTGGACCAAACCCAAAACCAAGATCGTGCGGAGGAGGTATGTTCTTTCTGACAATCTTGACTTTATATGCCACATGTTAAGAAGAATTATTAGAAACTTGGGTGGGTCTCTAATGAGTTTTCTTGTTAAGATTTGGTTGCATAGGGGAATTCTGAGATAATTTTGACATACAGGATCAATCATTTGACCTGGAAGATTGGCTTCCAATCACAGCATCAAGAAATGCCAAGTGGTACTACTCTGCTTTCCACAACGTGACTGCCATTGTTGGTGCCGGAGTTCTTGCTCTCCCTTACGCCATGTCAGAGCTTGGATGGTACGTATAATATCTTCTTCTGACACCAAGATCATTTTCAAGTCTGGAGAGCAATAATTGGATCTTTTGTTTTCTTTTTTTTTTTGGTAAAATCTTTTGTTTTCTTTTCAGGGGACCTGGAGTTGTGGTGCTGATCCTGTCTTGGGCCATCACACTATACACTCTCTGGCAAATGATTGAGATGCACGAAATGTTTGAAGGGAAACGGTTCGACAGGTACCACGAGCTGGGACAGGCAGCCTTTGGAGAGAATCTTGGTCTGTACATCATGGTTCCGTTACAGTTTCTTGTTAATACCAGTGCGTGTATAGTCTATATGGTGACAGGAGGCCAATCCCTGAAAAATGTACATGACCTTGTCGTGAGTCATAAAAACTGCAAAAAGATGACAATCACACACTTCATATTGATCTTTGCAACTCCACAGTTTCTGCTCTCTTTTATTCAGAACTTCAACTCCATTTCTGGTGTCTCTTTGGTAGCTGCTGTCATGTCAGTGAGGTAATAAAAGCCCTTTTTACTTCTACAATTAATTTGTGCAAACATGGAGGAGCAATTACAAATTAATGTTTTTACTTTTGGTCCACAGCTATTCCACAACAGCTTGGGTAGCCTCACTGACGAAGGATCCCGCGGGGAGTGTAGAGTACGGGTATAAGAAAAGAACAACCTCAGTGCCATTAGCCTTCTTGAGTGCACTTGGGGAAATGGCTTTCGCGTACGCAGGTCATAACGTTGTTTTAGAGATTCAAGCAACGATCCCATCGACACCTGAAAAGCCATCAAAAAGACCCATGTGGAAGGGAGTCGTTGTAGCCTATGTCATTGTAGCATTGTGCTATTTCCCTGTGGCTCTTGCAGGCTATCATACCTTTGGAAACGGTGTTCAAGATAACGTCCTCAAATCGCTCCAGGATCCCAAGGACCTTATCATTGTGGCCAACATGTTTGTGGTCATACACCTCTTGGGAAGCTACCAGGTACCAGGAAAAGCCTTATCAGACAAACTTGTGACTACAAAAAAAAAAAAACTAATTGTTTGTTTGTCTTAGGTGTACGCAATGCCCGTGTTTGACATGGTAGAATCTGTAATGATAAAGAAATGGCACTTCAGTCCAACAAGGGTTTTACGGTATAGCATCCGCTGGACTTTTGTGGGTAAGTCCTATCATCATCATCATCATCATATACAAGTGCAATACTTGAATTGATGATTCACTTATGTCATATGTCGCTATATTGCAGCCGCCACAATGGGTATTGCAGTCGCATTACCGTTTTTCGATGCGTTGCTATCATTTTTTGGAGGATTCATAAATGCACCAAACACATACTTTGTAAGTGGAATGCTGCTCTTAGTTACATATTTAACTCTTGCTGTTGAAAGAAAGAAAGAGGTTGTCTAAGTCAAAAATTATAATGTTTTAGATACCCTGCATCATGTGGTTGATCCTAAAAAAACCAAAGAGATTTAGTGTGTCGTGGTGTATCAACTGGGTAAGCAAAACTCCTCACTCCCTCCCTTTGGTATATGTATCATCAAGCTTATAATAATAATAATGAGATTTTAATATTAAGCTAACACAGAGATTTTGATATTTTTCTCAGATTTGCATCATTCTTGGAGTTCTCCTGATGATCCTAGCACCTATTGGGGCAATGGCCAAACTAATAGTATATCATGATAAATACCACACTCTACGCGATAAAAACAAATGCACATACTAATAGAAGTTTTGTTGGTATAAACATTCATTTACACACAATTGGTTGGATGCATTGTGTAATCACTTTTTTTTTTTCCTTTCTTTTTGTATAATCACTTTTTTTTTCCTTTCTTTTTGTATAATCACTTGTACTAGGCTATATAACAAACTCGAGTGTAAAAAAAACTTGCGTAATGAAAACACCAAGTTTCATTGAGGCAAACGCACGCCATAATTAAAATGGTTGTCAGGACCTGCAAGTCTCTTTCGAGTTCTCAGTCGGATAAAAAGCCACTGCATTCGTTAAATCTGACTCCAACCTATCATGCTACATCTATTTCTTGGATTCATTTACAAATCAAAGCTCTCAGTTTATTTTAACCGACTTCTCCATCTGTGTATACCATCCATTCATTCACACATGCCAATAATTAATATTTCAGTAAACACAAACATATAGCCAAGCCAGAAGCAGCTATTTGTACGGTGGTTTAATGGAAGCTATAGACAACCAAGGGAACACGGCTTTGCACGTTTGACTTATGGGCCGCCTGTAAATGTGTGGCCTTAACGTATCGGATTTAATGATATTTTTTTTCTCTCTCATGATTTTGTATGGTTACTCTTTTTTCCTTCTCATATATTATTAAAGATTTTTTTAACAATTCAATCAAACCAAAGATGCTTACATCAAAGATAAACCAAGGGAGGCTCCATCGTAATCACCTGACTTATTCATCGAATTTACACCACTAATTATTAACAAAGATTATTCTTCTCATAAGCCAAACAAAAGAGTAAATTGGAATTCTACATTGACTTTCACTTAGAATGTTTAACTTTCTTAGCATCCATACACTTTCCACCTAGTTGCATTCGTAGAAATTCTTCTTATACATCATTGACCCACCCCAAAAAAAAAACTGCAGAAATGACTAAAATACAAAAATTGTGATAAAACAATAATCAGAATTACAGAAAAACTTCCAGGTAATTTCAGCAAAAATAAACCAGGAACGCATCATTCAAGGTCAAAGCATCTGTTACGAAAGAACTTTGTAAATCAATGAAAGATACCCTCTTTATTATGAGATTCACTCTTAAAGCTTCAAGTTTTGGAATACAAAGATAGATATGAAAATAAAAGATAAAAACAGCACAAGAGAGTCAAAAGAGACTCAGCTCTCCTTCTCTCTTGGGCCTGGGGAAACTGTGTATAATTCAAAAAAAAATAAAAGATAAAAACAGCACAAGAGAGTCAAAAGAGACTCAGCTCTCCTTCTCTCTTGGGCCTGGGGAAACTGTGTATAATTCAAAAAAAAATAAAAGATAAAAACAGCACAAGAGAGTCAAAAGAGACTCAGCTCTCCTTCTCTCTTGGGCCTGGGGAAACTGTGTATAATTCAAAAAAAAATAAAAGATAAAAACAGCACAAGAGAGTCAAAAGAGACTCAGCTCTCCCTCTCACAAACAAACAAAATGATCACTACCCAAATGATACCCTACTCTCTAACAGCCTGCACCCTTATATCCAGCTCATCTTGAGCTCATCCTCATGACGTGTACACCTTCTAGACTCATCCAAGCACTTGATGACTCATTAAGCCTTCTAATCCTTGTTGAGCTTAGGCCCATCCTTCTTAGGCCTCCTGCTATACCGATGAATGATAGGAGTCTTCTCATTAATCGTAACAATACCGGCCCCTTTAAATTAGACCTTGTCCTCAAGGTCGAAGTATGGGAGCTGTTTGTGACCCTCTTCCATTCCCAAGAGCATTTCCAAAGCAGCCCCTTCCCCTTGATCAGAACTTCAGTCTCCAGCGGCAATGTAAGTCGGTAAGCAACGAGTTTATTACGTGCTTCAACCTCAATTGGACCATACGGCTGTGTTGCTAGCTCATCAGTCACTCTTCTGGCCAAGTAATACTGCCGGTAAGGGAACCTTTTCAGAAAAACCAAATCACCTTCTTCCCATTTCCATAAACAGTGAGCTTCCGGACGCGATATGATTCGGTAAGGAAAGACTCCAATACGGGATTTTACCTCAAAGGGTCCATGAAGCCTTGCTGCTAGCTTCTTATTCACTCTTCTAGACAGAAATTGTTGATGGTAAGAGCACCTTTTCAGAAAAGCCAAGTCACCTATTGCCCCTTGTTCCACTACTTCCCACAACAATTTCAAAGAGATTACGACACAACCACGACTATGATCCCTATTTAGTGAAACCAGCTTGCCCACCACCTGCAATATCAGTACTTGTAACTTCCCATTTACCTTTATCTCACCAAGAATTTTGAGCCATTGAGTGTCTGAGATATCATCGTCTCTGTCCAATCCTAACGGTAGGCAACTAGTCACAACAAGGATTTCCTGCAACTTGAGCTTCTCGTCCTTACATAATTCCATTCCTTCCACTGTCAATCCGACTCTAGTCAGCACGCCATACCCATTGGTTTTGACCTCTTTCAGCTCAAGACGCCGCACCAGCTTTGCCGAGGTAAAATTAAGCATCATGTAACTATCGCTCACCACCACCAATGGCTCGGCCCGAATTGACGCCATGAGCTTGATTATCCTCAGTACTGAAATCCTCTCAAGGACTCTAAGAGACAACTCTACCCTTTCTGATACACCGTGGCCATAATCGTCGACGACATCTTCGCCACCTTCCTTTTCATTTCCCTCTTCTTGCCCCACCAACACCAGCACTTCCTTGTTTGGACGTTTCTGGTGAGTATTGAATAACTCATCACACCGGAAACATAGACCTACCGCCTTCCACGTCGCAGCCGCCGTCGACCACCGGAATACAAGTTTCCGCCTAATTTTGGAGTTAGGGTGGCGAAAGACACAAGCTGTTTGAGAAGAATGGCCCATTGGTTTGTACTGATTGGTTCGATTAACCCGAGAACCTCCTCCACCACTTCCGATCCCAGACGGTGTTGTCGCCGTACCAAGCCAACCGTCCTCCATTTTTGCCACAATGCTAATCTTTTTAAGATCTCTTGGCTCCTTCTTCTTCACACCTGCACGAATTTTAACCCTCAATCCAATCATGAAAGCCCTTTCCCAAACCCATTCTACTTGCTCTGGTGCGTTAGTGGTTAAAGCGATGAAATTTCGGCGATAGATCTTCACCACCTCCTCTAGCTCGGGTGCGTTGGTCGCAACAGCAGTGAAATCATGATCTAAGCTTTTCACCTTCCCCTTCGGTTCTAGGATGAAGACAAGGATCTCCAGCCGCCACATCGATTTGTTTCTCCCTTCCGGTGGTTTCCACAGCTGTGCTTGGAAAGGATGTGTCTTAATGACCTTACCAAAATCCTCCACTCCGATTACTTCATTCCGAGCCATTGGGTCCGAGTGGTTCCCTTTTCCGAGCCCTTCTCCATGACCCGACTCAACCTGAGACGCTTTCATCTGACTTGAGGAGATAAACGAGGTCAGTGCTTCTTTCTCTTGCCAAATCTTGGCTTCTGCCTCTTCAATCCTTCTCTTCTTCCCTTCGATCAGTTCACTCACCTCTTCCTGTTGCTGCTTAATCTTCACAAGGCTAAGCTCTTTCCATTTTTTTGTTACTATTAAAAGACTGCTCCTTTTTGGATTCCCAGGTACCGGCGTTGTCTCTGTCGAACCGCGGTTTCACCAATGAGTCGACGTACTTCAAGGATATTCCGTCATCGCTCGAGATCGGACTTGAGTCTGAAGGAGACACTATCTTCTCCTCGTGCGATCCCATCACCCCATGGTCTAAGGGATCAGCCACCACGACGCTTCTAGAGAAGTCGATGTGACGAGAAGAGTAAAGGGCTTCTCTTTCGTGCCTTTCTCTCCTTCGGTCTAACGCATTTTCTTTCATCTGACGGTTCAACTCCTTCACCTCTGAAAGCATCTGCTCCCAGAAGTTCTTCTCTTCATTTGGTGACATTCCCAGGTAAAAACCTTTCTCCAACCTGATATTTTCTTCCGATTGATTTCTCCTCCTTGATTCCATTTTCCCTTGGTCGTAACCGAGCTCTGATACCAATTGTTACGAAAGAACTTTGTAAATCAATGAAAGATACCCTCTTTATTATGAGATTCACTCTTAAAGCTTCAAGTTTTGGAATACAAAGATAGATATGAAAATAAAAGATAAAAACAGCACAAGAGAGTCAAAAGAGACTCAGCTCTCCCTCCCTCTTGAGTCTAGAAAGCCGTTGAGGAAACTGTGTATAATTCAAAAAAAAATAAAAGATAAAAACAGTACAAGAGAGTCAAAAGAGACTCAGCTCTCCCTCTCACAAACAAACAAAATGATCACTACCCAAATGATACCCTACTCTCTAACAGCCTGCACCCTTATATCCAGCTCATCCTCATGACGTGTACACCTTCTAGACTCATCCAAGCACTTGATGACTCATTAAGCCTTCTAATCCTTGTTGAGCTTAGGCCCATACTTCTTAGGCCTCCTGCTATACCGATGAATGATAGGAGTCTTCTCATTAATCGTAACAGCATCTCCTCAGTGAGGTCAAAGTCAACTTTCATTATCTCTCTCTCTCTCTTCCAAGCTTCCCTCTCTATATCTGTCTCTCTTGCATATAACATTTGGAACACACTGATTGCCTCACAACATTCCTTCCTAAGATTGTGTGTTGGCAATGATGAAGAACCCTACTGCATCAATACAAATCCAAAACCAAGATCTTGTGGAGGTATGTATGCTCTTTCATGTTTTTTATATGTAGAGAAACTTGTCACATAGTAAGATGAATTTAGAAACTCTGGTCTTGAAAGTGTTTCCCTTTTGATGCTTGATGTGTTCTTAAGATAATGTTTTTTCATACGAACAAGACTTGCAGAATTCTGAGATACTTACTTACTTACAGGATCAATTATTTGACCTGGATGATTGGCTTCCCATCACAGCATCAAGAAATGCCAATTGGTACTACTCTGCTTTTCACAACGTGACCGCCATAGTTGGTGCCGGAGTTCTTGGTCTTCCTTACGCCATGTCAGAGCTCGGATGGTATATCTCTGAAATTTCAATATGACTTACCATTTGCAGCTTCATTTACTAAACAATAATATGCATGACTTAATTACCATTGGCTTCTCTTGTTTCCAGGGGACCTGGGGTTGTGGTGTTGATCTTGTCATGGGTCATCACATTATACACACTGTGGCAAATGATTGAGATGCACGAGATGTTCGAAGGGACACGGTTTGATAGGTACCATGAGCTTGGTCAGGCAGCCTTTGGCAAAAAGCTTGGTTTGTACATCGTGGTGCCACTACAACTGCTTGTTGAAATCAGTGTGTGCATAGTCTATATGGTGACAGGAGGTAAATCCCTGAAGAATGTACATGACCTTGCTGTTGAACATGAGCAGTGCAAAAAGATGACAATTAGACACTTCATTTTGATCTTTGCCTCTTCCCAGTTTGTGTTTTCACTTCTTAAGAACTTCAACTCCATTTCTGGTGTCTCCTTGGTAGCTGCTGTCATGTCAGTCAGGTAATAAAGCCCCTCTTTTCTTTTTTGCTTTATCTTGTTCCACGGAGAAGAAGGAAGTTGCATTAATTGGTTGTTGTTGTTTTCCCACAGCTATTCCACAATTGCTTGGGTAGCCTCGGTGAGGCAGGGTGTCACGGAGGATGTAGAGTACAGCTATAAGAAAAGAACAACCTCAGTGCCATTAGCCTTCTTGAGTGCACTTGGGGAAATGGCTTTCGCGTACGCAGGTCATAACGTTGTTTTAGAGATTCAAGCAACGATCCCATCGACACCTGAAAAGCCATCAAAAAGACCAATGTGGAAGGGAGCCCTTGTAGCCTATTTGCTACTTCCCTGTGGCTCTTGTAGGGTACAGGACTTTTGGTAACAATGTTGAAGAAAGCATCCTCGAATCACTCACAAAACCCAAGGCACTTGTCATTGTGGCCAACATGTTTGTGGTCATACACCTCCTTGGAAGCTACCAGGTACCAGGAATCGCCTTATTAGACAAACTTGTAACTACAACCAAAAAAAAAAAAAAAACAATTTGCCTGTCTGTCTTAGGTGTACGCAATGCCTGTGTTTGACATGGTGGAATCTGTAATGATAAAGAAATGGCACTTCAGTCCGACAAAAGTTTTGCGGTATACCATCCGGTGGTCTTTTGTGGGTAAGTCTAAAATACCAAGAAAGCAGTAAATTGACATCTAGTTTGATGATTCACTTACCTCTTGTACATTGCAGCCGCAACAATGGGTATTGCAGTGGGATTACCGTATTATAGTGCGCTGCTGTCGTTTTTTGGGGGATTCGTGTTTTCCCCAACCACATACTTTGTAAGCAGAAAACAGCTCCTAAACCAATCAAACATGTTGTGATTAATACTGTATGAGAAAGATAATAATAGCAGTGTGTTTCAGATCCCCTGCATAATGTGGTTGATCCTAAAGAAACCAAAGAGATTTAGTGCATCATGGTGTATCAACTGGGTAAGTGACGACAACTGGGAGGACCCTTACCATGTCATGTTGTTTCAGATAATCATCGTGTTCTGATACAGAGGAGATTTAATTTTGGTTTTTGCAGAGTTGCATAATACTTGGGATTGTGCTGATGATCATAGCACCTATTGGAGGACTTGCGAAACTAATAGATCATATCAAAGAGGGCGATCTAAACAGCTACAAATGCAGAAACGCCTAAAAAATTCCCCAAATTACAATGTCTATTATTTATTCATTCCATTCACCTAAACAGTGAATGCAAGACGAGATTTCTTTGTATAAGTTTTTTCTTATAGTTGGTTGGATGCAACTATTGGAAGAAAACAACCAAATGTTACAGTAAAGGAAGGCGAAATCTACCTGCAATGCAAATTACGTTTTCCTCTCCGATCGAGAGATCCTAATCCAAAAACAAAGACGACGACTTCCGGCATTACTGAATGAATACGAACCAACACTAGTAATTAACAATTATCAGTCTTCCGGTTTGGGTTTAGTCAGTCAATCCGGATTTGTCTTCCGTTCATTTGAATTAAACAAAAATTGGGACTCACTCGGCATTGCATTTGTTAAATTCTGTTTCATAATATTTCTTATTTTACAACTCGAATCCGATTCATGTACACTACAAGACAGGCGACTCTCAATCGATTTCACCCTCTTCTATATCTGGAGAAGCGAGTGGGTCAGCTTCATCTTCGTCCTCGTCGTGTTTCATAAACAACCCGAGCTGCTCTAGAGCATTGCTGCCTCCAAACCCCAATACACCCAACCCATCATCATCATCATCCTCTCTTTTACTTGTCAAATGGTCCGTGTTTACTGCTTTAAGCAGTTCTAGGTCCTTGAGAAACCTTGAGTTCTCGTTTATTTCAACCGACTTCTCCATCTGTGCCAATAATTAATATTTCAGTAAACACAAACATATAGCCAAGCCAGAAGCACCTATTTTCATTTCACCTCAACCAATGCCTGGCGTGCTGCTTCTCTTTCAAATTCCAGTTTCCTCCTGGCCTCAGCCGCAGCTTCTGCTGCAGCTTGTGCCTCCGCCTTTCTACGGGCTTCTTCAGCCTCCTTGGCTTCTGCTTGTAACCGTGCTTTTTCTGTTGCAAATAAGAGGACAAAGTTTATGTTCAAGGTCAGACTCTACGTATTTCACTCCGACATACTTGGTAGTACATCATATCATCAATCAGAAACTTTAAAGAAGCAAATAAAAAACACTCTACCTTTCTTCTTTTGCAGTTCGAGTTCTTCCTTCTCTTGTCGCAATTTCTCTGGGTCTCGCTTCTCATTCTGATCCCAGACACATAATTTATTGAGCAAATAATTTCCAAAGTCAAAGGGAACCAGAACAGCAGGCCACAACTCTAGAAACACATCTAACCTGATTAGGAGTTTTCTCTCGAGCCTTCAAGATTAAATCTGCAAATCGATTTTTCAGTAGAGCTGCCCTGTAACGCTTTTCTGGAGGCAGTTCCTTCTCATTTGGAGCACTATTTCCTAAATTATTAACGGGTCAAAAGTGAGATGCCACCCCCAGACATTAGAGCAGAGACATTTTTCTGCCACATTCCTGAGCTTACCATCTTTACGACAATCTGCCCCCTCAGCAGAATTTGGCTTCTCTATGGATGCATCTTCCAGCTGACCCAATCCACCGACAGAAGCTGCTTTCAGAAAGGGAATACAACAACCAGGGGTCAATAATCAAAATCAACAAAACATAACGTCTTTTACACAAAAATCAGAATCCCCTCACGTTTTCTCCTTGGGGAATTACTTGTCGTTCTGTCCAAGGGAGATTCTGAATCCATGCTTTCAGGCCCCTGTGTTGGCGGATGAAACGAAAAGAAAAAGCGATCAGAAAAATTAGTGTCTGACCAAATCTAAGACAGTATTAAGTCATCTGTCAGGTACTAAGAATATATATTAAAGGTTTGTATTGTGGCCATGTCAATCATTTCAATCAGAAATATTGGTTATGCCTAAATTGGTTCGCCCATATCCCAAATGCGGCAAGGCCTTTGCATAGGCATACATATAATCAATATGACCTACATTGATATTTACCTTTGATGAACTCAATAATCTTGTGGTTTTAGTATCATCTGGTACACTCTCCAAGCTACTGGAGCCTAATCAGTTGCATACACCAAAAGAGGGGAACCATATATTAGAACATTGCAAGGAATCATATGACCAAGAAAACAGCAAACAGTAACATAGAGTAAATCAAGCAGAGAATGCATGTAATATGAAATGCTATCAGCTAGAAGCAAGTAAAAAGGTCAATTAAATAATAATAGGGAGTTCCAGTCCACATAAAACTACAGAGGGAGTATGAGTGTTCTAGATCAACATTGGTAATTCTGACAAGAAAATATAAGGATGGTTATAAGCGTTAATGTACATAAAAAAACTGTAACAACTAAGCATTTGCAAAAAATCCATAGAGAACAAAACCGAGATAATATAAATGAAAAAACACACCAGTAAAGTTACCTAACACCATACCTTTCTCTGTCCTGACAGGAGAGATCCGAGATCTAGGGAACTCATAATCACCAATGTCAACATCCTCGTCCTCCATTTCACTCCCTGTAGAGAAGAGGAAGAAATGACAGTTTAAACATACAGCAGGACATCAGAATTTGCTCAAACCACAACAAAAATGTATGCTAACCATCACAGTTTTGCATCAATGAATTCCCTGGCCCTGACCCATGCAAAAGCTACATCAAAAAAAAAGTTTCCATGTTTCTCAGTCACGTTATCACATAGTTAAAACATGAGATATAGAAGGAGAATTACCTCTAACTCACAGGGTTCACTGTTTGAATCCTTCTTCTGATTTTCTCGCGAAAACTCATCTAAGAGGTCTCGCAACTGGAACAAGGCATCATGACTGAGACCATTAATGTCAATCTCTATCTCATCCTCTCCAGTTCCCCCCACTTTGGAGCTGTGATCTCTCAGGAAATTTATTATATGTATCGGGTATTCTGTCAAGGACCCCAAATCTCTGCCAAGCTTTACTCTATCCTCATCTGCCATAACCCGCTTAGCAGGCTCTAAGGCGCTGTCATGGACCACTGCATTCATCTTTCTCTTCTTAGCCAAAGACGCGGGGATTACAATCTCTCTGTCAGCAGGAGTATCCGAGTTGCTTGGTTTAGATTTGGTTCCGGGTGACTTCTTATCAATAACTTTCCACCTCACTTCAAAAAACTTGCTGAGCGTATCAGCAATAATATAAACATTATTGCCCGGTGGGTTATATGTCATTGCATTAGAGAAAGTAAGACGGACATCAGCAGAAAACTCTGATGGGCCTGAATATGTGCCCGAGGTTAACTTCCTCTTTACGGTTCCGAAATCCATTGGATGTTTGATAATGGTGAAATAATCAGGTATCTTCAGCTTGACCACATCCACAGGAGCATTAAAGAGCCAAGCATCGCGATGCGACATCAATCGTTTCAGGAGGGCCTCACATTGCTTCATCTGAAGCATTGTAGAAGCGGTGACTGGAGTTGGTTTAGCTAAGCTTGAGGGAAGTACTTTTTTCCCCGGCCCAGAAGAACATCGGGACATTCCAAAACTCTTGGCTCGAGACAGATTATTTGCAGGCGTACTAGTGACACAATTTGATCTAGGAAGCATAACATCCTTCTGGAAGGACCGTATCTGTTCCAGCTCCTGCCGTAGCCTATTAATCAAATGATTCCTTTCTGAAGATGACAAGCCAGACAACGGTAAAACAATTCTCGGGACACCAAAGGGTTCATCTTCGGTATAACTCATCCCGGTAAACTTTCTTTTGAAACAGTTTGAACCCTCGGAAACATTAGGGCTGCCAGGCCCTTCATCATCATACCCGCCGGGTGTGTCAATATTATTACGATAGTAATCTCCTGGGAAATCACCGTTCCTCACAGTCATATCGCCAAATTAAAAGCGTTTGCCAAAATTAAAATTCCCCTGCACCAATCAAACAATTAACTAAGGTGTATCAAACCCAAAACCTGAAAATCTCTATAATCCAAACCTCCTAATAGGAAGCTCTAGCTTCGGACGAGAGAACTTAGATTATAATTCAAAAACCCTATCCCTGAGCCTGAGCGATTCAATTCAAAAACCTTGTACTTGCATAGGAACCTAAATCACTAAACGAAAGTGAACATTCGATATGAAAGGAGAATTAGAGGGGGAAAAACGAACTAACCGACTAGAAATCCTGAGCAACCGCTCGAACCGAAGATCCAACCGAAGCGGAAGCAGGAGAATCTGGACAGATGCGTAAATCTCGAAGAGAACCCCAGAGTTTGATGTAGAAGAAGATAAAGTAAAACCCTAACAAAGGAGGAAGACGACCGAAAAGTAGAGGCGAGAGAGAAACAAAAAATCGCAAAGCTTCTCTCGCCCTCTCTACCCTCGAGTGTCTTTAGCGATGTAGCAGCGTCTAACGCCGTTTTGGTTCCAGGGACGAGTCAATCTGGACCGTCGGATCTGATCACTTGATGAAAATCGAATGGACTAGCACACAGTGTCTTGGGCTTTATAGTAATTGGGCTTATAACTCAAAGGAATCTACAAGAAACGGCATGCTGTGAAAGCTCAAATCATACGAACGCCACGCTGTTTTTACCGTCGGAAAAGCTTCCACTATTTCGCCTTCTTCTTCGTTCATCTTTTTCAGTTCTTCAATGTCGCATCTGTAGTAGGCAGATATACAGCTCAGATCCTCCGGTTAGGATCTCGAATTTCAGTTAATTCGATCCGGAAATGGACATTCTCTTCGCTCAGATTCAGGCGGATCTCCGTTCAAATGACGCGCTTCGCCAGTCATCGGCGCTTCTTCAGGCGCTGCAGCAATCCGCCGCCGGAAGGGATATCTCCGTGATCGCCAAGTCTGCAGTGGAGGAGATTGTGGCTTCTCCGGCATCTGCTGTTTGTAAGAAGCTCGCATTTGATCTCATCCGATCTACTCGCCTCACTCCGGATCTTTGGGATACGGTTTGTTCTGGTGTCAAAACGGATCTTCATTTCCCGGACCCTGACGTCACCGCCGCTGCCGTCTCGATCCTCGCTGCTCTTCCCTCCTTTTCGCTTCCTAAACTGATCTCTGATTGCAGCAGTGAGATTGCTTCATGTTTCGATTCCCCATCTGACAATCTTCGTTTCTCCATTACTGAGACTCTTGGCTGCATCCTTGCGCGTGATGATCTCGTTACATTGTGCGAGAACAATGTGGGTCTCCTTGACAAGGTCTCTAACTGGTGGGCTCGGATCGGCCAGAATATGCTCGACAAATCCGACGCTGTCTCCAAAGTTGCGTTTGAGTCTGTAGGCAGACTGTTCCAGGAATTTGACTCCAAGCGGATGAGCCGTCTTGCTGGTGATAAGCTCGTAGATAGCGAGAATTCTCTGGCCATTAGGTCCAAGTGGGTATCTTCCATGGTTGACATTGTATGGAAAAAGAGGAGCGCGTTGATGGCTAGGTCTTTAGTTCTCCCTGTTGAAACCTTTAGAGCCACTGTTTTCCCTCTTGTCTTTGCGGTGAAGGCTGTAGCTTCGGGTAGTGTGGAAGTGATAAGACAGCTTTCCAAGGCTTCCACTGGTGCTGCAGCTAATGCCGCCGTTGTGGACTCCAACGCCGAGAAGCTTGTTGGCGTCTCAGATTTGGTTACTCATTTGGCGCCATTCTTGGCTTCCTCTTTGGATCCAGCTTTGATTTTTGAAGTGGGAATTAACATGCTGTACCTGGCAGATGTTGCCGGAGGGAAGCCAGAGTGGGCTTCACAGTCCATTATTGCAATTTTAACGCTCTGGGACCGCCAAGAGTTTTCTTCTGCTCGAGAGAGTATAGTCAGGGCGGTAGTGACCAACCTGCACTTGCTTGATCTGCATATGCAGGTATGTGGTTTCTTTACTTCTTTCAGTCTTCATTTAACGTATCTATTGGTTGTGCACATATGTTTTCTTGAAGCATGATTTCTGAACCATACGTTTTGTTACATGAAGGTCTCTTTGTTTAGAAGACTGCTGCTTATGGTGAGGAACTTGAGAGCAGAATCAGACAGGATGCACGCATTGGCCTGTATCTGTCGGACAGCTCTGTGTGTTCACCTTTTTGCCAGAGAAAGTGCCCGAAGAGGTCAGAAGCCTCTTCCTGGGACAGATATTATTTCTCTCTTTGAGGATGCAAGGATAAAAGATGATCTCAATAGTGTTACCAGTAAAAGCCTATTTCGGGAAGAGCTGGTGGCAATGCTTGTGGAAAGTTGCTTCCAGTTATCTCTACCTTTGCCTGAACAAAAAAACTCGGGTATGGAGAGCAGAGTGATTGGTGCACTAGCATATGGCACTGGTTATGGTGCTCTGAACTGGACCGAACCAGCCCTTGAGGTTGTGGAAGTTTGCAGGCCTTGTGTCAAATGGGATTGTGATGGCAGGACGTACGCTATAGATTGCTATTTGAAATTGCTTGTTAGGCTCTGCCATATCTATGATACCCGTGGAGGAGTGAAGAGGCTTAAAGACGGTGCTTCGCAGGATCAAATCTTAAATGAAACGCGATTGCAGAACTTGCAACGTGAGCTTGTTAAGGATCTCCTCGAGGTAATTAAGTCTCAGCTGAATGTCACACTTAACAACTCATCTGTATATTTGTATTTTTCTTGGAAAAGATTAGTTATGAATTTCTTAGTACTATTTATTACCAAACTAGAGAGAACTACCGCCTGTTGAATTAAAAGTGGTCATTTTCTTATTTTTTCCATGTATAAATCTTGATCTCAATTTGGCAGGTAAATACCTCCAGAATCCTTGGGCGTCTTATATGGACTATTGCAGAACATATTGATCTAGAAGGTCTGGATCCACTTTTGGCTGATGACCCCGATGATCCGTTAAATATAATCATAGCAAATATACATAAGGTTCTCTTTAACTTGGATGCCGCTGCAACTACATCAAATAGGATACAAGATGTTCAGGCAGTCTTATTATGCGCCCAGAGGATGGCATCACGTCATGCAAGAGCTGGCCAATTAATAACCAAAGAGCTTGAAGAGTATAGGAACCATGCTGCAGCAGATACAGTTAGCAAACATCAAACCCGTTTAATATTGCAGAGAATCAAATACGTTTCAAATATCCCTGAAAGAAAGTGAGCCTTCTCCTTGGCTTGTATGATTTTACTTCATTTCTGGATTGGAACAATCTTAACCTATTGTTTTTCAGGTGGGCTGGAGTTAGTGAGACAAGAGGAGATTACCCATTTAGTCACCATAAGCTTACTGTTCAGTTTTACGAGCCATCAGCTGCTCAAGACAGAAAATTAGAAGGCTTAATTCACAAGGCCATTCTAGAGCTTTGGAGGCCAAAGCCCAGTGAGTTAACTCTCTTCCTTACAAAAGGGGTCGACTCAACTTCTATCAAGGTTCCTCCCACAGCAATTCCTTTGACTGGAAGCAGTGATCCTTGCTATATAGAAGCTTACCATTTAGCAGATACAAATGACGGAAGGGTCACTTTGCACTTGAAGGTTGGTATATATTCTAGTGTATCATCCTGCAGTTTACTTGAATGCCAGATTAGTTGGTGAAGTTTAACGTTTCAACACTTTTATGTTACTTTTCAGATCATTAATTTGACAGAACTTGAACTGAATCGTGTGGATATACGGGTTGGATTATCTGGTGCCCTATACTTCATGGATGGTTCTCCTCAAGCAGTTCGGCAATTGCGTAATCTCGTCTCACAGGTTGCGTTTCAGTCTCTAATGCTTATATACTCCCATCTCTTTACAGTTCTCTAACACCTAAAGTTTTGTCAGTTGAGAACCATTTCTGTTCCTTATAGATTGATAGGTTTTATGTCTGTTAACTGTATTCTCATCCACTCTTTGCTTTACTCTTGTAGGATCCTGTACAATGCAGTGTCACCGTTGGTGTGTCCCAATTTGAAAGATGTGGTTTCTGGGTTCAAGTCCTTTACTACCCATTCCGTGGCGGTAGAGGAGATTATGACGGTGACTACATAGAAGAGGAACCACAGGTCATGAAGCAAAAGAGAGGTTCAAAAGCAGAGCTCGGAGAGCCTGTGATCTTAAGATGTCAGCCTTACAAGATTCCACTGACTGAGCTTCTTCTCCCACACAAAATCTCACCAGTTGAGTTCTTTCGCTTGTGGCCTAGCTTGCCAGCTGTTGCAGAGTACACTGGCACATACATGTATGAAGGAAGTGGCTTCATGGCGACTGCTGCACAACAATATGGTGCATCACCATTTTTAAGCGGACTCAAATCATTATCCTCCAAGCCGTTCCACAGAGTCTGTTCCCACATTATACGCACAGTTGCTGGCTTTCAGGTGAATTAATCAGTTCAACTGTGTTCTTCTAAACCTTCTTGTTCCTTTTACTGAAATTATTGGTGGTCTGATAAACCCCTAACTTTATTTCATCACAGCTTTGTTACGCTGCAAAAACATGGCATGGAGGTTTTGTGGGTATGATGATCTTTGGGGCTAGTGAAGTGAGCAGGAACGTTGACCTTGGTGACGAGACGACCACCATGATGTGCAAGTTCGTGGTTAGGGCCTCAGAAGCATCAATCACAAAGCAAATAGAGTCGGATATTCAGGGATGGTGTGATGATCTAACTGACGGGGGCGTTGAGTACATGCCAGAGGATGAAGTGAAGGCAACAGCAGCTGAGAAACTGAAAATCTCAATGGAGAGAATAGCTTTGCTGAAGGCAGCTCAGCCGAAAAAGACTGCAAAGGAAACAGAAGAAGAGGAGGAAGAAGAAGAAGAAGAAGAAGAAGGAGAAGAAGAAGAAGAAGAGGAAGATGAAGATGAAGAGAAAAAGAAGAAAGAAAAGGGAAAGGACAAAGAAGAGGGAAAGAGCAAAGAAGAGAAGAAGAAGAAAAAAGAAAAGGAGAAAGGAACATTTTCTAAGCTGACAGCTGAAGAAACAGAGCACATGGCTCTTCAGGCAGCCGTGCTTCAAGAATGGCACATGTTGTGTAAAGATAGAAAATATACCAAAGTTAAATAAAAACAACCAGAGAGATAGAGAATGAAAATGTTGTTTCCCAGAATGAAAATCTTTGTATTCTTGTGTGTGTGGTTTTCTCTTAGGAGTTAGATGTTTTGTCCTGTTGGTGAAGAAAAGAAACAATGATGTTATTATTGCTACTCTTATGAATTCACGAATTTGAAATTCTTGATGCATTTACGCATTTCCAAAAATTAAATGCCGAACACGAAAGGGACAAGCCTTCTGTAGTCATCGAGTACCGAAAAAGGATCCATGCCTATTTGTCTAGTACTAATTAAACAAGAACAAGCTCATTCACGCCTGCATTATGATAGTTGCTTACAGAGATGATAAGACAGTTACTCTACGAACAAGAACTAGGTTCCTCTGCAAAGCTTTTCTTTTACGCAGTTACTTGAGTGGGAGTCCTCTTCTTGCCTTTCTTTACGTCTGTTCCCTCATTTTCTGCTTGTTCTGCTTTCTTCTGGGCACGGATCATTGCTCGCCTTGCACGTGGTCGCATCTCTCTCACTCTACGAGGCGGCATCACGAATGGCTCAAGTGGCTTGTCCCCAAAAGGATGCTCATCGCCTTCAAATATCCTCAGCTTCCGATCTCTGTCCTATGTACCCCACATGAAGCAACAAAAAATACTCAGCACATTCTTGTTTTAAGCAATGAATTTTAATCTAGGCAAACAATTCATCACTAGCACCAAATGACTGAGTACGCGAGCTAATTAATGAGAACGCATTGATATAAATAAGCCAGTTTTCCCACCAAAGATTAAGGTAAGAAAAAGAAAAAAAAATCGCCAAACCAAGTGCTTCGAACCATCTTCCTTACAAACCTAAATCATATCTCAATCAACAATACCAGCTTGTGAGGAGAGAAAACCGACTAGTTATAATGCACCTAGGAATTCATAAGTTGATTCATGAGGGATTCTAGCTAAAAAGTAAGAGAAATCCAGGTCCAGGGTAATTTCTGTAGCTAGAGTTTAGGGACTAGGGACTCAGGTGATATGAAAATGTTTCAGTTGATAGAGTACTCACATCACGCAAATTGTTACTTGGAAGCATACGCCAGACAGCCTTACGTATGACCTCTGTGGGGTCTTTGGCCATCTGATCTTTCAGACTCCGTTCCTTCAGGTGTCCAACATACCTGCAAACAGAGATTAATGTATGATAATACAGTAGTAGAAAATGGGAGATACTCGCCAAAAAAGTGTGGTACTTGCCCAGTATGCCAGCGGTAGAATTTGTCGGTGAGCTTTCTTCCTGTGAAGCCTATTTCCTTAGCATTGAGAACAATACAGATATCCCCATCATCGCGGTTTGGACAATAAGTTGGCTTATCTTTGGCTTGAAGCACGGTTGATATCTGAGATGCTAGTCTACCAAGAACCTACATGATATATTAAATTGAAATCCTAGCCATTCAAATTTAATGCAAAGACAGAAGAAAGATGTAGTAAATGAAATCTGGAAGACAGTAATGTTTGAATCACAATTTCCAGTGTGGTCATACATGGTTCTGACTTGTAAAGAATAAATATGGAGGCATGATGGAACAATCCAAACTTAACAATATAGAGAAGAAGAAGAAAATGGAAAAGAGTGGAAGAACCTGGCCTCTAGCATCAAATACTCGCCAACGAAGACCGTCGAGATTGATACGCTTTATACCTGCCATAGCTTTCTGCACATAGAGTCGACAACACATATTTAAGAATAAAAACAGATTTTCTCTTAACAGTTTCTTGCAGAATCGAGATAAAAGGTTTAAACCAGAAGGGATGATTGCTCAGGAATTCCATATGATTAAATAAGAAAATGTAACTACATGTACAAGAATGCAAATCGTAGACGAAAATGAAGGAAAGTAGTAAAATCATTTTGACCTTTAAGTTTCCACTGAAAGAGGCAGCCTGAGTCGCCATCGTTCTTCAGCTGAGATAACAGAAAAACAAATCAATTCCATAATCACTAAATAAATCACAGAAGATTTGGGGGAGAGAGAGAGCTCACCGGAGAGATCTGGGAGGATTGGAGTTGGAGCAGTGAAAGAAAGGGTTTTACAAGGAGCGCAGGGGTAGTTTTGTAATTTTGATGACACAGAGACCTTTTTTATATCCATCATTTTCAGTCGTCGAGGGTTTTGGACGTTAGACGAGCCGTATCGAGTTGCCTTTCTCTTAAGAAGCTCCTTCTCTCACAGAGCCCTCTTTTCACCCAATCTTATTATAGGTCGAGGAGATTCGCAATTCGATTTCTCCACTCCCGATTCTCGTCGAGGGTTCGCAAAAGGCAAAAGATCAAGTAAGTTTCTTTTCCTCCCTCCAAATCAATCGTTGATTTTAGAATTTACAAGTAATGGATAAGTAGATAGATGCATTGATTATTTCCTTGTACTAGTTGTTGCTATGAAAGAAGACTGTTTTTGAATCATTAAGCATTTCTTCAGAGGATGATTCATCATCGGGGTTGGTCGACGTAGCTCCAGATATCGGTCCTACGGTGAAAGCAACTGCCTCTTCGCAGATGGAGGCAGCCATCGAGGCGTTGGCTCGAGATTTAACTAAACTGAGAACAGGAAGAGCAGCACCAGGTAATTCAGAAGATGACTTGTTTCTGCTGGGTTTACGTTCTAAGCATGTGCTTTTGCAGGAATGCTTGATCATATTATTGTTGAAACTGGTGGAGTAAAGATGCCACTGAGTCATTTAGCTTCGGTTTCTGTGCTTGATCCAAAGACATTGTCTATTAATCCATATGATCCTGATGTAACACTCATTCTTTCTCTCTCTTCATTGCAACCTTTGTGTGATTTTTCCTCATTAACTGTTTGTTTCTGCAGACGGTGAAAGAGCTTGAGAAAGCAATAGTCTCATCGCCACTAGTTGCATCAATCCCAGCGTACGGAACAAATACTCTTCTCTCTCAGAATTTGACTTGTTTTTGACCACAGCCGAATCTCACTTGTTTTTTTTTCTGTTATGTTTTGAGCAGATTGACTAAGGAGCATATTCATGAAATGTGCAAGATTGTAACAAAGTCAAGTGAAGTTGTCAAACAAAGCATACGAAGAGCTAGGCAAAAGGTAGTATGAATGCCTCTGTCTCTTCTACTTCTGAATCTAGTGATGAGAGACCTTTCTTTTTGTTTATTGTCAGGCACTGGACACAATAAAGAAAGCAAGTCTATCAAAAGATGAAATGAAAAGAATAGAGAAGGAAGTGAGTATCCTCTACCTCTCCTTCCCCTAATTGGTTTCCTTGTTCCATTATCTAAGGAAGAGGTGATCATCTCTTTATCTTTTGTGTTTACAGGTAGAAGAGTTGACAAAGAAGTTTGTAAAGTCGGCAGAGGAAATGTGCAAGTCCAAAGAGAAGGAGATCACCACCCAAGCCTGATCTCATCACTTTCCACCTTAGCATTATCCATCACTAGCTCAACAAGTTTCACTCTTCTTTATTTAATGATTTGGTGATAAGAAATCCTATTATTCGTTTTGTTATGAATGTTCAATTTGGTGGATATTGATTGATTGCAAACTGATGGTGCTTGGAGGGCCTTAAAAAGTACCCAACAAAGGAGGCCTTAAAAAGGTCCATTGAATTGGTTTTGTTAAAATTGATTAGAGAGAATTAACGAAAATTCATGTGTTGGTATTTGTAGTTGAAGGGAACTTTCCAAAACTTGAAAACCAAGGTAAGTGAGGTAGGAGATAAGTCAATTTTGTTACCAATAATTTACATCATAATGAAATTGATGTTTTGGTAAATTTGTTACAACCCATTCCTAATCTTGTTGTGCTTAGCATAGTATAGTTCAATGATTTTTAGAATGAGAAAAGTATCCATGCATAAATAAATAATTTCGTCACAACATTCCAAATTGATAGTGCTTTCAAACTTATTTAATAATTCATATAGTTTTACTCTAAACTCGGTCCATCTTAAAAAACAAAAACAAAAACGTCATTCACTAACCACAAATGTTTTAATTAATTAATTGATTGCATTTAGAAATGCATTTTATCACTATAAACAAGTGTAGGCCCTATATAATAAGCTGTATAGTTTGTCGGCAAAAAGATATATACATGTACATCGTATATATGAATTAAGACATAAATAATGGTATCCAGTTTGCCCACTCGCATTCGTGTAAGAAAGAGATAATGACGCAATCTAGCAAAAACTAATGAGAGGTTTTCTAACCACGTGCGAGTAAAGCGCGTGAACATTTCTTAATCAGGGACTGAGAAATGTTCGTAACGTCGCCGTTTAGTTAGATCTTTGCACGATCAAACCCCTTTTTCTTTATAGATTTTTTTTGTCATTTTCAGAAATAGAAATTCTTCTTCACTTTTGACATCATAATTATGTAATTATCTCTGAAATATTTCTAAATTTTCTTCATACTAAAGATTCTTTCTTCATTCTCTGTCAGTGGCTCACATCCGATTAACCAAACCACACACAAAAAGAAGAAAAAGTAAGAAACAAAACCCACAAATTTCATTCTTTTTTTCTGTAAAGAAGAAGAAGAGATCGAAACAAACATTCACATTTTCATCTCATTTGTCAGAGATTCTGCAGTTATTGGGTATTCTCTCTCATATTACTTTGTCGAATTCTTACTCTTGTCTCCAATGCTGCATTACATGTATCTGTCGGTTTTTCTTTAACTTGCTTGGATCTGATGTTAGAGATGCAAAAACCGACTAATACTAGCTTTCTTTATTCTGGGTTTTGTTTCTTGATCAATCGAATCAATGGAATATCAAATTAGCAGAAATTTTTACTTTTTCTTGTTCATCAGTGCTTAGGAGTATAACATGTTTATGCATTGTCTGAATAAAAGTTCAAATTTTTAGCTGTCTCTCTGGGTTAAAAACGTTTGCTTTTGTGCTCTGTGTTCCCATGTTTATGCAGCTATTGATTCTGGACTTTGTATTTCAGTTTTTGTAGTTTATTGGGGAAATGGTTTTGGGTTTAAGCTCCAAGAATCGAAGAGGTACATCATCGATACAAGTTGATTACCAAATCCACATTCATGAGATCAAGCCTTGGCCACCTTCTCAGTCCCTTCGATCACTACGCTCCGTTGTAATCCAATGGGAGAACGGTGACCGCAATTCCGGAACTACAAATGTTGTTGCTCCTTCTCTTGGTTCTGTCATCGGTGAAGGCAAAATCGAATTCAACGAATCATTTAAGCTTCCCGTAACCTTATTGAAAGATGTATCTTCTCGGAACAAGACTGGTGATGTATTCTTCAAGAACGTCTTGGAGTTCAACTTATACGAGCCTCGAAGAGAGAAAACACATCAGCTTTTGGCTACTGCGACTATAGATTTGGCGGATTACGGTATTGTCAAAGAAAGTTTCAGCTTAACTGCTTCGATGAACAGTAAAAGAAGCTACCGGAATACTACTCAGCCTGTTTTGTACCTCACTATCCAACCGATTGATAAACGCCGGGCAAGTTCTTCGTCTAGGAACAGCTTCAAGGATGATGCTACAAAGGGCGGTGAATCTGTTTCTGCGTTGATGAACGAGGAATACTATAAGGAAGCTGAGATTGCTTCCATTACCGATGATGACATTTCCTCCCACTCCTCCTTGACGGTTTCATCTTCAACTCTAGAGTCTAATGGCGGTTTTTCCGTGCGAACCGAAGAAGTAACACTGCAATAATTTAATATTCATTTTTGTGATAAGTTATGTGTATGAAATGTTTTTGAGCTGTTTGATGTCTTATTTGCAGGAAGAACATGAGAGGGTAAACAAGAATGCCAAAGGAAGTCGTCACGAGAGATCACAATCAGCATCGGAGAGCAGACAAGGAGAAATTCCTAACAAGATTCCTTCACGTTCCGCATCAGTAGATCTATCTTCAGTGTTTAATAATGTCCCGGTAGACATTCCTGATTCAGCACCTAACACATCTGTTCCTGGGATGGACGATTGTGCTAATGTGTTTATAACCGATACTAATGAGAGCTCTAAGCTGGTAACCAGCAATAGCGAAGAGACCAAGTCTGTGCCTTTCCAAATTGATGATCACTCGGGAAATGCTTCGCCTCGAGCTTCTGAAAATAGTCAAGATTTGATTAGTGATCAGGAATCAGAGAGTAGAGTTGAGAAATCAAGAAAAGTAAAGTCTGTTCGATCATCTACAGATATTTCCCGGAGCAATAGCCGGTTGAGTCTATCAAGTGAAAGAAAAGAAGCTAAAGTGTATCCAAACTCTACACAAGACACAACTTTGGAGAGCAAAGTCAAGAACTTGGAAAGTAAAGTAAAGAAGCTTGAGGGTGAGTTACGTGAGGCTGCAGCCATCGAAGCAGCTCTCTACTCCGTGGTTGCAGAGCACGGAAGCTCATCAAGTAAAGTCCATGCACCTGCTAGACGTCTTTTGAGGCTGTATCTTCATGCTTGTAAAGAAAACCATCTATCAAGAAGAGCCAATGCAGCTAAAAGTGCTGTCTCCGGGTTAGTTCTTGTCGCCAAAGCGTGTGGGAATGATGTCCCTAGGTATGGTGATATTTTACTTTGCTAATATATCATTTCTGTATGAAGTTTCAAAAAAAAGTTATGGTGTCATTGGATTGCAGATTGACATTTTGGTTGTCCAACACTATTGTTCTGAGGGCGATCGTGAGTGATACTAATGGAGAAGAAGAACTGCCTGTTTCTGCTGGTCCTGGACCGAGGAGACATAACACTGAGAGAGAAGAAACCGAGAAACGATCATCGTTAAGGTGGAAAGAGTCTTCTCTGAGCAAAAAGGGCATTGAGAGTTTTGGTGCCTGGGATGACCCTATAACCTTCATTACAGCGCTTGAGAAGGTCGAAGCTTGGATCTTCTCACGTGTTGTAGAATCCATTTGGTGGCAGGTAATGTTGCTCTGTTTCTCTATGTTTCATTTTCATTCTCTTAACCAAATATAAATACAAATGTTATTGTCCTTTCGATTGCAGATATTAACACCCCGTATGCAGTCTTCGGCAGCAGCATCCACTAGAGAGTTTGACAACGCCAATGGCTCTGTATCAAAGAAAAACTTTGGTAGAACGCCAAATTCTATGAACCAAGTACAAGGTGACTTTTCATTAGAGCTTTGGAAAAAAGCGTTCAGGGAGGCACACGAACGTTTATGCCCTCTGAGAGCTAGTGGGCACGAATGTGGTTGTTTATCCGTGCCTGCGTGTCTGGTAAACATTTCTTCTTTTGAAGTTTTCACTATGGTTGGGACCTTACACTTCATTTACAAATGAACAATGTTTTGTAATGCAGATAATGGAACATTGCGTGGCTCGGCTAGATGTCGCAATGTTCAATGCAATCCTTCGTGATTCTGATGAAAATTTCCCAACAGACCCTGTATCTGATCCCATTGCAGACTCAAGGGTCTTGCCAATTCCTTGTACAACATCAAGTTTTGGTTCTGGTGCCCAGCTGAAAAACTCGGTCAGTGCCACTCAACTTCATTCCTAGCCGATGCTTTTAGTGTAGTCTCTGTAACATTTCTAGTGTTTAAACAGATAGGAAACTGGTCGAGGTGGCTCACTGATCTATTTGGCATCGATGACGAAGATGGTGGAAGCAGCGATGATGAGAATAGCTACGTTGATAGATCATTCAAGACTTTCAATCTTCTCAAGGCGTTAAGCGATCTAATGATGCTTCCAAAAGATATGCTCCTCAACAGCTCTGTGAGAAAAGAGGTTTGTCCGATGTTTGGTGCATTGTTGATCAAAAGAGTGTTGGATAATTTTGTCCCGGATGAGTTTTGCCCTGACCCAGTTCCTGATGCTGTATTTGAGGCTCTGGAAACCGAGGTGAGACTTATTTATTTTTGTATGGATGACGAATATAAGGTGAAGAAGCTAATTTTGCTAACAGAAATGTGATGTGTTCTTGTAGGAGGAAGCTGAGAAGGCTATGATCACAAGCTATCCATGCACTGCACCTCCTCCAGTGTACACTCCTCCTTCAGGTTCTTCAATATCCACTATCATTGGAGACTTTGGACAGCCTCAATCGCCGCAGTTATGCAGAATCAGGTCTTCGGTTACAAGAAAAGCATACACAAGCGATGACGAGCTCGATGAGCTGAGTTCACCTTTGACTGTTGTTGTACTTCAACAGGCGGGTTCTAAGAAGGTCAATAATGGCGGTGCAGATGAGACAGTCAGGTACGAACTTCTCAGGGAGTTTTGGACAGACGGCGAATGATCAAACATTGATGTGGTTAGCAATTCAATTCTCTTATGTGATGGTTGTAAATGTTCAAAAGAAAAAATTATTGGTGTTGTTATTGTTGTTGCCATGTATAGAGAATGTAGTAACAGTACAGAGACATGTTTGAGCTTGACATGCGCAAGGTTGTAACAAGTGAAGCAAATCTAGACTTGCTATTATTTGTCATTCAAAGGTAAAGGAAATGGGAACAATATTTTACATTAGTAATTATCATGAACAATAGTATTTAGGAAATTCTTGCGCTATATTATAGACTCATTACAAGCTTTAGTGTTTCATCCTCATCACTTTGGATCTCTCGCAAAACTTTGAATTACAGATTAAGAAAAACAAAAGAAAAAAATAAGGGGTTGCCTGAAGCAATATACCCATAAAATGAAGAAAGGAAGATCAAAATTTATATAGCAAAGCTCAGCAAACTCAACTTTGCGATACGATTATGTGTGTTGTTCATCATCACAAAGTCAGCTTCTGTGAAGTCGCCAAATTCGCCTGCTTCAGATGCAAAGCTGCCAACAAGCCCTGCCATGTTTCTGCGGATGATGTGGCGCCACCAACATGAAAGTCTAGAAGTTTCCTCTGCTTCCTGTAGTACTCTTCCAGTGGCTTCACCTGATGCATCACCCACAATATTTTCAGTTGAAGCAAGTATCTCACCTTGTAACTAGATAATATAACAGAGACACAGTCATAAACCAGGAAGAGTACCTCCTCTGCATAGGCACTGAGACTCTCCTTCCGGGCGTTCATTGCAACAGCTGAGTGTAACATAGAGCCTAGGAACTTCTCTCGAGGCAGAGCACTTCCATTTAGAGCAGTTCGGTTTACCAGATGCTCCTCAGAGCGTTTAAGATTCACAACGAGGTCAATCTGAGCGATTTGATCAAGAGTTTCCTGCAAACATTCAGAAATATGTGAGGAATCCTCTTTGGCACTTTCAGGCCAAAGCGGGTGACTTAATTGCTCGGGAGACCATAAACTCACAGCTTGATTACGAGTGCGGGGAATTCCATCGAGAATGAAACCAGTTTCCCCTCTAGCATATCCTTCTTCCAGCCTCTTTGCTAGCAACGCAAACACAACTCCCTTTGGTACAAGCTTTTGTTCATTTACAGCGCTTGCAATCTAGTATAAACCAGAGCTTAATTAGTTCAATTTCACCGAGGAAGAATACTAATGATCTTGCCATAAGAAACCAACAAGGAAACAAAGCATTTGGAATCAAATCCATAGCTCCCAATCGTTACAATCTTCTTTAAAGAGCAATTAACCCTAATTAAACATAACTCAAGAAAGAAATGCAAAAGATGGCATTTTTAAAGACGGACAATAAATACCTCTTTGTAGAGAGAAGATCTAGGGTTAAGCTCTTGACGAACAAGGGATCCCATTGAAATGTAAGGAACTTCGAGAAGGTTAGAGAGTCTCTCAGCGAAGACGTGCCTCCACGCTCCAGGCGCACCCATCAGAACCCACTGGACTCCTCTCTCCGGACCCGACCCATCCAATCCAAGCCTCGGGTCATCTCCGCACAAGTACTCGTCATCGGAGTCGTAGTCAAACGCCAACGCGGCGGCTGATCCGTACGATCGACGCGTGGCTAAGAGCCTCGACACCGGACAAAATCCTCTCATTCGGCTCAGCCATGCCATGGTGAAAGGCGTGGCGGCGGATTCAGAGAGAGTAAGAGAAAAGGAAGACAGAGTCTGAAAGAGGGGTTTGAATGGAGAAGGAGGCGAGGTTTAAGGCAAACCCAACGACGCAACAGCTGGATCTTTCTCTCTCTTAATTGCCCTTCTTTTATCAATCTTTTACACGTGTCTGGTTATTATTTGTTGGTCACTCCTTTCACTTTGGTGGACCCAACTCTTTGTCTCTGTACTAGTGAATTGCATGGACAACGATACGACACCCTTTAGCCCAAATCTATGATAGCCCAGACTAGGCCCAAATATGTCAACGAATGTTAACCACACAAAAAAAATAATTATTGATGATATTATTCACATGATACTTGCTTATACGATCACCAAAGTTTCTTTAATCGAAGAAGAAGAAGAAGAGTCAAAGTAAACGGAATCTTCCTCGTCCTCTACTAGTATAATGAAATCACCACGAAACTCATTGAGTAAGAAATACAAAAAAATGGAAACTTGTCAACATAGCGTTTAAGGACTTTGAATCGCCGTAAATAACAATAACTAGTCCGTCCATGCACATTTGTGACAAACTAGATATTTCAACGCTTATCAAACTTCTCCGTCCACCTTTTCTCCTTCTCTATATATACGTATTCCGCATTTTTATTGACAAAACTTCCAAGGAAACAAGATATCTAATCTTCTGTATATTCCTACCATTTTTTCTATGAAGAGCAACCACGTTAACAAACGCGAAGAGTATCAAAGGGTCTTTAGTTGCTTTGACAAAAGCCAAGAAGGTAAAGTGTCCGTTTCCACCATCGAAAGATGCGTCGAAGCTATTAAGTCCGGGAAAAAGCTTGTGAGACCAGGAGAGACGGCTGATCCCCAACAAACCGATAAATCGTTGGAACTCGAGGAATTTGTGAAATTGGTGGAAGAAGGAGAGGAGGAAGAGAAGGAGAAGGATTTGAAGGAAGCTTTCAAGATGTACGAAGAGAGTGAAGGCATCACACCTAAAAGTTTGAAGAGGATGCTAAGTTTGTTGGGAGAGTCCAAAAGCCTTAAAGAATGCGAGGTTATGATTTCGGAATTCGATATTAATAGGGATGGAGTTGTTAATTTTGATGAGTTTAGGGTCATGATGCAATAGTACATATACATATATAAGTTACTACTATATTACTCATCTATACCACTACTCTTTCTTTACTAAAGGCTTGTAAGAACTCTCTGAAATTAAGGTATTATTCTCTCTCTCTCTTACTGATTCATCTTCCTCGTCTTCGTCTTCATCAACCAATCTTGAAACTCTCTCTGCAATCTCAACCGCGCTTGGCCTTAACTCGGGCTCTTCTGCCGTACAATCTCTTGCAACCCTAGCGATTTCAAACGCAGAATCAACTGAATAGCTCTCTCCCAATGTGCTATCCATCACTTCCCTCAGCCTTTCCTTATCCTCTAGAACCTTTCTCATTCTCTTCCACTCGGTTTCTTGTGTCCCAAGCGATGTATCTTTTTCTTGCGGTCCAAGCAACGTCTCTGGGGTTTGTCCAGACAAAACCTCCATCACGATAATCCCGTAGGCGAAAATGTCAATAGCTGGAGATGTAGAACCTTCTAGAATGTTCTCCTCGCTCGCTAGTTCATCCCTTGCACACTTTGACATCCCAAAGTTTCCGACTTTACCTCTAAGATCTTCGTTCAAGAAGATGTTTCTGCTCTTGATGTTACCGTGAACGTAGTTTATCCGATGCATATACTTCAACGCGATGGCAACATCATGACAGATCTTGATCCTCTGTTTCCATGCCAAGAAACAGTAACAAGACTCGATGAACTGATTCTTGATCGCCAGTTTGTTCTGAAGCCAATCCCAAAGAGACCCATTCTTCGCATACTCGAAAACAAGATAAGAGTCCTGATCTGTTTCTCTGAAACATGTCCCAAGAACCCTAATCAGATTGTGGTTATAGTAGTGTGATTGGTCATTGAGAAGCCCGAAATTGAATCTTTTCATTGCGACTGCACTCACTTGCTTTATAGCCAAGTCTTTGCCTTTGAGCGAACCGAAATACACCGAACCTTTGATGTGATTGCTTGAGCTGAAATTCTCAGTGGCTTTCTCCAACTCCTCGAACGCGTAAATCTCCAAAACGGGTTTTCGCGGCGTTGTGGTACCGACAGTGTTCTGAGAATCCAATATGGAACCGTCCTGTGACCCTTCGAACGAGATTTTCTTGTCGCTCGTGGTTCGGATGCTCAGACTAAGCTGCCTCGTCTCGGGATCTTTGTTGCTTATCCATTTTTGCGTTCGCAATCGCGTTTCTTTCTTCCAGCGCAAGTAACCAAACACCATGATAACGATCAGACCACAGAGTCCAGCAATCGCGCTGCTCATAGCGATCATGAGCTTCTTCATCTTTGACCGTTTTTTCTTGGATGGTTTTTTCTTCTGGCGATTATTATCGGTCGTGGTATTTCCCGGTTTAGGCGAGGAATCGAGAACCGGTTTGTGATCAAGAGGGATGAGAGCAGGCGTGAGTGGAACCACTCCACCAGATTTGTTGTTTGCAGAGACAATAGCATCCTCTGTTGTGTTGAATTTAACCGCCAGGCTGGAAACGCTGTCGCGGTCCCTCACGGGATATGTAACGAGAAAACTCGCGTTTGAAACGCCTTCTTCTGGACAAGAACACCTGATCGCCAAACGCAACTTAACGTTCTCGTCGAGTTCGTCTTCCAAAACGTCTGGATTCTTCTCTCTTATAGACCTACAATGAAAGTTTCAGATTTTCAGTAATAAAATTAAGAACACTTTTTATATGGAAAAATGAAAATCATATTAGCTCTGTTTTCATATTGAACTCTCTGTTTTCAAATTGACATTTTTCAAACTGAAGTTATAGTTAGATTTTGGTATGAATAAATTTAACATTCATTTCAAAAAAAAATATATATATATTTCTGAAGTAAGTTTTGGCTTACAGGCAGGTGGTCAAGCCTTGCAGAGATTCAGAAACAGAGCGAAAGGTGTCGCCTTTAACGCAAGACTTGATAAGATTGGCCTCGAAGATCCTTCCATTGCATTTACAGTCAATTGGGATCAATAGTAACTGACCTTGTTGAACAAACTCGACTTCAAAAGGGTCGAGATCAAGATCGGAGAGGGAATTGGCTCTGAGAATGGCGAAAGTGTGGCATTTTTGGATGTTTGAGTGGCAAACGTAGCCAAAGGAGGAAGCTTCTTCTTCTGTGTCGCAGCTGTGTGAAGTTGCAGAGAGAGATAGTGATGTGGAGATGAAGAAGAAGAAGAAGAAGATCACTGCAAGGCTTTTCATGTCTATATACAATATCAGTCACTGCAAGGCTTTGCTGACTGAACCAGCCATATTGACTACAATAGATGCGGCGTTACAATTTATGCTTGTCTATATATTGGCCAAGAGGAATTATGGATTCAAAAAGTTGATGGGCTCCGACAATTTATGGTTTTTTCGCATCTAAACAAAAAATTGATGTTACTTGTTGCGTTAAAATGGAAACCAGTATTTGTTGGTGTTGCAAAGTAAATTATTTTGTACTACATTGTACACATGGCTTCCACTTACATATAATTATTCTTTTTTCATTATGCGAATTTGAACTCAGGTTATTGATACCATACATTACACTATTGGTTAGTGATATTTTATATGTATGTATGCGATATTTGGGAAACAAAAAAAGGATCTTGGAGCCTTGGAGATTTGTCGACAAGAGGGGGGGGGTTATGAATCCCAAGTAAGTTTTTTTTTTTCACTTTTTATTTTATTTTTAAACGTATTTAATTAGGAGGACACCTTCTTGTGCTTGGAACCTGTTCTTCATAAACTCAACAAACATTGACAAAGTGCAAAGTCCAAGCTAAGTGAATCTAAATGGTACAAACTCACTTTGTCCTAAGAATATCATATTTTCTAGATATGTGCTTTTGATTGGTTCAGAACAAGGTTTAGGCAGAGTTGGGGGGTACATCTTGGAGTCATGCCCATGATTTTATAACTTAGTGATAAACTCTGATATTGGGGCAAAAGCACGTGCATTAGTTCATCACGTTCAGGGATAAAAGATTTTCAGAATTGACCCATACCTAAAAAGATTTTCAGAAGTCATAACCATAAGTTCAGATGCGTATCCAGCTAATGTTAGTCTAGTAATACTGCTTCATTGATTGATCGTTTTTTACGGAATATGGTTAGTCTACTTGAAAGGTTTCAAGCCGACTCATATCAAGATCCAATGGTTCTTCTCGGTAAATACCAAAACAGTGTGTGTGGCAAAATGATTTGGAAATTGATAGTAGAGGGGAGACAAAACCAGAGACACGAAAACATTATCAAGAAACTGAAAAGACATGCAAAACAAAGCAAGGACAAAGCATCAAAGAGCAAAAAGGCTAAGTACTCGTTTAGGTCCATTTTGCAATAAATCCCTAAGTTGACCCCAAAAAGAAAAAAACAAAGGATAAAGGAAAAGAGGTAACTCTAAAATTAGTACTTTATTTATTCAAGTACCCGTTGAAATGATTGAACCTAATGCTAATAGACTAATAGTGTTCCCTTTATTGAATTACATCACATAGTATACATTGCACACTACACTTAGTACCCAATTCCTATCAAATAAAACTATATCATGAAAGTATGTGTGTGAAGGGAATTAATGCTTCAAAATGACTTGTTACAGTTCTTGGAGCCAAGACTATATCACACGATTCACGAAATAACATTAAAAATTAAGGACCAACTTTTTAACCTTTGAGAAAAACGAAGAGATACCAAATTCCGATGAGAATACGAAGCCGTCTAAGCACCACCGCCACCACGTGCAGCTTACATTCTTGAAAAATAAATACAAAAACTATTAAGCTTAATTATACTTGGAATTGCATATTTCTTGGGTGCATAAAGATCTTACATTTAGAGACTGGCACTCACTCAACTCAAGTGATAATGGGTTGGGCTTTCTCAACAGTGGACCGCAGGAGGGATATGACATCCCCTGGCTCCGGAGCTCCAAACACTGAACTTCCGGCAACAATACAGTTGGCCCCGGCTGCAGCCGCTGTGTCGATTGTCGAAGGGCCTAAGCCGCCATCCACCTGATTTAGGATAATCAGAAGATGGACTCAGTTTAAGGAAAAGATCAAAACTTTGTAGAATGAGAGGCCTTACCTCAATATCAAGTGTTGGGTATTTTTGCCTCAATGCCCGGACCTATCTCATTCATAACCAAGAAGAGTATATCAAATATAGCACTGAGATAACGGGGGACTCAATAAGCAAATGGCATCAAATCTAGGGAGTTTAAACATTTCCAAGAAGCTGAGAGTCTGAGAACCTTGTCCATCATGTTAGGCATGAACTTCTGGCCTCCAAATCCGGGCTCCACAGTCATCACAAGAACCATTTCAACCGGAGTTGACCCTTCAACCTGTCATTGGTCAACAAGAATGATCACTCTAGAACGTGGATAATGCCAAAGGAGTCTCTTAAACATAAGAAGATTCATACCAGAGGATAGACTTCTTCAACAGGTGTGCCAGGCTTTAGAGCCACACCTGGCCTCATCCCCGAAGACTTGATCTTGTCGACAAGTTGTTGCCAATTATCTGATAAAAGTTAAGATCATTGAGATGAAAGAAAATGAAGGATGGTCTGAAAATACCTTTGGCCACCTCAACGTGGAATGTGAAACCAGAGGCCCCGGCTTTAGCCATCTCTTCCACGTAGTCTATGGGGTTGGTCACCATTAGGTGGCAATCAAGATATGCACTGTGATGAAGGGAAAGATAAAGCTTTCATAGATGACATTACTCGAACAAGTCAGAGATTATGAACTCAAGGGAAGGAGAGGAGAGTGTTACTTTGTGTGCTTTCTCAAACTCTTGATGACAGGAGCACCAATTGTCAGATTGGGAACAAAATGCCTGCCCGAGTAACAGAATTATACCGACTATCTTGATACAAAATTTACTTGAATAAATAATGCATAAGCAAAAATACCCGTCCTGCAAATGAAATAGCAAAGGGATAAGTGAATGCACACTTGTAGTAGTATGTTTCAAATAATATATATCAAGAGTACATAGAAGCTGATGATTCAGACTCAGTTCCATTAGGCAACCACATTCAGTAGCTGATCCACAATTGCCGTATGTTTCGAATAATAAATTAGAGCAAGTGCAATATGGATCATGATTCCCAATAGCTAGCTTATGTTGTAACAAATTCATGACTCTTAGTTCGGAATCTCACAAATTGGTAAACAAATTTTCCTGGGTACAATTAACTCAAAATCGATTGAGAGAAGAAAGGAGGTACCATGATGTCCATGTGAAGCCAGTTGGCGCCCAAATCAATCATCCGTTTGGCCTCCGCCGCTAGATTTGCGAAGTCCGAAGAGAGCATCGACGGAGCAATTTTCGGCGACACACCCATCTTCCCTGATTCGATTCGACTTCTGGTAGAGAGGATCTGCGTTAGGTGAAAAAGACCCCAACGAGAAAAGGATTTGGATATCAAAAATGGCGGAACTCGGGTCAACCCGCCCCACTTTGACCAACCCCTGATGACACTATCATTTTGGTGACGTGGAGTTTTATGGATCTGCTAATGACCTGGCCCAATGATCTCTTCTTCTTTTTTTGGTCAACGGTCTGAAAAACTTATTTATCCTAACCGAAATAAAAATCTAGATATTTCCAATTAGCTGTGACTTGTGTGAGAGGGACACACATTTGAGAGTTGATAGAGTCATAGAGAGCATGAAACATAACAAGAAAACACACATTAATAAACCAGGAAAATAAGAAGATTAGATTAGAAAAGGATGGGCCCACATTATAATGTTATGACCAATACGAAGCCATGACCTAAACAAAAATACACGGGATTAGAGCATCATTATTGGTACTATTTAGATGAGTTGTTAAAATATAAAATTATTAAAAGTTGAGTAAAAGGAAGAAAGAGAGTGTCTTTGTGGAGTATATTGAAATATAAAATTTGAGTAAAGAGAGGAGATAGTGGGTGTGTTTAAATATAAAATTAATAAAAGTTGAGTAAAAGGAAGAGAGAGTTGTTTATTTTAGAACTTTTGGAAATAGTGGTTGAAAAGAAGAGAGAGTGTTTAAATATAAAATTAATAAAAGTTGAGTAAAAAAATGAAAAAAAAAAGTATAAAGTTGAGTAAAAGAAAAAAAGAGGGTGTGTTTTAATGTTTTTAATTCATTAGCAACCCAAAAATTTGCACTAACAAACCCCAATAATGAAATAATGATGCTCTTACCAAACCGAAACTGCTCCTTTTTCCTCCATTTACTTCACTTTGAAGAAGCCCCATTCCATTTCATTCATTCAACACATTCTCTCTCTCTCTCTCTCTCTCTCCTCTACAAATCTTTGCTTCTTCATCTTCCATTTCTCTATGCCTTTTAGATTCCATCCTAAACCACACAATTCTCTCCCTATACACACGCACCTACAATAGTGATTAATCTTGTTCATTTCAGATGGGTTCGTGCGTTTCCTCTTCTCACAACAAGAGCTCTGATTCCGTCGTCAAGCTTGCCGCTTTAATCTCTCAACCCGACGTGATCGCCACATCGCCCGTCGAGAATGACGTCAATACTCCGGCGACATTTAACGGGAACTCTATGATAGATTCCGGTCGTCAGGATTCATCAGGTATATATATATATGGTCGTATAATACTTTGCGTTTGGTTTAGTTCTGCGTTTATTTTATATATGTATTTTGTTTTATTTGGAAACAATAATTAAAGGTATAGTAGTACTACTAATTATAATTAAAGTTGTTAATGGTTGTAATCGATTGGTTGCTTTAGTGCCGACAAATGTAAAGTCGTTTGCTTTTTACGACCCAACCAAGATGTAGCAATTACAAATGGATTACAAAACCGTATACTATAAGTAGATAAAATTGTTATGATCATGGTGATATGATCATAGACATGGGTAATTGTGCAAAAATGTCTATCAATCTTTCTCTATGTAGCACATGGCCAACGGTGAACCGTACGATAGAGGTTAGAATGTCTTCAAGGCATGATATATGGACCACACTTCAAGTTGCCACTTCCATGGATAAAAATCTTAAATATTCATTAATGTATGATGTGGAAGTGTATTGTTCTAAATTTATAACAACCGTATAGTTAGGGGTGCAGCTAGCTGGTGCCTCCAATTTTAATAATATCATCTTCTTTATGTATGCGACATATAATTATACGAGAAAACAATGGTTTAGTTTGGATTTTCTCTTAATTAAGGTTATAAAGAGGAGATGATGTTTTACGATTCAAGAGGGTGGCTTGATTCTGATTGCGAAGATGATTTCATGAGCGTTGATGGTGGTACGTTTATTCATAACTTTTTTTGTGTTTTGTTGTAAATCTTGATATTTTCTAAAATAAATGAATTTAATTACGAAATTTGATTTAACTTACGGTAGAGTTTACGCCGTCGCGAGAAACAACACCGGTGCATCACAAATTCTGCGACCAAGCTCCTAAAGCAGAGGAGACCAAACACGAAGAAGAAACACCGTCTCCGACCGATAACAAGAAGAGACTCATGGAACTCTTCAAAGAGACACAAGACGAGGATGAAGAAGAAGAAGAAGTAGAAGTAGATGGTTTGGCAGAAAGCAAAGCGAGAGCATGTCTCTGGCTAAGAACTCCAGTTAGATCTTCTGCGCCGGCGACTCCTTATAACAACGATAGAGAGGAACAACGACCCAAGAGAGTGCGATCGGCGACTCTAAGCGGATGCGTTCCGCGTTTGGTTTCATGTAGCAGTTTCACTGAGCGGCGACGGAAGATGATGAGTCATGTCCCCGTAGACGTCCAACGCTAAGATGCCAAAAACTTAATACTTTTAAATTACTATACATTTGTTATCTAATTTGTCTTTTTATTTGTTGGCTTTTTTAAAGATCGAACAATGTGCTCTTTTCAGCTAATAATGCTTATAATAGTTGCAATGCATTGTTTTCTATATTTTTTCATAAGATTATTTGTAATTGCATTCACTTAATAGATGTGTATACTCTTGCGTAATTTCTCTGACATTAAACTAAATTATTTAATGTAATGTTTGCATGAATTTAAAGAAAGTTTATAGGTTTACATCGAATTTTGCTTTGTTTTTGTGAAAACTGGTTTACTATTTCCATAACACTCTCTGTATTAATTTGGACGAGTCAACATTTTAACAAACAACATGGTTACAAAAAAAAACACAACCCAAAATATTATCTTTTACATAAAGTTAATTTTTTGTTTTTGTTTTATGAATAACACATGGTAATTACAATCAACAGAATGTGAGTTTTAAATAAATTTAATTTACTTATTTTGGGAAATTATAGATTGAATCATAAAATGGTTTTGTATCATGTGTAAAAATCGTATAACGTACATTCCACTAAAGGGAAATGAAGACAAATTATGCATACAAAAAGGTATTATATAAATGCATAAAAAGGTATTATGCACTTAAATAACATTCCATTTAAGAGAAATGAAGACATTATTACATTACTAAACTTCAAAAAAGGTATAATTTAAATGGAATGTTAATTAAATTATTAAACAAAGCTTCAAAAAGGACCCCAAAAATGAGCTAGTGCATACAATATAGAATGAAACAAATAATGGACGTAAATACATGATATCATTAAGTCAAAGATGGAGAATCAAATACTCATAATCATGTAAAGAACAATACATTAAGTACTTGAAAATTGTATGCTATAATTGGAAGTCCGCCATAAAATTATGGTTCTTTTTTAGATTTTTCCCAAAATAAATGGATAAATTATAGCAAGTCATCTATAAATATTGTTGACTGCATTTACCATGCCCATTATACATTTTTCCTTATTAGTAAGACCCTGACTAAAACTTAGTGTATATAAATATCTTGGAGAATTAGAGGTGGAACCGTTGAAGGGTAGCTAAAATTTGAAATGCAATCATCTATTGAAAAAGCCTTTGTACTTTTCTGTTTTCTTGTCATTTTCTTTGTAAACCAATATGTGTTTTGCATCGAACTTGGGGATACACCCTTCACATTCCCATCTCCATTACCAAATTTTGGCAAAGGAAAGATAGATCTTGGAGGTCTTGAGGTGATCCAAGTCTCACTCTCAAACTCATCGTCTTTACGGAGAGTATGGAGAACATTCGAGGGAGGGCTGGACAATATGGGATTCAGCATCTTCGAACCTATCAATCTTCCTCCCGATTTCTATAAACTTGGTCTCTATGCACAACCCAACAACCGTCGGCTTTTTGGTTGGGTTCTTATTGCAAGAGACGTGTCCGGGACTAGCTTGAGACCACCCGTTGACTACATTGGAGTCGGGGACACTACGACCATCATTATCCATCAAGACGGGCCTGCGTACTTTTGGCAGCCGGGTATGTCCCAATGGGTATCAAGCGGTCGGTCTGTTTTTCACCAATCATCCTGAGAAGCCACCTTTAACACAAGAATCCATAAGCTGTGTCCGGTCCGATCTCACGGAACAGAGTGAAGTCGATACATCGGTATGGGGGATTAACGAAATAAGCGTTTCTAGTTTGAAACCGGCCAATCGAGGAACCGAAGCGACGGGTGTGTACACAGGCACATTCAGTTTTCAGCAAGTAAACTTTCCTTCACAGACTTTGTTCTGTTTGAAAAACACGAAATTCGACTTGTCTAGTATGCCAAACGAAGATCAAGCCAGAGTTTTGTTCCAATCGTATTCTCCTTGGATATATTTACATCCAGATGAGGATTTTCATCCTTCCTCTGTTAACTGGTTTTTTGATAACGGTGCCTTGCTTTACCAGCAAGGAAACGAATCCAACCCCGTTCCTATACAGCCGAACGGTTCAAACCTTCCACAAGGCGGTTCCAATGATGACTTGTTCTGGTTAGACTATCCCGTCGATAAGACGGCAAAGGAAAAGGTGAAGAGGGGAGACTTAGGGAGCACAAAGACGTATCTACACATCAAACCTATGTTTGGAGGCACTTTCACGGACATTGTCGTCTGGATATTCTATCCTTTCAACGGCAATGCCCGCCTCAATTTTTTGTTCATCAAGAGCTTGTCGCTAGATGATATCGGCGAACACATTGGCGACTGGGAACACATTACCTTGCGCATCAGCAACTTCAACGGCGAGCTATGGCGCGTCTACTTCTCCGAGCACAGTGCAGGAACTCTAGTTGAGGCATGCGATCTAGAGTTTCAAGGTGGGAACAAACCTGTGGCCTACGCGTCGCTTCACGGGCACGCAGTGTTTTCGAGACCCGGACATGTGTTGCAAGGAAAAGACGGAAACGGCATAAGGAACGACATGGCAAGAAGTGACAAGTTCTTTGACGCTGGTGCTGGATATGAGTTGATTTCAGGACCAGGAATTGTTGAGCCAGCTTGGTTGAACTATATGAGGAAATGGGGACCAACGGTCCAACATGACATTCTAAGGACTCTTGAAGGTATCGCAAAAGCGCTGCCGGGATTTATGCGGAAAATATTCCGAAACCTTACTAGCAATATTCCTCCTGAAGTGCTTGAAGAAAAAGGTCCAACTGGTCCCAAAGGCAAAAGGTCTTGGACCGGTGATGAATAGTATTCATTCGTTTCATTCGTATAATTCAGATTTAAAATTAAATTGTTGGGTTATTTGGTACTTAATGAGATTTTGGTTATGGGATTTGAATTTTAGAAGTGAAATTATTAAAAATCTGATTGAACTACTTATTTAAGAAACAAATTTACTTTCTTTTAAAAATTAAATTAAGAATCTCTTCGTGTCCTTCATTTGTTTCATGTTTTCTTTGACTATATCACACACATATGGTAGTTTTAGATTTTTCTATAAAAAAATTGAACAAATTTGAAAAGATCTACTAGTTCTAGTAAATACAAAAATATATTTATATCCATTGTATATTGTTTTCAATATTTATAGATTATAGATTTTTTTTTCTTATTGCATATTTTTATTATCATTTGTTGCTTCTTTTTGGAAAATTGTTTTTGGTAGTCATCAAAGGTTTTATGTGTCTTTCTTTTTCTTTCTCAGACATAAAAATATAGTTTTAAGATATATGTAGGGAATCAAAGTTGAACAAACTTAATCTTAAATTAATTTTGTGATCAACAATTCAAAGAAAATGCAAATCTTTATTGAAACTCTACTGTTTTATCTACTTCTATTTGGTAATCAAATGTCATGGGCGGAAACTCAAAGTAATCTCAGGACCAACGGTTCCCATGTAAATTCCTCAGCGCATCCATACAAGTCTACGAATCTTTTGTCCAATGGTTTACCTGTGGAAACAAGCTTTTCATTTTCCGGTCCTTTGCCTACTATGCTTCCCTCCGGGGGAAACTTTGGCAAAAGGACCATAGACTTGGGAGGTCTTGAGGTTACCCAAGTCTCCTTCTCAAACTCAACGTCACAAAGAGTATGGAGAACATATGATGGAGGACCGGACAACATGGGATTTAGCATCTTCGAACCTATCAATCTTTCTTCTAATTTCTCCAAACTTGGCTTCTATGCACAACCAAACAACCGTCTGCTTTTCGGTTGGATTCTTGTTGCAAGAGACGTCTCTGGAAGTTGCTTGAGACCACCAGTCGACTACACTGAAGTCGGTAACACGACTCCACTACATGTCAAGCAAGACGGGCCGGCATATTTTTGGCAGCCCGTATGTCCCAGTGGGTACCAAGCGGTTGGTCTATTTGTCACTTCTTCCCCTCAGAAGCCGCCTCTAGGACAAGAATCTATAAGCTGCGTTTGCTCCGACCTCACGGAACAGAGCGAGGCCGATACCTGGATATGGGGGATAAAAGGAATCAGCGTTTCTAGTTTGAGACCGGTCAAACGAGGAGTACAAGCAACGGGTGTGTACACAGGGACATTCAGCTTTAAACAGCTAAACTCTCCTCTCCCCTCTTTATTTTGCTTGAAAAGTACGAAATTCGACTTGTCTAGTATGCCAAACGAAAATTTAACCAGAGTTCTATTTGGAGCGTATTCTCCTTGGATATATTTCCATCCAAAAGAAGATTTTCTTCCTTCCTCCGTGAATTTTTTTTTTGCCAATGGTGCGTTGCTCTACCAGAAAGGAAGCGAATCGAACCCTGTCCCTATACAGCCAAACGGTTCAAACCTTCCACAAGGCGGTTCCAATGATGACTTGTTCTGGTTAGATTATCCAGACGATAAGACCGCAAAGGAAAAGGTCAAGAGAGGAGATATTGGAAACACAAAGGTGTATCTACACATCAAACCAATGTTTGGAGGTACTTTCACCGACATTGTCGTTTGGATATTTTATCCTTTCAACGGAAATGCCCGCCTCAAGTTTTTGTTCATCAAGAGCTTGTCATTAGGAGATATCGGCGAACACATCGGAGACTGGGAACATGTTACGTTACGCATCAGCAACTTCAACGGCGAGTTGTGGCGCGTCTACTTGTCACAACACAGTGGAGGAGCTCTAGTGGATGCATGCAATCTAGAGTTTAAAGAAGGAAACAAACCAGTGGTATACTCGTCTCTTCACGGCCACGCAATGTTCACGAAACCTGGACTTGTGTTGCAAGGCGGTGGCAAAAACGGAATAAGAAACGACATGGCAACAAGTGACAAATTGTTGGACTGTGGTTGTGGTGTAGGATATGAGGTGATTGCTGGACCCGGGATTGTTGTGGCGCCACCGTGGACGAACTATTTCAGGAAATGGGGACCTCGAGTACGTTACAACGTTGTCAAGTCACTTAACACTATCGCTAAGTTTTTGCCGTCATTTATACGAAAATTATTCCGAAAACTTATCGGCAAGATTCCTATTGAAATGCTGGGTGAAGATGGCCCCACTGGTCCCAAAGTCAAGCTGACTTGGACCGGTGATGAAAAATATTCTTGAAAACTTTTTCTTTTAGATTGTTGTATTTATTTATAGGATCACTAGAGTTTATAAAAAAATAGTTTGATAACAAAAATCATAAATGACTTAACAATAATATAAAATTATAATGATTTTTCTTTAAGTAGGAACACAAAATCGCATGTAAATTTATAAAGTTTTTTTTAGTAATTTATGATTTATAAAATTTAATGTTGGCTTAATTTTAATTTAATTATTTACCTAATATCAAGGATTTTAGGAAGCAAAAATGTTTGACTCATCACAATCTTCAAAATTCTCTGTTACATTTCCTTACTATACGGTCACGGATAAATGTTGACCCAAAAAATCCTTGTGATGAAAGGTCACGAGATGGTTACTTTCACTACAAGTCACTAAAGACTATAGCTTCTCTTACTTTTAGGGTTTCATGACAGTTGCCATGAAGCAATATTGTTATTACTCAAGAGTTAACTTTGGTATTTTGCTGGTACATCATGAACATTTGACTCTCTTTGTTACTTACTTTTCTCTGTTTTCCTAGTCTTACGTATTGACTACAATTGGCTGGATTTAGTCTTTTAGAATACTAATAATGTATTACTACGGATATATAAAGACCAAAGAGTGTACGTTGCATTTTATATAGTCACCCCATAAGATTACAAAAATGTAAATGATTGCTTGCTTCTAAAGTGAACATATATTTAAACAAAAGTACATTGATTTTTTACTGATGTTCACTGAAATTTCGAAATTAAAAAGTGGGTTGGTTTACCCAAAAAAAAAAAAAAAATGATCATAGAAACATTTTACGTTGAAAATAGAAACATATGGTTGTTGTTGACTTTTGTTAAAAGAAATGCAAATCTGATGGTCTCTTCACTCGAGATCCATTTCTCCGGCGAACGCGGACTTGCATCCCACCAGCCATGTGAGCCGTGAGCATGGGCACAAAAACCGGTTTATTGGCAGCGATCGGTTCGATCTCAAACCGGTCAAGCATCGAAGCCACAACGTACTTCATCTGCACGTACGCCATCTCTTCCCCGAGACAAACCCTCAGACCGGCTTGGAAAACCGGAAACTTAAAGGGACTCACCTTCTTCAAATCTCTGGTGGTTTGATCATAAGACTCAAACCACCGGTTTGGCTTAAACTCATCACAATCTTTTCCCCAAAGCTCCTCCATTCTCCCCATACCGTATGGAAAATACGTTACCCGATCTCCCGCACGCACCATCGTACCGTCTGGTAACCGGTCATCGGCTAAGGCGTGTTTGGAATCCCAGGGCACAGGAGGATACAATCGCATCGCTTCACACAAGCACGCTTTCAACAAACTCAGTTTCTTCAATGATACGTAATCAAAACCACCGGTTATCTCATCCCTAACCGACCGGATTTCATTAATCAACTCGTGCTCGGTTTCCTCATGACCGGCGATTATCCAAAACAACCTCGTGGTCACCGCTGATGTCGTGTCCCTCCCGGCCAATACTATACTAATTACCATATCTCTCACCGTCTCGTCGCTGATTTCTCCAACGGCGATCAAACGCGAAAGAAAATCGCGGTTGGCACTCATCGTCTTCTTCTCTCGAATGATCGCATCGACGTAGCTATGAACTTCTCCGATAGCGTTTTTAAGTTCTCTTTCAGATCCACATCCGACCGTTCTCTTGAGCTTCCACACGAAAGACAGGGGTGCAGAACCGCGTCCAGCACTAACCGCAGACGCTGTCTGGAACGCCCGATCGAACTCAGAAACCGGAGACGCCGGGTTTAAACTGCATCGATGATCGATCCCGAGGAAAACAATGCAGACGATATTGAACGTGAATCTCCGGAGAAGCTCGTGGAGATCAAAGGGTTGCGAATTTTCGGCGGCCGCGTCTTCTAAGAACGGCAAAAGGTCGTTCTCGATCGCGTTTCTCAAAACGGTGACGTATTCTCTGAGAGACTTTGGGGTGAAATCGTGAGTCGCGAGTCTCCTCTGCTTTAACCAGAGGTTGCCGTCCACGTTAAAGATGCCGCGACCGAGAAAGTCACCGAGAATATCGGTAAAGGGTTTGCCTTTTGGGTAGTTATCGAAGTTTGTTTTGAGAATATACTCTACGTTCGATGGATTCGCCGTCACCACGGTTCTCCGAGCAGCTAGCCGGTTAATGACTACGGTCCCACTTGCTGAATCCGTTAGGAGCTCCGTGTACCAATCAAGTAACCGGTTTCGGTTAGTGTAGAACGAAATTAAGCATCCGATAACCGGGTATGTTTTCGGTATGGCGTTGCGGCAAGGATATATTAGAGTTTTTCCGGTTAAGACTATCAAAGTCAAAAGGAGTACAAGGAGAAGAAAAATAATAGTTGGATCTTCCATTGTTGATGATGAACTTCTTCAAAACCAAAAAACGACAATGAGGAAATGGTCAATATAGAGGATTTTTTTTCACAAGTCAATCGATATTTTGACGCACGAGCTTGAATTCATTTTCGTGGATGGATCCCACTCATATAAAACAAACAAGTACTATAGCATTATTATTATTTCTTATCAAATACTTATATTTTTAAGACTTTCGTCAATGAATGATATATATTTAATTACTTTCCCCTTAAATCTAAATTTTTATCTACAGTTGAATGCCATTATATTTTACCTGAACATTATCTTATTCAATAATCCTCTTGCTTCTTCAATCTTCTGCATAATACAAAATTAATAATATATATTTCACCCATATGATATTGTAACATATTTGCCAAATGTGTGGGTTTGATAAATAGATGATCAAATTATAACAAACCAGTTTTATTATATTGGAGATTAACGCGAGAATTGCGGTACCGATGACGAATAGAATTTGTTATACATGCAACACATATCACTAGGAGGAGCATATGTTAGATATTGATGCATACTCATTAAACAAACAAAAAAAGTGAGTAGACGATGAATAAAATAGGAGATGAGACGTGACATTAGATCATACTAATTATTAATTAAGCACGGAATCTATGGGTTGGTTAGAAATAAATAAATAAGGTTGAGAGGGAAAATTAAAAGAAAATTCATATACGAGTTATAAAACGTGTTCCTGCAATTATGATTATGAATACTAACATAGAAGTCAAATTATGTATAGATATATCTGTTTGGAATGGATTTTCGAGATACACAACCGATTTATTAGTCGTCAGTGGCATTGGATTTGCAATGAATGGTTTGACTATTGGAGAAGGAAGAAACTAGTATTTCGTAAGACATGTCCAAGGCATTTATCTCGATCCTTCGACCATCCTCCACGGACAAACGTGACATGATGATTAATAGAAAGAAATTAGTCAAACAAACAAATAATCATTTGTAAGAAAGTGGACCGTGAAGCAATCAATGAGGATAAATTATTGAGAAATGTGCTCAACTATATAATTACATCGCATTATAATGCATCACGAACTGTAAATAGTTCCACCTGTTATAAATCATAGTGGATTGTCATAACTAGTTCTGGTCCGTTTACGGCCCATTAACACTTAGTCTTTAGGCCGGTTTAATGAATCCTAGTTGAATTAGGATTTTCCTTTTATGTACTTTCCTTTTCCCATTAGGAAAAGGAATTTTCCTTTTCTCTCTTGTAATAATCCTATATAAAGGATCTTATGATTAATGAATAAACACAATCTTCCCCATTCGTTCTCTTGATTCACAACACGTTATCAGCACGAGTTGCTCCCTAAACCCTAAAAACACAAAAAACGCGATTACTGTTCATCGTTACTATTCATCGTACTGTTCATCGCGTACTGTTCATCGCGCACTATTCATCGCGCACTGTTCATCGACGATTACTGTTCATCGACGATTACTGTTCATCCGGCGTTACTGTTCAAATCATAGTTCATACAGCCTTTAAGGTTACGGCGAACTAGAAGAAAGTTCATACAGCCTATCAACGGTTACGGCGAACTAGAAGACTCACGGAGGTTAAGGTAAACAATAAGAAACCCTAATCTAAAGAACCTAGATTCATGATAATCTTAGAAACCCTAATCTAAATCATGCTTGTTATTGTTATTGCTTGCTTGATTGTGTTTATTGATTCATGATTCGTAATCACTTGAAACCCTAACTTGAAACCCTAACCTAATTCAATTAAAATCCAAACCGATTGCATGATCTGTACCCGTGTCGATCGACACTAGTTTTATGTCGATCGACACGTAAACTTCTGCCTGAATTTGTTGTTTGAATTAAACTGTGTCGATCGACACAAATCACCCGTCGATCGACAGTAAACACTCTGTCCAAATTTGGTTGCATATTTATTTGAACTCGTTTGTTTGTTTGCTTGTTTGGATTGATTCGTTGATTGATAAACATGAAACTGAAACTGATTGCATCATATAGACATAACATGCTTGATTAAAATCCGGTCATATCATCATACGGTTTAGAATTTGAATACTAGGCTTGCATCATGAGCATATAAAAACATTATGTTAGGTTGTTAAACATAAAAATCTGGTTTCATAAGCATCATGCATCCGTACCCGTTTATATAAGCACCCATGACCTATTTTGCATCATATGCATAAACTTTAAAATCTTATAGTTCTTAGAGAATAGGATGAATGTTTTCAGATGTCGAAAATCAACAATTTGGATTATGCTGCCCTCAATCTCTCTGGAGACAATTACTTACAGTGGGCGTTGGATACTAAGATAAATCTAAAGTCTAAAGGACTTGGCGAATGTATCATTGAGGATAATAATGAGAATGAAAGGAATCGATACAGAACGATATCGATCATTCGTCATCATCTTGTTGAGGGTCTCAAGGATCAATACCTAACCATTGAGAACCCTTTGGACCTTTGGAAAGAATTAAAGATAAGATATGACCACCATAGAACGGTGTTGTTACCAAAGGCCAATTATGATTGGAGGAATCTCAGGTTCCAGGACTTCAAGTCCGTGGAAGAATATAACTCGGCTATGTTCAGAATAGTTTCTCAATTGAGACTATGTGGTGAGAAGGTAACTGAGAAAGACATGTTGGAAAAGACCTTCTCCACCTTTCACACTAATAACGTGTTGCTTCAACAGCAATACCGTGAAAGAGGTTTTGAGACATACTCAAAGCTTATAGCATGTCTATTACTAGCCGAGGAGAATAATACACTGCTAATGAGAAACAGTGAGATGAGACCTCCTGGATCAGCCCCACTTCCTGAAGCGAATGTGGCCACAGATGAAAAGAAAGAAATTAACCACGTCCAAAGTGATTATAGACATCGTGGTCGTGGACGTGGGGGTAGATGGCAAGGACGTGGCCGTGGCCATTTTAATCCATACGGCCGAGGTCAGGGCCGAGGTCACGGATTCCATAACGATCATTCTAACCGCGGGCGAGGACGAGGACGCGGATACCGAACTGACTATGATCGTAATAACCGTGGTATTACTTCTCAACCACGAGAATCAAACCCAAAATCAGTTTGCCATCGATGTGGAATGAGTAATCATTGGGCTCAGACATGTAGGACTCCCAAGCATCTGGTTGAACTCTATCAAGAGAGCCTTAAAGGGAAGAATCCAGAAACTCATATGATCCAGCATGATAATGAAGGAGATTTCGATCATGAGCTAGATGACTTGATGAATTTTGAAACCTCAGATATACTTAAGTGATTGATTTTGATTTTCTGTTTTGGTGTTTTGTGTTTTGCTTGTTTTACGTTTTACACTTTATACTTTGGTTTTGTGTTATTGCTTTCTATTAAACTTTATGGAATGAAAGAGTGTTATTTAAAAAGTATCTATTGTTATCTCTTTTGAAGTATGAACGATATGGATGTGTTCATTGTGGATAGTGGATCAAGCCACTCGATATTAAGAGATAAGAGATACTTCATTGATCTTACACTTAAAAAGGCAAATGTAACCACAATTGCGGGTATAGCAAATTTAATTGAAGGCCACGGTCAAGCCCATATTTTATTACCTAAGGGCACGCATCTAGAAATTTCTAATGCGTTATATTCACCTAGTTCAAAGAGAAGTCTATTGAGCTTTAAAGACATTCGAATGAATGGTCTTCATGTTGAAACTAAGGACGAGAATAACAAAGAATTCCTTCAAATCTTTGAAACCGTCCATGGCTATAAGAAAGTCCTAGAGACTATACCTGCCATTTCTGTGGGCCTTTATTGTGCTAAGATCGGAATGATAGAAGCAAATGCTATGGTAAACAAAGAGTTTACTGAGAATTTCACTTTTTGGCATAACCGGCTTGGCCATCCCGGTGCTAACATGATGCGAAAGATATTAGCAAGTACTAATGGGCACACCTTGAAAGAAAGGAGAGTTATCCCAAAGAATCTCACGTGTGAAGCATGTTCACTAGGGAAACTCATTACTAGGCCATCACCAATCAAAGTAACTAAGGAAACGATAAATTTTCTGGAAAGAATTCAAGGAGACATATGCGGACCAATACACCCACCTTGTGGGACGTTTAGATATTTTATGGTCCTTATTGATGCATCCACGAGATGGTCACATGTCTGCCTATTATCAACTAGAAATGTGGCATTTGCAGGATTGCTTGCCCAGCTCATACGTTTAAGAGCACACTTTCCAGATTTTCCTTTAAAGACTATACGTCTTGACAATGCTGGTGAATTTACGTCCCAAGCGTTTAACGATTATTGTATGTCCATGGGGGTAAGTGTTGAATATTCTGTGGCACATGTACATACACAAAACGGTTTGGCTGAATCGTTTATTAAATGCATACAGTTGATTGCTAGACCGTTGCTAATGAGATCAAAACTCCCGGTCTCAGCTTGGGGACATGCAGTTTTACATGCAGCAGAGCTAATTCGTATCAGGCCATCTAGTGAACATAAATATTCCCCATCACAGTTAATAACGGGTCAAGAGCCAGACATATCCCATCTTAAAACATTCGGATGTTCCGTTTATGTGCCTATTGCACCACCACAGCGAACAAAGATGGGACCTCAAAGGAGGATGGGGATATATGTTGGATATGATTCTCCTACTATCATTAAGTACCTTGAGCTAACCACGGGTGATTTGTTTAAGGCCAGGTACGCAGATTGTCATTTTGACGAATCTGTCTATCCAACATTAGGAGGAGATAACAGACTGGTAAAGGAAATTATATGGAATCAAACGTCCTTAAAATGGCAAGATCCTTGGACTCAAGAATGTGAATTAGAAGTCCAAAAGATTATACATTTACAAAAGCTAGCTAATCAATTGCCAGATTCCTTTGCTGACCCGAAAAGAGTAACTAAGTCTTACATACCAGCTGTTAATGCACCGATTAGAATTGATGTTCAAGAGGGACACAATCAAGTTGCTACAGAATCTAAACCACACTCAAAACGTGGCCGGCCAATAGGTTCCAAAGATAAGAATCCTCGGAAAAGAAAGAAAGGTGCTGAAATCGTGGTTGAGGAATCTGATGGAACCCCAGACATAACTGAACCGATAGTTCCAAGCAATGAGACTCAGGACGCCGAGTTTCATGGTTCTGACGTTCCTGAAAATAATGAGATCTCAATGAATTATGTTATGTCTGGAATACAATGGAATAGAAAGTGTGTGGAAATCGATGATATATTTGCTTTTAAGGTAGCACTTGAACTTATGGAGGATCTAGAACCCACGTCGATATATTAGTGCACTCAGAGTGAAAATTGGACTAAATGGAAAGAAGCTATAAACGTGGAGTTGAATTCTTTAAGGAAAAGGGATGTCTTTGGTCCAATAATTCGGACACCCTATGAGATTAAACCAGTTGGACATAAATGGGTCTTTGTGAGGAAAAGAAATGAACATGGTGAAATCGTGAGATATAAAGCACGGCTTGTTGCACAAGGATTCTCACAGAGACCAGGAATAGATTATGAGGAGACATACTCCCATGTGGTGGATGCTACAACTTTTAGATTTTTGATAAGTCTGGCTATAAGAGAAAAGTTGGATATGCGGTTAATGGACGTTGTAACTGCATACTTATATGGTCCACTGGATAATGAGATTTATATGAGATTACCAGAGGGTATTGAGCTCAAAGATAAGAAAGGTTCTCGAGAACAACACTGCATAAGGCTGAACAAATCCCTTTATGGACTGAAGCAAAGTGGGCGTATGTGGTACAATAGATTGAGTGAGTACTTAGTCAAAGAAGGCTATAAGAATGATCCCATCAGTCCATGTATTTTTATAAAAAAAAAGTTTGCAAACAAAGGGTTTGTTATCATAGCAGTTTACGTGGATGATTTGAACATCCTTGGAACCCCTGGTGAAATCGTCCAAACAGTTGAATGCCTCAAGAAAGAATTTGAGATGAAAGACCTAGGCAAAACTAAGTTCTGTTTGGGATTGCAACTTGAGTACATAAATGATGGAATCCTTGTGCATCAAATGGCATATACTGAAAAGGTACTCAAGCGTTTTAATATGGATCAATGTCACCCATTGTCCAGCCCAATGGTGGTGAGATCTCTTGATCTAGAAAAGGATCCGTTTGGTCCTAAGAGAGACTCTGAAGAAGTCCTTGGTCCCGAAGTGCCATATCTCAGTGCCATAGGAGCTTTAATGTATCTGGCAAGCCACACTAGGCCAGATATATGTTTTGCCGTGAATTTATTATCAAGATTTAGCTCATGTCCGACCCAAAGGCACTGGGACGGGATAAAACATATTCTTCGTTACCTACAAGGAACGAAAGACTTGGGTCTATTTTATACTAACCAATCTAAGGACGGTTTAGTTGGTTTTGCTGATGCAGGTTATCTTTCAGATCCTCATAATGCACGGTCCCAGACAGGTTATGTGTGTACTCATGGAGGAACTGCAATATCTTGGCGGTCAATGAAGCAGGCCATTGCAGCTACATCTTCTAATCATTCAGAGATATTGGCAATTCATGAGGCTAGTCGTGAGTGTGTTTGGTTAAGGCTGATGACCCAGCACATAAGAGTGGATTGTGGAATGGCCGAAGGTAAGCAGGAATCGACGGTCTTGTTCGAGGACAATGCAGCGTGTATAGCTCAACTTAAGGATGGATACATCAAAGGTGATAGGACGAAGCACATTCTGCCAAAATTCTTCTTCACATCCGATCTACAGAAAGATGGAGAAATTCAAGTGCAGCAAGTACGATCAAGTGAGAATTCAGCAGACCTATTCACCAAGTCACTTCCAACCTCAACGTTCAAGAAACTTACTTATCAGATTGGAATGCGTCGTTTGAAAGACTTGCAGTGAGGTTCAGAACAGGGGGAGTAATACGTGTTGTACTCTTTTTCCTTCACCACGGTTTTGTCCCAAAATGGGTTTTACTTGGTAAGGTTTTAATGAGGCAACATCCAAAGCGTATTACAAGCCCATTAGAGTTATGACATCCAAGGGGGAGTGTTATAAATCATAGTGGATTGTCATAACTAGTTCTGGTCCGTTTACGGCCCATTAACACTTAGTCTTTAGGCCGGTTTAATGAATCCTAGTTGAATTAGGATTTTCCTTTTATGTACCTTTTCCCATTAGGAAAAGGAATTTTCCTTTTCTCTCTTGTAATAATCCTATATAAAGGATCTTATGATTAATGAATAAACACAATCTTCCCCATTCGTTCTCTTGATTCACAACACCACCATATTATATTGTAATTTATAATGCACAGCATGATCACAAGAGCAAAAGTTTTTAGAGTAATCACAGGTGGGTTTTTCTCACTTTATTTAACTAGCTCACATATCCACAGGCATATTCAAAGCAAATCATAGGCTGAAACAAAAGGTGAAGAGAGGATAGAAAACTAAGACAAGTGGAGGTAACTTCTTCTACAAGTTCGAGTGCCCAAGCCGAAGAAGAACTCGGTGCCACGATGTGTTGAGCACCCCTCTTAGGTTCCACACTGACTCCACTTCTTCCGGCTGAACATTCGCTGCCGAATCCACCTGCCCATTTCCACATTTTCGTTTGTCAAAAGTCCATTAACTCTATAATTAGCTGTGCAAAATGTGTTGAAGCTTTACCGCTTTGGCGATGACCTCGGTAGTCTGCGAAACATCAATGGTGGCTTCAAACAACACCCACGCCCATTTGTCGCTGGAGTCGTGTTCAGAGATGTAATCCTTTCCTGGTTTCTGGATTCTAGAAGCTTCCATCCAGTTTTTGCATCCATCCAGGGATATGTCCACTCTCTCTATCCCGCGCCCACCTCCTGAAACCGCACGAGCTTGAATTCATTTTCGTGGATGGATCCCACTCATATAAAACAAACAAGTACTATAGCATTATTATTATTTCTTATCAAATACTTATATTTTTAAGACTTTCGTCAATGAATGATATATATTTAATTACTTTCCCCTTAAATCTAAATTTTTATCTACAGTTGAATGCCATTATATTTTACCTGAACATTATCTTATTGAATAATCCTCTTGCTTCTTCAATCTTCCGCGTAGTACGAAATTAATAATATACTAGTTCCTAAAAACATGATGTTCTAGATTTTAAAGTTGTACGATAAAATATGATGTTCTAGCTTTTTTTATTATTTAATATTAATAAATCTTAAAATTTAAAGTGTATTAAATAAAAAGGTTTGAATACTATTGGTTCCTAGTTATGGAAAGTGATTTTGTGTGAGAATCATTGTATTTAATATTAAATCTTAATTATTTCTTAATAAGTGTGAGAGTAGTAGAACATCATGTTTTCAGGAACCGAGAGAATATATTTCATCCATATGATATTGTAACATATTTGCCAAGTGTGTGGGTTTGATAAATAGGTGATCAAATTATAACCAAACAGTTTTATTGTATTGGAGATTAACGCGAGAATTGCGGTACCGATGACGAATAGAATTTGTTATACATGCAACACAAATGGACAGGAGGTGCATACTGATGAGACGGTGCATACTCATTAAACAAACAAAAAAAGTGAGTAGACAGATGAATAAAATAAGAGATGAGACGTGACATTAGATCATACTAATCATTAATAAACCACGGAATCTATGGGTTAGTCATAAATAAATAAATAAGGTTGAGAGGGGAAATTAAAAGAAAATTCATATTACGAGTTATAAAACGTGTTCCTGCAATTATGATTATGATTACTAACATAGAAGTCAAATTATGTATAGATATATCTGTTTGGAATGGATTTTGGAGATACACAGCCGATTTGTTAGTCGTCGGTGGTATTGGATTTGCAATTAATGGTTAACTATTGGAGAAGGAAGAAACTAGTATTTCGCAAGGGCATGTGGATTAGAGATCTTTTGGAGTTTAAAATATGTGTTTTTATAATATAAAATTATTAAAATTATTGTAAAAGGAAGAAATAGAGTATTTTGTGGGGTATATTGAAATATAAAATTAATAAAATTTGAGTAAAGAGAATATAGAGTGTCTAAAATTAGATATTTTGGAAAATATTCTTAAAAGGAAGAGAGAGTGTTTAAATATAAAATTAATAAAAATTGAGTAAAATGATTAAAGAGAAGATATAAAGTTGAGTAAAAAAAAGAAAAAATATGTGTTTTAATAATTTTATATTATAAAAACACTACATTAGACCCCAAGAAGTCTCTAATGCACATAGCCTTATCTCGATCCTCCGACCATCCTCCACGGACCGCGTATACAAACGTGACATGATGATTAATAGAAAGAAATTAGTCAAACAAACAAATAATCACTTGTAAGAAAGTGGACCGGGAAGCAATCAATGAGGATAAATTATTGAGAAATGTGCTCAACCATATAAGGCCATCACCATTGGAGACATTTTACCAATATCTCATAATAAAAAAATATTAAAAACATATTTTCTTTTCTTTTTACTCAACTTTATACCTTCTTTTTCATTTTTTTACTTAACTTTATACATTCTTTTTCATTTTTTTACTTAACTTTATACTTTTTCTTTCATCATTTTACTCAACTTTTATTAATTTAATATTTAAACACACTCCAATTATCTCTCTTATGTCTTTCCCAAGACACAATCTCTCCAACTAAACCCACTATCTCCTCTTTTTACTCAACTTTTATTAATTTTATATTTCAATACACCACACTATTTCAACAAAAAATACTCTCTTTCTTCCTTTTACTCAAATTTTAATAATTTTATATTATAAGACACACCTACATTATCTCCAATGTACATGCTCTAATGCTCTAATGAGCATGATTATTAATAAGTTATAAGGAGGGTTGCCAGTGGAATAAAAACAATTAAATATTTTTTGAATTGTTAAAAAAGTGAGGTAGGGATACTTATTTTAGCCTCTTAAGCATCTTAAGATCTTTTTTTTATTTAAGACACCATAGTGTCCTAAAATTAATATTATTTAATTGTAAAAAAGTTTAGACACTTTTATTAATGTCACCATTAAACATGCCCTACCAAGCTCAAATAAGCACCCCATTTCACACTTTTAACAACTCAAAAAATATTTAATTGTTTTTAATCTACTAGCAACTTTCCCTATAACCCATCGATAATCATGCTCTTGCATCACGAACCGTAAATAGTTCCACCATAGTATTATATTGTAATTTATAATGCACCACATGATCACAAGAGCAAAAGTTTAAAGTAATCACAGGTGGGTTTTTCTCATTTTATTTAACTAGCTCACATATCCACAGGCATATTCAAAGCAAATCATAGTCTGAAACAAAAGGTAGAGAGAGGATAGACAACTAAGGCAAGTGGAGATAACTTCATCTACAAGTTCGAGTGCCCAAGCCGAAGAAGAACTCGGTGCCACGATGTGTTGAGCACCCCTCTTAGGTTCCACACTGACTCCACTTCTTCCGGCTGAACATTCGCTGCCGAATCCACCTACCCATTTGCACATTTTCATTTGTCAAAAGTCCATTAACTCTATAATTAGCGGTGCAAAATGTGTTGAAGCTTTACCGCTTTGGCGATGACCTCGGTAGCCTGCGAAACATCAATGGTGGCTTCAAACAACACCCACGCCCATTTGTCGCTGGAGTCGTGTTCAGAGATGTAATCCTTTCCTGGTTTCTGGATTCTAGAAGCTTCCATCCAGTTTTTGCCTCCATCCAGGGATATGTCCACTCTCTCTATCCCACGCCCACCTCCTGAAACCGCATATCCGTTGATACTTATCTGCAAAGAACCAAATCAGATTAACTTTGCACCTACTACACTGGCTAGAACAGATTTGGTAGGGAATTCGGCACGAAAGCTCTCACCTTTCCAGGCTTCACCATTTGCACGTCCTCCACGGAGCAGATTGCACTCTGTTAACCATAAAAACAAATATGGGGGAAATAAATTATACTATCTGATCAAGTTCACAAGTCAACTGGTTCATCCAAGTAACCCAGTAGAAAAATGATCAGTTGATTCAATAAGAGACACAGAAAACTATGAACATGGCAAGGAAATTGGAAGATACTAAATTATGAGCGCAGTTACACCATCACAGCGTATTCTGTAAGAAAGAGGGTATTTACCTGAACAGGGAAATCCATTTGCGGCCTCCTTGAGGACCAGTCGATATTATCCCAATTGACAGAGGGTGGAAACATTTTGTAATCTTTTTGCATAAAGAAACCCTACACCACAATTTTTTATCCAAGTCTCTGATAACGTTAGAGCCGTTTCCAATTGGTAAAAACAGAGTAAATCAATACACTTTTGTTGAGACCTGGCATTCTTCAGCTAGTAAATTGATGGAATCAAGCCATTTGACAGAACGAGCACCAATGACACCCGGGACAACCACCCTTAACGGAAATCCGTGATCCCTGTTCAGGGTCTTTGCAGAAAAAAAAAAAGAGTACTTTTCAACAAGTGATGATTTAAAGACACATATGAGACGAATATGTAGAGGAAGTAAGAGAAAGATTTGAACCTCTCCATTCATCTCATAAGCGAGTAGAACATCAGCTTGAGGATTAGTGGCTTGAATCAGAGGGATTGACGCCTTATAAGGCCCACCATTCTCCTCCTAGAGAAACAAAGACTTTTGATGTAAATGAAGGAATGCATACGAAAACATGAAAGAAATCGATCTATGTATATATGTATACCTTACAGCGATCAACACTAACAAACTCGACATGCCTGCCTCCCAAATTGGTTGAGCCTGTCAGCTTTGGGATCCCCAAAAGCTCAAGAACGTCGGCCAATTTGGCCCCGCCCCAGACAGCTGCACAAGAAATGAAAGGCACAGTCCTTGATATCTACTTGAAGCCAAGTACTATTATGAATCCGTGCATATGGGCAAAAAGGGAAAAGAAACAAACCATTGCCAATAGCAGAAACATCCCATCCAACTCCTCTAACAGTCCTGACTATGCTCATGGCAGTTCTTCTGTTACCGGCACACTGCATTTGAACATACAAAAGTGGTGGTTGTTGTAATTAAGGAAAAACTTGAAGATAGAGCAATGAATAATAAATAATATACCTGAAGAGTAGCAGTAACATTGTACTTTGGCAGGGACCTGCAATATGATAAACGCTTGATAGAGAGTTTGGTAAAAGAATATAAAAACTTGTATCTGAAGAGAGCATGAAACCTGATATCTTTCATAAACAGCTTTCTGGGGTTGTCGATCAATCCGGTGAAGGCGACGGAGTAGCTGAACAAATTCTAGAATCAGAGGTTGATATATATAAGCGATATGAGAGAGAGTGTGTTAGTTACCTTTGAAGGTCATCAACAATGGGGATCGGGCCATGATTTCTCTTGTAGAAAAGTTCAACGGGAGTGACGTAGGATGAAACCAAGGCGGAGCGAGGAGGTTCAGCGTTAAAGGGCTCCTGAATCACCCAGATCCCGATTGGATTGGATTGGAAAGGGGAAAAGAAAGAAGTCGAGTGGTTACCTTGGCGTTGACCTTGAGAGAAGGGTGACGAGGTGGTTCCTGCGAGTATTCCGCTGGTCCTCGAATTCCAGGCATCCTTCTTGTCTTGGATTTGATTTGAGAGTTATCTTTCAGTGATCACGGATAATAATCTTCTCCAAATGATGATATATCCAAACGATGCCGTTTTTCTTTTTGTTGTGAGGCCATAGAAGAAGAGTCCACAAACTGATGAGCCCAAAGAGGTTGTTGGAAAACCATTCTGCTGTAGAGCGCCTCCGAAGGTTATTCCACTCTCTTGTCTTGTACTCTATTTTCTTTTTGCCATTTACTACTTTTTACCTAACACAAACTTGTGTCTTTCTTCTTGTCTTTGTAGGATTAAAAATATTGAATCATCCAAGGTATGTAAGGCTCTCTTCTCTGCCAAAATTTATTCCACTGCTTGGGATTTTGGTGTGTTTATGCTTATCTCACATTCTTGTTTCCTTTGGCATGCCCTCTTATGCAGCCACTTAGCATCTTATGCCGTTCCTTCCGGGACATTGACACATATACAATGGGCTTTCCTCGTGGTGATGGTCATGGTCATGCTAACATTTTCCGAGCTGTCAAGCAATGCTTACCTGGACCTGTGAGAAACTCTCTTCACTCTTGTGCATTTTTCTACTCGCTTTTGATGGAAGTTAGGTTAGTCATGATAAGGGCTGGGGATAATGATACTTAACATATTAGCAATGTCCATTAACATGGATTTTCTATGCCATCACAGTACACCTTCATCTTGACTGCAAGCAAGGAATTACCCAAGCAGTGTGTAGGGTATGGCACGACAAGTGTGAAATACGCATCCAGGAAAAACGTCGGTGTCCGGATATCTGATGACGCTGTCTGCCAAGCTATATTGCAGGAGATGGATTCCCCGCTCATTTGCACCAGGTTCATTAACTTCTCCTTAATCCCATCATCACACTAGGATATTTTATATCTACATTATCTCTCTGTACAGTGCAAATGTATAATGTGTTACTTTATGACAGTGTGAAAGGGCCAAAAGATAATGAATGGATGATTGATCCAGTCGCGATAGGTGACATATATGGACCTGAGGTATAGATAGTTCTCACTCAGTCTCAGTGACTAAAAGAAGCTCTTTGGTTGCTCTACTCTCTGTTTCGGTTTCCTTTTACAGGGTCTGGATTTTGTGATAGATGGAGGTGTACGAGTAGCTGAAGCATCCACCATCGTGGATATGACAGGACCATATCCCAAGGTCATACGCCAAGGGAAGGTAATAGATATATCTAACATTTGGTGTTTCATCCATTGAAGGAGCTTAAAGTCTGTGTGGGGTTTATACAGGGACCTATATTGCCATGGATGGTGGTTGAGGACGACGAGTCTAGCCTGCACCAAGATGCTATCGTTTCTGGCACTTAAAACAGAGACAGGCGTAGATTAGGTCTTTGTTTGACATCTAGACACAGGGCACCTTGTAGCTGAAGTATATGCATGATGTGAATACATATATTACGAGAGTGAATCCAATATTCATACAAAAAATCGATACAGAAACAATTACACCTGTACGAGGAAGACGAAGACCGAGCCAAAGAATAAGAAGATGAACACAATCATGTATGAAATCCAAAGGAGCCAGGTTTACTCTTTGCAGGATGTCTTCATGATAGAATGATCTTAAATCAGCTGCGGGTTTTGCCGTAGAGATTTGTGTAAACCGACTTGGTACGCTGCACAAGAATCATACTCAAGGCGGCTGCAATGAGGCAGAATCCAGACATTATGAGTGACATCAAGAAGTAACAGATGGAACCATGGCATCTCAGGACATCGTCAGGAGCAAACATGGATCCATGTGCTTGCCGCTCTGCTTCACGGTCATATATGGAGCTTGCGATTAGACCCGAGAAGACCAAGGACCCAGCCGGGTTGGCGAGTGTCAGGAAATTGTATAAAGCTCCAAACTTTTTGAGACCAAAGAGCTCAGAGGCAGTGGCTGGGACGATGGCCCAATGAGCACCATAGCCAAGTCCAATCAATAGTGTGCCAATGTGCATAGCTCCAGGCCATCCATATGCAAAGAAGATGTGTCCTACTGACATTACAAGCTGAGCCACAGCTATTGCAACCGGTCTCGGATATGCATAGTCCCTGCAAAATATTTGGAACTAAAATCAATTTCACAGCCAAATGTCACTTGACTGTCCTTCCAATGGGACGGACAAATCATACCTGACGATGAGTTCGGAGAAATAGCCGCCACCGATGCGTCCTAGGAAGTTCCAAATGCTAATCATCGAGACAAAAACGTGAGTGTTATTGTACCCCAGAGACTGACTCATTTGCCCAAGGTTGTCTATAACAGTTAGACCGGAACCAGATCCAAGCAAGAGTGAGAAGAATATGAGCCAGAAATCAGCTTTCACAAGTGCCTGCGTTAAAGTAAAATCCTCGCCTCTATGAGGTCCTCTCCGTCTCTTGACTCGAACTGCACCCTCTGCAGCTGCCTGCATTAGCTTTGCTTGCAACTGAGCAATTCTCTTATGCCTCTCCAATGCAGGAAGCAGATCCACTTCTTTCGGTTTTTCGTCTTCCACTTCACTCAAAATAAACTCAGGATCAGGGTCAGAGGTTGACCCCGGATGCTGGCCTTGGTGATCTCCGATGAGAGGTTCTTCTAGGGTATCACAAGGGTCGGTTGATGCTGTGAAGCAACTTGTAGCGATGGGGATAAAGATGGGTACAAGAAGGATTGCAAACAAGACAAGGGTGAAAGCAATGATGATTGAATGGCTAAGATCGATGAAATCTTCGACAAGCATCACCGCCATGAGGTAGGCAGCAAGTAGAATGCAGACGGCGTAGATGATGGTAAAGCTGGTGGTATCGGAAGCACGGATCTGCCTGTGACCACCGACTGGTCTGATGAAGAACATGAGAGGAACAACAACAACAGCTGGGGCAACAGCGACCATGAAGATGAGGGAAGCACGGTCGGAGGAGTGGATCATAGTGTAAACCTGAGAGAGGATGGCACCGCCAAGGCCAGCAAAGCCCTTGAGGATACCAACGACAGGACCACGGCTCTTGGGGAAGTTCTGAACACCGGAGACTAATGTAGCCGTGTTGAAGTAGGTCTCCCCGTTGTTCCCAACGAATATGAGGATACACATCTGAAACATGACAAAGATTCAGTTATAGAGTGGATCTCAACAAAAGTAAACAAGAATCCTGCTCTTTGACAATCTTGACCAGAAAGTTGACGACTGACTTACTGTACATTGCTACTCTTAGTCAACTCATCTGAATCGATCAATTCTAATTCATTTCTTTAGAACAGAACTAATAGATGAATTGGAAAAGGGAAAAGGAAAAGGATAAATCTCTGTCCCACAGATTTGACCAAACAACAACCTTAACCGAAAGAAAGAAAAAGCAGAGTTTAATAAAGCAAACATTAATAGAAAGAAAGTCTCCCAACTTTCCAAAAAATGCAAAATCATTCGGAACTCACAGCCCATAAGGGAAGAATCGGAGCTCGACCGGTGACGATGAGCCAGACCCAGCCATAGCCGACAAGGTTCTGGACTGACCCAACGAGAAGAGCGGCCCAGAGAGGTAAGATCTCGGAGAGAGTGCCAGCGATGAAGCCGACACTATCGCCGAGATCTTTAGCAACACCGAGCCTGGAGAGCTGTTTCTGATTGTAGTTCAAGGAGCTCTTGATCACCGGAGATATGCTTCCGAACAAGTAACCGATCCCAGCGCACGACTGAATCCACATAGCCGCCACAAACACTAACCATCTGTTGTTTATGAAAGACACCACCTTTTCTCGAGTCGTCCTCTTCCTTGCCATTTTTCGGATTGAAATTGCAGATAGATTCCGTGTCTCGCTTTTTTACGATTGATCTTTTATCTTGGTATGATTAGTATATAGAAGATGAACGTTTTCTATTACTAGAAACTAAACAGTGACTAAACATAAACAATATTTTTTCCTTTTTTTTTTACCGCCGTTGTAGGCGTGTCAACAATTCCACGGTCAAATAATATTTTATCACTACTCCAAAATGAAGTTTATACATTTTCCTATATGTTATCAACTTGATCACAAATATTTATTGTTTAAAAAGAAAATCAACTTGGGATTGTGTTTTCCTTGTTATTTGCGGTTAACGGAAGGGTATATTATATGCATCATCAATGATTATTGATTTCCTTGATTAGCTGTCCCGTCGGAAACCGAATGGCCGACGTATCAATTTCTTATTCGTCAGTGTTTTATTAATAGCTTAAAGCCTTAAACCACATTTTTCTAACCAAAATATTCACATGCATCACACTTATTGTTCATTAGTCTGTCAAAGAATAACCAAAATAGTATGTCACGTTATAGGAGCTAGGAATTGAACTTGATAACTGGGTGCGGTCCGTGGGCAGTCCTTTTCTGCAAATGTATGTAACTGTTGTGTGTGAAATGGATAGGTGTTGCATTTTCTATGGACAAGGATGCAGTAGATATTTTTGGCATCAATCATGTCATTTTCTTACGTATTTGTTTCCTTATCGATCGATTGTGATTGTGTGATCAGGCAATTCGGAGGGTATGTATTGTATATTTTTGCATAATATAATATGAATGTAAAGTGAACGTTAAAATAGGACCGTATGTGTATTTTTTTTTTGTCAATAATTCAATTGGTTATGCTCTAGTATTACAAATCAAAAGATATCATAATTTTTTTTCTTGTAACAAAAACATTAATGGAACTTACAAAAGAAACCATCACATGATTGTGCGTGCGGGTTGCTATTGCTTGCGTGAACAAATAAGAGTGATGGCTTTGACCAATCGATAGAGACCCTACCGAACCAAAAACTTGATTATATGCGGCAGTGATTTTAATTTGCTTCGACAAAGAAAATTCAGAAGAAACAAATACTCCCTCTGTTTCATATTAATTGTCGTTTTGATAAAATGTATCTGAAATATATCTGGATGTGTTTTGAGTTAAATACATCCAAATATTAACCAGATACATTTCTCAAAACGACAATTAATATGAAACGTAGGAAATACTAAATAAACACGTTTTTAAGACAGCAAACATATCGCAATCATGTGCCATAAATGCAGATGCAAATTCACCCTTTATATGTTTGTTTGTTTTTTAGTATATAAAATGCAGTCTTTAGTTTTATTTACAATTTTCGTATTGGAATCGTGGGAACATAATAATAGCTCCATGTCGGATTGCACTTAAGGGGTGTATTGGATGTGGTATTTTAGTGGATTTGGTGGTGTTTCTAAAATCTCATGTTATTCAACCAGTGATTTCAAAATCCGTTTCCAAATCATGTGTTGTTGAACATGAAATTTATGTCAAATACATCAAAATAATATACAATCTCATGTTATTCAACCTGTGATTTGTTAAACTCATATCAAATCCCCTGTTATTCAAAATTCAACAATATTTTTTTAAAAAAGGATTTCAAGTGATTTAAGATTCATTTTTAGTTATAAATTAGGCTTAACAAATCACACATCTAAAGATGTGATTTGAACAAAACATTAAAAAATTTATCTCCACCACGGTAACAATAACTATCCGCATCATCTCATAACATAAAAAAAAAGAAATACATTTGTTTGCATTCAATTTTTATTCTCTTTTTCTGTTATTGAGGGTTCTTCACCTCCACCACTGTAAGTGTTCTTCTAATTAGGATTTCTCTATTATTTAGCGATTAGATTTCAATCATTGTAATATTCATGAGTTTGTGTTTCTATATTTCAAAATAATATTCATAATAAAAAATACTTTGTTTATCTTTTGCTGGATTTTTTTTTCTGTTTAAAAGTTATTTTCCTTGGGTTTTCGATTACTTTGTTTTGTTGGGTTTTAGATATTGTTCTATAGTTCTCTTTATTTTTGCTTCTAGTTTATATGAACTACAACGAAGTAAAACTAGAAATGATGTGAGAAGAAAAATAATATCTTGAATATGAGAGTATTATGAATAAGAGGAATATCAAATCACTACAAATCCTCTAAAAAATAAAAGCAAATCACACTAAATCCATCAAAGTCCCACACCAAATCACACAAAAGGATTTGCTATTTTTTAATTATTTAAAACTCAAAAACACAACAAATCCTCAAAATCCACCTAAATCCTATCAAATCACAAACTCCACCAAATCCATTAAAATACCACATCCAATACACCCCCTAAAACTTTATTTATTATCAAGTGTTTTTTACATATTACTCGATCTCTTGCTACAATTAATTTTAGGAGTTTTAACAGTACTCTAGCTTGTAAACTTGGATGTTAAAAGGAAACAAATGGTAGACATATAACAATATTAACAAGGTTTTTTTTTGCTAAAAATATATTAACAACTAGGACATGAGAGAAGTAGATAGGTGAATAAAGTAAAGATGCTAGATGTGAATGTGAATTTGAATGGCGATGACCAAGATGGTGATAATAGCGAAGAAGAGAATGGCATGAACCAATATTGAGATGCCGCTTGTGGTCATGTTGCCGCACTCCAACACTCTCCTCTTCGCCGGCAGCTGAAAGAGAAGCCCCGGCGATAACACCACGAACAGCACCACCGCGACAGCCACCGGCCCCCAGTCAGCTCCTCCCATATCTACCTTAATCGGTAAGACGGACCTCCAAAATATTTGATCGTTAAATTTTATTTCAACGAACTAATTAACTAGAGAAACATTGATTGTATATATATACACACACAAGTGTATTAATGCATTTGGTATATGTGTGGTCTTATACTTTTATTAAAGCTCAGAAGTTGATGAGATTATTTAAGGATGATATAAAAAGGCAGGAGACTTGATTGGTATCTTCTTTTCTTGTTGAATAGATATCATCAGTGGCTTCTTTATGAGACCACATTTAGTGGCAATGTATATAAACTTTATGAAAAGTTAAAGTCTTGATACTTGATTGCGTTTATTGGTTTGTTTCGATTCTTTTGCTTTCCACATGCGTCCTCGATCATTTCATAACTATATGATTTGTATGGTAACATCGTTAGTGCATAATGATAATACAAGCATTAAATTTTGTTGATTTCTACTACTTATTCATGATATTTTTCTTTACATATTCAACGATTTCGTACGTCTAATATAGTACATATCAAGTGAGTGAGAAATTAGAGTAACACTTTTAACCAACTATATTTTGTTATATTTGAGCGTAATTATGAAATGATCTTGAGAAAGGATGCCTGGAAATGGCTCATGAAGACAAGAATCATATGCTTAGGCTGCAAAACAAGCAATACTATCAAAATATATCACAATTTGCATAGAAAATATTAATAGTTTGAAATTCAGTCTATTTTTTTAAGATGAAAATAGTTCTTTCCTTCATTTTACAAACTTGAGAACCCTCTACTTTAGTCCTGCTCAAGCCACATTAATGGTATCACACATATGAACGCATGCATTATACAAAGGTAACATATTTAAACTCGTTGATACAATATTTAGAGCAAGAGAGAGATCGATACATATAGAAAAAATAAAAGAAATTAAAATGGGGTTGGACTGGGGACCAGTGCTGATGTCGTTGATCTTGTTCATCCTGTTGTGCCCAGGAGTTCTGTTTCAGCTGCCTGGAAAGAGCAAAACCCTTGAGTTTGGTGGGTTTCAAACAAGCGGCCGATCCATTGCCGTCCACACTCTCATCTTCTTCACCATCATTACCATCTCCCTCCTCGCCCTTGAAATCCACATCTACGCCGGCTAGCTACTTTAGCCCTACTTTCTCCCTCACGTTACCCCTTTGGAAGGGGCCCTTTCATTCATTCCCATACATCTCTCTCTTTTCTTCTTGATTTCTTTTTTTCTTGTGTAGTATTATTTTTCTTTTATGGTTATAAATTCATATAGAATATCAACTTTTAATTAACGAACCACGTATATATCATGCATGGACTAATTTCATAATTAGGAAAATTAGGTGCGTATTACAACCTATATTCTCAATTAGGTTGCCCCATTAACATCTTGAAGCTGGCTAGCAACGTAAACTTATGACTTACATATACTATAAAGTATAGGTCAACTCCTCCGCCTAATTAATTAATTCTTATTGGTCAACATCCTCATCTAAGCTAATAGCGGTCGTCACTCTCTCACAATGGTCTAGCTTAAACCTTTCTCGAACCGAAGAGATATAAGAAGCGGCTCTAGCGTCAACGCTCTCGCCCACACCATTGATCCCTCTACCTCTCAGCTTCTCTGCCATCATGTTAAGCTTCTTCTCCATATCCTGACCCGTAGGAGCCACGGCTGCATGTTCATCACAATTAATAGTTACACACACACACACATATATATATATATATATGGAACGAGGAAAACGTGACGTACATGGTTGAAGGAGGAAGGACACTTGAGGAGGGAGAGGAGTTACGTAGTTATTGAAATCAGGTTGAGAAGCGTAGGAAGTGGTGGTGGAGGAACTGTAGTAAACATTATTATAAAGGTCTTGAGAAGGACTTGGAGGCTTCCCAGCTTTGCAAAAGGGCATGAGCTTAGCTATCTTGAACCCTCTTGATCTCCTTCTGCTCATCTCCATATATGATGATCACTAGCTAGCTAGCTTAATTACTTACTACTTATAAGTTATGTTTGTTTTCCTCTTGGCACTGCGTTGCATATATATATGCACATGGGATTGGGTAGAGTGGTTTGGTTATTATGTTATGGCAAAGACATGCAGAAAGATAGAGAGGTATCAAAGACGCGTGGTCCTTCTCCCTACGATAATATCACTCAGAAGCATCATTTTATGATGACCAACTCCCAAACATCCATGCTCAAACAGCCACGACGACACAATCTAATTTTAAAATATATGTTGTATCCATTTATGAAAAATATATTCCAAAGTACTATACAATTTATAAGAATTGATTTCTTCGTCGATAAGTTTTGTAAAATAATGGATGGTAAATATTCTTCTTTGATCCGGTCATTGCGCAAAATCTAACTAGCTAGTTTTAAATTTGAAATTTCGGACTACTAAAATGAACATGGTGAAGCTCAATTATTCTTGAAAAATGTGGCTCAAATTTTATCGATTAAAGATTAGAGATATTAAAAAAAATTTGAATGATTGTTAGTGAAATTTGATTATTTTTGGAAGAATGTCCTAATTAGTGATTCACAAGTTTTGTATATACACGCCAGAGGAAAAAATGTTTCTCAACGAATATAAAGTGTTTTGATTTAGGATCTAGAGAACCGGGCGTATCTCTTTTCTTTTTTGTTATTATAACAAAGGAACCGCATAGAAGATACTTGTTTATCTAGCTACTTGTTTATCTAGCTACCATCGGTGGCATCTTACAAAAAGAGAAAAGTGATAAATAAACATATTCGACAGAGATATTATCAATAAATAAACAGATATCTTTGTGCGGTTGTGGCGGCGGCAAGGCCAACAAATTTTTCGTTTCTTAATAGAAACATTAATTACCCAAGTATCAATATCCATCGTTGTCTAATAATGCAAAAGAGCCATAAAAAATTTGTGTTTTCTTACAACACTCTTCAATAGAAAAGAAAAAAAAAGCACGATAATATCTTCTGTGAAGATTCTGATTGTGTTGTTTAGAAAGAAAAAAAAAAAAAAATTCTGATTGTAAGTTGATATATTTGATTTTTGTATTAAATGGTCCAAAGGTATATATATTTTCTAGATATTACGATACTTTATTATTATTTGCTTACGTCGTCGACATAGTATTCCAGATGACATGGTCCTCCTCCTTTGCTCGTAAATCAACTTTTTTTTTTTCTTTTTCTTTTTGGTAAAAAATTCAACTTTTTTGTTTTACTGAAAAGTTTTGTTAATCAGAAAGTTGATGAAGATTAGCACATTACAAATTCTTTACTAATAATAATTGTTTTGAGAGCGAATAAATCAGAACACTTTTGGGCCTTTTTGGGCTAATGTGATAGATACTAAGAAAAGCAAGTGAGCCCACTAATATAAATGGGCCGCTTCGATCCCTAACAGATTTTGGGGGAAGGAATGGATCTGACCAATTTCATTTTGACGGTGGTGGTTCTGTTGAAGGGAGACGTCAAGCAAAGCGCCTCCGTTTTCAAGCACATTCGCAACTGGATCGAGCAAGAATCCAAGTAAGTGTTTCTCTTTTCCTTTGAGATGATTCGCTGCTTTTCCAAAGGAGATAGATTCAAAGGGGATGGTTTGAGTTTATATGAATGCTAGTTTAAAGTAAAAGGGCATTCTTGCCACTAGTATCTTGGTAGTTACATATCCCATTCCTCTAGTCGTATGTATAAGAAACAAAAACTAAAGCTAAAAAGAAGGGAAGATTTGCATTTGAGTCAAGATGTGGTGGAAGTTATCAGAGGGTTTATCGACGGGATGGGTATGAACGCCTTGGTATGTGGTCACCACCACTCCTTCGTCCCCTGATAGCCTCTGCACTTGCTTCTTTACTCTGCATCCTTCTTGTGTGCACTTGTAATAGCTCCTATACACATGTGAGTCTCTATTATTTCTCACTACAAGCATCAATCATAGTGATAAGCATGACATAAAAGGGAGGTTACCTCGGGAATGGATTGCTCTTGACAGCTTTTTGGCCATACTTCCTCCACCTGTATCCATCGTCCAGAATATCAACCTGGCTTCTTGTCTGAAAGGCAAACCTTGGTTCTCTCTCTTTCTTCTTCCTGCTCTTGTGTTTCTCTTCTTCTTCGTTACTGTTATGGTGTGACAGTGATGAAGCTGTTGCCTGAGCTGCATCATCTCCAGATGAACATGGAAACAACACCTGACACCTATCCTCCATTTTTTCTTACTTGGCTAAGCGTTTATGAATAGAGAGAGAGAGAGAGAAGCAATTCCCAAAAATTATATATGTGTCTGTATGAAAGGTGAGAGAGAGAGACGTAGACGGCAACGAAGGTGCGAGAGAAAGTGAGAGGGATTTGATCAGAGATATGTGTTTGGTGGATATTGTTTTTTAAAAAAAGGTGTGGCGGCTTCGTCATTCTGATTGTTATGGCTGATGACTTTTCTAACTTATATACGATAATAATCAACAACTCGACTTTCAACTTTTGGTGCAATGTATTCAAATTTCAAAATATTGGTTAAGAGGAGTAAGTAATGGTAAAGCTTCTAGAATTCTGAGGATATTATGGATACTTGTTTTATTTTTCTAATCAAATAAGACTGCATATGTACACTAGTATGGTTGGAAGTTCTAATAAGAAAATAACATCCATATCACGTGTGTTTGAAGTTGTGAACTTATACCTAACGAATGAGCTGATTCCATTCAAGTATTCAACTAAACAACCAAGTTGAAATTGTTGACTATTTGCTCTCTTTTGGTCTCCCATATTTGTCAAAAGTATATGACCATTGCTTTTAGATGGGGTGGATTCATCCCCCAAGTTAACCAACCTCCAAATTTATTCAAACAATCGTTTTCCATATTTTCAAATTCACTTTCCAGGAAACAATAGCAGATAGCAGTTACAATATTGAAAGCAATAGTCTCACATGAAGGATTTGAGACGGGGTCTCATAAGAGACTGCCCTCCATCCACCAAGACAGTGGTGCCTGTCATGAAGCGTGAGCCGTCGCTGATCAAGTAGATCACTGTGGAATAGAGATCCTTTTCCGGGTCAAGCCACTTCCCGAGCGGTGCAGCGGACTTCACCAGCTTCTGAGCTCGATCTCTCCCCACGGAAGTTATATACTCATCACCCAGATGCAACCCTCGAGAGATCATGTTGACCCGAATCTTGTGCTTCCCAAGACTCATGGCCGACGCCCGAACGAGCTGATGAATTCCAGCAGAGGCGGTAGAGTAGGCATCAGCTCCAGGGTAAAGGCCTCTCTGTCCGCTGGCGATTGTGGAGAGAAAAACAATGGAGCCACCTGACCCATGTTCCTTCATCCTTGTGGCCACCGCCTTCAAGAGGAACCATGGGGCCGTCAGATTGGTCTTTGTGATTCTCTTGAACTCATCTTCAGACACCTCAAGAATGTCCTGCATCTTCCCTTGGTAGGTATAGCAGTTGAGAAAAGCATCAACATTTCCAAGACAAGTCCATACCTTTTGGACAGCCACATCGAAGGCCTCTTGGCTATCAGATTCCATGTCGAGGCCAATGACCTCCACTGGGAAGGCTCCCTCTATGGAGTCTCTTATTTGCTCTGCAATGCTCCTGAGAGAACCCTCCTCTCCCATCATAACCAACCTAAGACAATAATACATGAGAGGATTCTCAGCTCTGCATCAATCTAATAAAGCATAATAAGAACCAACCTAAAAGATGACATGAGAGGATTATCGATTCGGCATCAATCTAATAAAGCATCCGAAGTGACTAATCAACTCACCGGCAAGTGTGTTTGGCTAGATGGAAAGCAAGGCTCCGGGAGACGTCGTCGCCGTTGGATGTCAGCAACACTCTCTTGGCCGTTGGATTTCCCATTTCCCACAATCGAGTGGCTTTTGATCATTTATACACCGACACAGCCGACCGGAGTCAGTGTCACACAAACTTATAACGAAACAGTGTCTCGAAGAACGCCTAACCACATGTGATCCATGTGCAATCAATCCATTTCTCCATTCCCCACTAATAATCTTATATATAATAGCAGAGTCTTCTTTCCTTCTAGGGTGTCCACCTCAGCATTGTGGGTCCCATTTTCTTTTAAAAAAAAATCATTTTGACGATTAAAGGATTTTGACGATTTGTGTTCCGATCTCCTTACGCTTGGCTTCTCGTCTTCTTGTTTACTCAATGCAATCAAGAAGAAGGATACAAAGTTCCTACACCAATCCAGCGAAAGACGATGCCGTTCATTCTCTCCGGCGTCGATGTCGTCGCCATGGCGCGAACCGGTTATGGTAAAACCGCGGCTTTTCTCATCCCTATGCTGGAGAAGCTCAAACAACACGTGCCTCAGGGAGGTGTTAGGGCTTTCATATTGTCGCCTACTCGTGATTTAGCGAAACAGACTCTCAAGTTCACTAAAGAAATCGGCAAATTTATAGGTTGGGTTTTCGTCTTCTCAGAAATTCATTTGGTTTGTCAGGGGAATTGCGTTCGTGAACTTGAACTAGACTTTTCCTCCCATGAATTTTCTATTTGCTTCAATCGTGAAAGGGAGATTAACGGCATCTGAGGAATTCAATTTTAACATATTTTTCAATCTATAAATTTCTTTGTTTCAATTGTGTTTAATTTAACCCGTTTGATGCCTTCATTGTTTCAGATCTTCGTGTTACCTTACTGGTTGGTGGTGATAGCATGGAAGACCAGTTTGAAGAGTTAACAAAGAGCCCTGATGTGCTTATTGCGACGCCTGGGAGACTTATGCATCTTTTGTCTGAGGTAGATGACATGACACTTAGGACTGTTGAGTATGTGGTTTTCGATGAAGCAGACAGTCTATTTGGTATGGGTTTTGCGGAGCAGTTGCATCAGATTCTTGGTCAGCTAAGTGAGAACAGGTAGACTCTGCTCTTTAGTGCCACCTTACCAAGTGCCCTTGCAGAATTCGCAAAGGCTGGCTTACGTGAGCCTCAGCTTGTTCGTTTAGATGTTGAGAACAAGATAAGCCCAGAGTTGAAGCTTTCGTTTTTGACCTTACGACCTGAAGAGAAGTACGCTGCATTGGTATACTTGGTAAGGGAGCATATATGTTCAGATCAACAGACATTGATATTTGTTTCGACAAAGCATCATGTGGAGTTCGTCAACTCATTGTTTAAGTTGGAAAATATCGTGGCATCTGTATGTTACGGTGATATGGATCAAGATGCACGCAAGATTCATGTATCAAGATTCAGAGCGAGGAAGACAATGCTTTTGATTGTGACATATATTGCTGGTAGAGGTATTGACATACCATTGCTTGATAATGTTATAAACTGAGATTTCCCTCCGAGACCGAAGATTTTTGTGCACCGTGTTGGTAGAGCTCCTAGGGCTGGTCGTACAGGTTCTGCATATTCCTTTGTCACACCTGAGGATATGCCGTATCTGCTAGATCTTCATATATTCCTCTCAAAACCAATCAGGCCTGCACCTACTGTGGATGAGGTCTTGAAGAACATGGAAGAAGTGATGAGCAGAACGAGTCAAGCAATTGATAGTGGAGTAACTGTTTATGGTCGTTTCCCACAGAACACCATCGATCTTATTTTTAACAGAATCCAAGAGATGATTGATTCATCCGCAGAATTAGATTCTCTTGAAAGAACATCCAAAAAAGCTTTTCGCTTGTATACAATAACCAAACCCTCGCCATCAAAAGAGTCCATACGGAGAGCAAAGGAATTACCTGAAGAAGGCTTGCATCCTATCTTCAGAAGCATAATCGAAGGAGGGGAACTAGAGGCAATGGCGTTTTTCCAAAAAATTAAAAATTTCAGGTGAGTAATATGATTATCTTTTATCCATTCATATATGTCTCCATGCATGATTTAACACCAACATGATTTGATTAAATTAATTGTTGATATGTGATAAACCCAAGCAGACCATACTTGAAGCAGAAGGTGAAGCTGCCAAATCCAAAAATGTGAAGGTGATCTTTGCTTATCCTGTCGTTTCTTCTTTTGTTTGGTTTGATTATTATACTATTTATGTATGATCTTATCATCTCTGCCAAAAACTTGACTTGACTGGTAGATTATTAGTATAATAATTATGATATTTGCTTGAATAGCGTAAAAGCTAAAATGGTCTGGTTCTTGTGCAGGGTCCCGCTGGGCAATGGGTTGATGTGATGAAGAGGAAAAGAGCCATTCATGAGGTGATCATCACTACGAGACATCAGCATAATGAGCAACGTTCCAATAAACATGTAGAGATGGTAATTTTGTACAATTTCTAACTAATGTTAAATTCTGACATGTGCTTGTTTCTTTGCCAATAGTTTCACTCACATAGTTCGTTTTGATATCTAGGAAGCTGAGCCTACAACCACTTCGACAGAGGACAAGATAACGGGAAGCAAAGGTATGCGTGTTAATTCTGTCTGAAATCTTTTGAATAGTTTTATATGTGGTGCTTTTATTAAACTCCTGTTAATTTTAGTGGCCAGTAAGAAAAGAAAGGCAGAAGAAAGCTTCAAGGACGAAGAAAATTATATCAGCTCCATACCAGTAAATCATGTTTGTATCTTGATTGAGTTTAAGCATTTTCTGTGTCATACGCATTAGCAGTCAATGCTACGATGCAGATAATCAGTCTATTTATTCTATACTGTAAGTTTTTACTCTTTGTTACTATATGCGCGCAACATTCAGAGGCAGGGCTATCTGTGAGGGGTAACGAAGGGTTTGGATCAAACAGGTATAAAGATATTTCATGTGGCTTTTATGACATCCCAAAAAAAGGATCAATGAATTGCATTCGAATCTTGCAATTCTTTTTTTTTTTGTTTCTTTCTGAAATTGAGATGCTTTTTTGTCCTTTATAGGTTGGAATCTGCTGTTCTAGAAGAACAACTCTCTTTAGATCTAGCTTATGTCTCTTTTGTTTTCTTTATTCATAGGATACAGTAGACTTTGTCTAATCCAAGAAGTATTTATAAAAAATGAAAAATGGACTACAAATGACAAGAAAAACAAAATGAGGATTTTGGAAATGGCAAGAAAAACAAAAGGAGGATATTGGATATGTTGGCAACGGAGGTGCAATGACTATAGCATTAACTCAAAAAAATGGTTGTGAAAACGATGAAGTTGAAGTTGTCAAAGAACGTTCGTTACCCATAAGAGAGGATCATTGGAGGAGATTTAAGATTTTACTGAATTTTATCAAGACAAAAAATATCTGCGAGAATTCAAGCAATTCTAACTCCAATAAATGAAACAGTTGATGATTTCACTGTATTTTACCAAGACCAAAGATATCGAGAGAACAGGTAATTCTAACTCCAAGAAATGAAACATATGATGAGATAAATGGATCTATCCTCTATAAAATAGAAGGTGAAATCAAAAAAAATATGTAAGTAGTGACAATATAGCTAATGATGATGAATCGGAAGAAGAGGCTACAAAGTTTTATAAAACAGAGTATTTAAAAAACTTAAAATACTCTGGCTTACCAAAGCTGAAGCTCAAAACGCTTGTCATACTAATGTGAAACATCAGAAAAAGAAGGCAATAATACAATATCAATAATTTATCAATTTCAAAGCACAGTAAATGATGCTAGGTATAACAAATTAGAAGACAATAATATGATAACAAAGTGCATGGTTTGGGAAAGAGCAGATGAATCAAGAGTAGAGGGTTAAAGAATATGTGGTAGTGGAAAATCATAATATTACGTTCGATAACTAAAAAATTGTAAAAAAGTGTCGAATAACAGAATTTTGTTTCTTATTTGTTTTATGATTAATAAATTTTAGATAAAATACAACTCTATAAGATTCATTTATATCTAGACTGAATTTGATATATATATATATATTATATATTATGAAATTCTTAAAAACACAAAAATATATGAATAAAAATGTATGTTGAAAAAAACATCCGTGCGTATGCAAAGTGCAAAGTGGAGAGAAAGTAATAGTTGAAAATGGAGAGAAGATAAAGTTAAAGTTCGGACGGTGAAAGATACCAATTGAAGAAGAGAAAGAAAAGATTCATAGAGTTCATATTTTATTAGATTGATTACTTAATTGGTCCAAATTGCTTTCTACGTTAGTTTGGAGCAAGAGAAATATATGAACATAGGGTTTGGTAAGGTAGGTAAACAAGATTCTATCTAGTGGTAGTGGATTTTGGAACCGTGTGTTCACTAATAAAGGTAGGCACAAAATCATTGTGAAATGTCAATTTTCAACCCAAAAAAAAGAAGAAATGCTTTCCTTGCTATACTTTGCTTCCGTTGTGCTTTCTCTTCCTTTTCCACTCTCTTGTCTTTCTCTTCTTCTAACCAATTATTGAGACTACCCAAACCAACCTTTCTTTTTCCCCCCTTTGCATTGCATCACTCACCTTTATCTTCTGTTATTTGGTCACTCACCATCATCTTTTGATTTGCATCTAGGAAAAAGTAACATAAATTGGGTTATGTTGTCTTCATTCACATTTGATAAAGATAAAAAGATGCCATTATCCCCCTTTGTGATAGGTACCCCAATCTTGAATATATCCCCTATGATCATCAAATTGACCCCAAATCCCAAAAGCTATGTCGGCTTTTGCTAGTATGGAAGAAGAAGAGAATCTCAGAATCTTTATTGTCACGTGCTTGATCCGGGCATCAATCCAGCAAAACGGGGTTATGAAAAGGTTCTGTGTGGCCTACCCCCACCATATTATCCTCCTCTCTCTTCTTTTGTTATTCAAACTCTCTCACTTTTCCCACTCTCTCTCTCTACAGTTTTCCTGAGATATTGGACGGACTCTCCCTTCAGCTCTCTTGTTGAGTTCAATAGAAGCATGGACGATGATGAATATGCCAAGCTCATCAGGAGAATGAATCCCCCCAGGTTTATTTCTTCTTCTCTCACTACTTCCTACTTGTCATATATTCCATCTTTACGGATTTTATCTATGTATCCTGCTTACAGAGTTGTCATAGACAACAGCGCTAGCGAGGATGCCACTGTTATTCAGGTAATAACTAACTTCTCCAGTCTCTTTATATGTCAGAGCAAACATAGTTCCCTGTTTGTTTTAGATGCTTCAATATGTGATTTGTGTTTGGTTGTTTGCCTTTGGTATATTAATTAATTAGGTTGATAGCGTGAACAAACATGGGACTCTTTTGGAAGTAGTGCAAGTGCTCACTGATATGAATCTTGTCATCAAGAAAGCTTACATCTCTTCTGATGGAGGTTGGTTCATGGACGTTTTCAAAGTCATCGACCAAGATGGGAACAAAATCAGAGACACACAAGTCCTTGACTATATCCAAAGGGTATGCAGCCGATTCTTATTCGTGCTCAGTCAACATGCTTTTCCTTTTTTTTTTTTGTAAAACGTTTGTTGGAATAATTGCGCAGAGGATCGAGAGCAACGCTGGGTGGTTTATTCCTTCTTTAAGAAGCTCAGTTGGTGTTATGCCCTCTGACGAATACACAACCATTGAGCTTGCTGGAACGGACAGACCCGGTCTGTTGTCTGAAGTATCTGCTGTTCTCACAGACCTTCACTGCAACGTTGTCAACGCTGAGATATGGACTCACAACACCAGAGCTGCTGCGGTTATCCATGTCACGGACAATTCAACTAATTCAGCCATCACAGACCCGATTCGCCTTTCCACCATCAAAGAGCTTCTGTGCAATGTTGTTAGGACAAACAGCGGTTCAAGAGCTGCGAAAACGGTCTTTTCTTGTTCTGAAACACACAGGGAGAGACGGTTGCATCAGATCATGTTCGATGATAGGGACTACGAGGGAGGCAAAAGAGCAAGGACACCCGCGTCAAGGCCCAGTGTCACGCTAACTAACATTGAGAAGGATTACACTGTTGTGACCATGAGGTCCAAAGATAGGCCAAAGCTTGTGTTTGACGTAGTCTGTACTTTGACTGATATGCAGTATGTGGTGTTCCATGGCATGGTCAGCACAGAACCGATGGAGGCTTATCAGGTAATTGAAGCATTCTTAATGGTTACTTGTACATGTAAAACTTTCTGTTGGGGTCTTTTTTAAACAGAACATGACTGATGCTGCTGCAGGAGTTTTACATCCGTCATGTCGATGGACTTCCCATAAATTCTGAAGCGGAGCAAGAACGTGTCATACAATGTCTTGAAGCAGCCATTGAGAGAAGAGCATCCGAGGTAAAACCAATCACACTACAGAATGCAACATTTCTTATATTCTTCAGACAGATTATGTTTGAAACATATTTTCAGGGTTTAGAGCTGGAACTATCAGCAGAAGACAGAGTTGGTCTCCTATCAGACATAACCAGAACATTCCGAGAGAACAGCTTAACAATTGTGAGAGCAGAGATTTCAACACGAGAGGGTAAGGCTAAAGACACGTTCTATGTTACAGACGTGACAGGAAACGCTGTTGAATCAAAAATAGTGGAGTCAATCAGACAACAGATAGGAGCAAGCAAACTGAAAGTGAAGAACAAGGAGGATTGCTCTGTTCTTGGTACAAGCAGGGGTTCGCAAGAAACAACAATAGGGTATTTGTTTAACAACATCTTCAAAGCCAAGCCTCTTCAGAACTTCAAACTTCACCTGTCCCACTCATAACTATCTTTTAAAGCAATTTGCTTTTGTATAGATAAGAAAATAGTAGCGATATTGTGAAAAAAGAAAGTCCTTTTGTAAATTTGTGTGATGGAATAATAGAAAAAACTGTTGGGAACAGTTAATACCGTTGAAATTGAAAAGGGTATTTTGATTAGTGAGGATTTAATAAAGTAATTAGGACAGCAAAATGGAAAGACTAATAATAAGAGAGAAGAGACGGGAGATAGCTGAGCTTAAAACTCTGTCTCACACAGTCTCTAACTACAAACAAACTACTATAACCTAAACTGTCATTACAGCTTTCATTTTGATCCCTAATTAATCTTCCCCATTCTCTTCTTCAAAAGCTTAACATTTTTATAAGAAAAAAAAACAAGAAAGAAGTTTTCAAAGCCAGAGAGCGCCTGCGTCTTTGAGGAGAGGAACGAGAGAGCCGTTGATGTGAGAAGCCATGACTCTGTCCATTGCTCCAACCAGTTTGCCGCCGATGAATACCACCGGAAGAGCCCCCGGTGAAGATGCGCCGGAGCAGCCGAGGAGACGGATGAGTGCTCGCTGGATTTCACCGCCGTAGGGGTGGAGGTCGAGCTCGTGGACGGCGGGGCTAACTCCCATTCCCCGGAAGAGACCCTTGACGGCGTGGCACATGCAGCACGTGCTGACGCTGAAGATGACGACCGCACTCTCCGACGCAAGAGACTCCATGCGAAGGAGGCCAGTGTCCGCCATGCTCACTCCACCGAACCTCATGCTGTTCATCTTGTACGATCCCCACGATTCTGTCTCGTATTGCATTTTGTTTGATCTTTTCAAACTAAGAAAATGTCTTTTGTATTCTGGAAACTAAGGAAATGAATATTACAAGAGATAAGAAAGAGATTTGGTCAAGTTTTGGCGAGGAGAGAGTGAGAGCCATGCAGGGGTATTTATAGAGAGGCTACACCTCTTAACCCTCTTTTCCTTTAATTTATTTATTACATTTTTATTAGGGACAAATCAAGGTAATAATTTGTGTATGATAATAAATAACATGCGAATTACTTTTTAAAACAAAAATAAAATAACCGATGACATCAAGATAGTGATTGCAGGTGAAGCCCCTAACAAAAAATAAATAAATAGTTATCCTTATATTTGTCGAATAAATTTCAATTGAAGAAGGAGACAGGCTTTTATCAGAAGCGAGTTGTTGGTAATAGACGGCTCCCTCTGTCCTTCTTGTCGGCTCTTACCCGCATTCTTACCACTTCATTCTTCCTCTTTTTTTTCCCCTTAAAATGGATGTGAGAAAAAAAACCGTATGTATGTTCCACGTAGTATGTATCAATGTATGGAATTACGTACGTATTGCTCCGAGACAATGTAACTAAGCAAGCGGTTATACATAACATGTAGACGCTTATCTCGAATATGTACGTATGTTTATGGATTTTTTTTTTGTTGGTTAATTATATTTATTGATTCTTGCGATACGGTTTTCCTTTTATTCCATTTCGCTTTATTATAAAATTATATACAACTATACAAGTAGCAATCGAGTGTGTGTAATCATCATATAACAATGATTTGCTAATGAGTGATACACTCCACTTACGTGGCTAGCTAGATGTGTTTATGTACACGAATCATGATGTGTACACTAATATTAGAGAACAACACCCATCGATTAAAAAAGAAAAATCCATAAGTCTCAAAAATAAAATATAAGTAGGTTAAGCTTCTTCATGTATATGAATTAATTCTGTTTGACTACTTTTTGGATAATGAACATTTTATTTATGATTTATCCGTTTATGTTGAATTGGCAAACAAAAGTATATATAAAATTTGTTAATTTCTCAGTTCGTATAGTACTGAACTAGCATGGGTTTGCTTATAGTAATGGTGAGGTTTAAACAATTTTATAGTAGTAGTTCATAAGAATATTAAAATCTGCTAGTCACTAACATATGAAAGCCTCGAAAACAAATTAAAGTTTACAAAGCTAATTGTCACATGCTTTTGGCTTCCACGCTTGTGTCCTTTATATACAAATTAAATGCCTTTTTGCACCTCAGGTTTGAGGTAAAAAGTAATTTTAATCTTAAAGAAATACAGAATAACGAAGCGAAAGATTATTATTGCCAGAGAGAAGATAGTGGTATTGAATAGAGTAAGAGAAGTCCGTACAGTTATGCTCCCTCTAGCTGAAAAAGAAAGTTACTTCTTTTGGTGTTTAAACTCACGTCTTTTTTTTTTTCTGGAAAAAAATCTCTGCATGAATATTCGTAAAAGATAAATAATCTTGTCGGATTGTGTTTGTCGGATCGCTTTAGTGTTATATTTAAATAAATTAAATTTAGTTTTCCTTATAGAAGTCTTACGTAACACTCGCCTTACAATGTTTTAATTTTTAACCAACTTTGATGGGTCCGTTATAGGCTTTTTTTTTTTTTAAAAACTTCCATTCATAGATACCATTTGAACATTACACTATAGATACCCCTTTTTCAACTCTCCATACGCAGATGGAAACAAATGAAAGGATTGTATATACCCAGAAAGATTACATATAGATACCAATATTAAATACCAATAGAAATAGAGCATAAATCATGTTGTTGTTGAGAACTGGACCGAGTGATTAGTTGTTGAACTGAAAGAGCTTGAACCATGTGGAGAGGTACGTGTTCCTGGCTGAAGCAGAGACCGAGTAGTCGCGAAGACTATCCATGCCGTACAGTTTCCTTCTCATTTGAAGTTGAATTTGCCTTTTAATCGCAGTCACTGTTCGATGTGGTGCATTATGAATACGAGCATTTCTCTCTTTCCAAATCTCATACACAATAGCTTGTAAAGTAAGAAAGCAAACCTCCTTACTATCCTTTGGTAAAACCGCATTATGAATCCAATTAAGGGTATCCATCAGCTGACTAGGAGGATTGAAGCTGTGATGAGCAAACATGGCTTTTAAGAGGTGGGTCGAGAAGGAGCAGGTGAAGTAGAGATGTGATTTACTCTCTTGTACGTTCACCAATACAAAGGACGCAGCTCGAATCAACTTGAACCCCCCAACTTAAAAGCTTGTCTCTTGTAACCAATCTATCTCTCATAGTTAACCACATGATGAAGGAGTGTTTCGGGATCGAGCCATTGAACCACACATACTTCCACCAACTAACAACCGGTGGCTGTGGGTTCAAGCAAGACCAGACTTGAGAGGGAACGTTATAGCCCTCTCGAGTACCCGTATACATACATACATGCTTTTGATGAAGGGTATTTTAGAAAATCTGGAAGTTTGAATTCAACGCCTGAAAACTTTGTACATTCCTTATTCCTTTGTTAAATATGTATAGTGATTGAGCCATTTTACTTTTAAAGGTTCAACATATTTCAGAAATTTGAAAAGCTTTACAGAAGAAACTAGCGGTTCGTGATACCACATGACATTTCAAAACCTTAGTTAAGTTATAATTAAAGCTTTCATTTTCGTTATGATTATAAATAACACTGTTGTTTTCTTGTGAAAATAAGAGGAATTTTGGCTATCACATGATTCACAAGCATAGAGATTTTACACGTAGGCAGTGTTGTGCCTAGGGTATTTGCCTATTTGGGGTCCTACACAAAAAATGGTTCATTTTAAGTGATAGTAATATTAATAAAATGGTAAAATTTAATTTAAAAGGAAATAGATATATTAGTATTTGACTTGTTATACAAATGCCTTCTTAAAAACTTTTGAATTATTTTTATCAAAAAAAGAAAATCTGAAAATAGAGAAAAATATTGTAAATCTAAATAATACGAAAAAAAACTCCTAACATTTAATAAAAAAGAAGTTAATGCCCAAAATAAGAAAAAAATATATATTGTTTTGATTAGTTACAAATGTATTATATTATCATTTTATTAATATGTTAATATCTAAATTTGGGGCCCTAAATTATCACTAATTAAAAAAAAGTCCTAAGCGAATGCATAAATTTTTGTATGGTAGGCACGACTCTGCACATAAGGATGTGTTAGGATATCTCACAATCCAACGGTGGAAAGAAAATAACACCGAATAGAGAAGATTTGATGAAACGTACGGTTAGGGTTAGGTAGAAGGAAAGCAGAGCCCTCTTTTTTTTTTTTTTTTCCATCTGTTTGAATTTATTAGCAAAAGCTACCGAAACCAAGTTCGATCGAGAGTTACATCATAAAGCTTTCGGAATGGCATGAGTAAGCCCAAACCACAAGCAAACAGAATGGAACACATAAAGAAAAAACCATAAACAAGCATACGGGTAATTTAAACACGAAACAAGAACTTCAAGCGTCGAACAAGGAAAGCAGAGCCCTCTGACTTATATTAAATAGTACAATATATAAATATGGAAATTAAATAAAAGAATTGAAAAAAATACGAGCGTGATGCTATCTTTTCAGCTTTATCTGGTCTTAGCCATTTACATATGTCTGTGTGTATGTCTCTCTATGTACAAATAAATGTTTTGCGTTGATTTATATATTTTTTATTTAATATTATCAAACTTAGTTTGGTTTTTTACCTCTTACGGTGAAACAAAGCCGATAGAGAGAGGAAAGGTGGGATTCGAACTAAACCCTAAAATCAGCTTTAGAGCTATATAATTTCGCCTCTCCTGGAAGTATGATGGTCTGATTCTAATTCCAACGACCAAAATGCATATATGTCTTTATTATCCAGCTGGCCAATATATTAAATATCTGTCATACACACATGAGAAAGCTACGTATCTGTATATGTTAAATGTATACATACATATTGTGTATGCATATGTATATTCAAGAGGTCCACAAAGCGTTTAATTTTTTTTTTTTTTAAATGTCCACAAAGCGTTAATTAGTGATATTAGTCTTTAAATCATTCTTTAACGACTATGGAAAACGATCAAATTAAAAACATAAGAGAGAAGGGCAAAAGAAAAAGGAAGATGTCGCATGTCGGTGTCGCGGCGAAAAGGCGGTGAGGATATTGTGGGAGTGCTCACGAATTCCCTTGAATTTTTCATATAAATTAAAACCGTAAGCCCATGCAAACTGCAATCCCACTCTTAAATCTATCTATTTAACTTAATTTATCATCGTTACCACTAACTACTATCTTATTATTTCACCAAAAGATAAAGTTTTTCATCGAAATACACGTCTATGTTGATCTGCATGCAGGTGCATGGCTTCTATCTTTTGTTGTTGACCACAAGATTTTGACTCTTCACAACATAAGATTTCACTTGTTATTCTTTTTTACCTCAGTGTATCTATAGATCAAGAAATTAATTAAGTAGAAGAATAAATGAATAACAAAAAAGAACAAAATAATAAATGAATAACAAGAGTCTGAAAATGGAGTTAATTAATTTGAACAAAATGCCGAACACCAACGGCCAAAGTAGCTATTATTCCAAGCGTAATCTTTCCGAATGGTTTCTGTTGTATATATGGATAATTAAATCATTTTGTAGTAGTATATATTAATATAGTACACATCTTGGTTAATTTACCAAACAATCAAACTAAATAATCACTTTTTTGTTGAGTGTACACATTTTGATCGCCTATCTTGGTTGAACTAAATGTTTGTATATGTTTGTATACATATACAAATATATAGAAACGGCATATATATTCAAATTAAAAGACCTAAAATAATGGCAAAAGAGTACACATAAATGAATCATGTATAAGATTTTCTTATAATTAAAATTAAAAAAAAAAAAAAAGTAGGGGAGAAAGAGGGTAGAGGGTACAGATCATGGGAGGAAGAGAGGGGCAATGGCAAAAAGTGGTAAAAAAAGAGAAGAGAGGAAACAGAGGTTTGTGCCCCACGCGAGCCGCCTCCCTTTTTTTTTGTTTTAATTTTTTTATTTTCGCTTTAAACAGTTTTAAATTATTACACATACGTCAAACCATTGTGTCAACAAACCAACCCCGCATTAGTTAGCTAGGGATGTATATATGAAATCTTCAGTTGCTAATAACTAGAAGACTAGTATAGTATTAACTAGAAGACTAGTATAGTATTAACTAGAAGTTCTTTGAGTTGTATTTATCCATTCAAAATATTGGGATTTATTATTAGAGGATTTGTGCTTTTAAATTAGTTTTCTATATAATCCTTGAGTACTGATTTGTAAACTCTCGTCGTTTCTTTTGTCAACAACATATTCGTTACTAGTGTAAGATGGTGAAGTGAACAAATAAAAAAGGTAAATTAATTACCTTTTTTATCAAGGTGATGATACAAATACTTAGATGCTTAGAGCATGTTCAATGATTAGATGCTCTTTAAATTTCTCATATATATATAATTTAAATACAATTTAATTATTATTTAAAAGTTAAATCATTAATAAAACAATGAACCAATTATATTGAACTAAATTGCAAATGAATTTCTTTAAAAAGGAGAAAATGGTTATAAAACTATAACCTATATAACCCTATCTTTTTATTTTTATTTTACTTTTTCAATATTTTCAATATTTTTAAATGCTTAGAAATTAATAGAACCTCTCTCTAAATATTACCATTGTAGAAAGAGGATAAAACGGTAAATATGATAAGTGCAGCTTTAATAAAAGAAGAGAAGTAATTAAAATAAATTAAATAAGCCGAATGTCGTTTATTGTTATACTAGCTTATAGGAAAAAGAAAGAGAATTGAAGAAGAAGAAAGAGTGTAAACCGACAAGACGGCTTTATTTACTCAGCCTATGCTCCTTTGATTGCCTCATCTCCTTTGCTGACGTAATCCTAACGTTGACCGTCTTACGCCACATCACCTTTCTCTTTCTTTACTAATGATCTCATAATTTACTCACAAATTCGCACTATATACTGTGTATATGTAAATAGGGGGAATTAGAGGGGGTAAATAAGAATTAAAACCATTAAAAAAAAAGAAATCTGGCCCCCTTTTATATTTACGGTTGTTAAAATACAACCCATATATACGGTAAATATAGGAAACGTGGCAGATTGTCATTGGTCGGAATTACGAACCGGAGCTCGCCATCGCCGGAATCACCAGCCGGACCCCGCCGTCGAACCACGAGCCACCACACGAACCAGATATGAAGTGGCTCCACCACGAACCCGATCTGAAGATTTCTCCACGTGACGGCGAGCTCGAAGACGAAGACGATCCCAGCGATGAAGACGAGATCGATGAAGCTCCGGCGATGGCACAACGATCTCAGCGACAGAAACATCGGCGGTGGTGATCGGAGAAGGAGCAGTTCGCCGGAGATGGCAAAGATGATCGGAGACGGCGAGAAAATCATCGAAGAAGAAGATGTAATTAAGATGAAAGTTTTTTTTTCCAAAAAAAATAATAAAAAATTCACTCAGGAATTTTTTTTTTTTTTTCCCTTTTTCTTTGAAAAAAATTACTTGGTAAAAATACAGTAAAAAGGGAACCTATTTATATCTGGAGGAGGATTTCCTAAAATCCCTAAGTTAAGTTCTCTGATAATATATACATGTTTACCCTTTGTTATACATAAATATATTCGTATGTTTCATACTTTGTATAAAATATAGAGATATTGCCCGGTACAGATACTTTTTGTGAAACTTATTACTCTCATACATACTTTTGTGTCTAGATATACTTTCTCCTTCTTTTTAAAATTTTAATTCCCAAACTATCATTCTTTTTATGTTCAAAACTCATTTAATATATGAATTTCTTCTTCATTTTTTCTTTCACCGTCTTCCTCTACTTTTCCCTCTCTCTTCCTTTTTTCTCTTTCCTTTTTAAAATTTTAATTCCCAAATTATCCTTCCTTTCATGTTCAAAACTCATTTAATATATGAATTTCTTCTTCTTTTCTTCTTTCACCGTCTTCTTCCTCAACTTTTCCCTCTCTCTTCCTTTTTTCTCTTTCCTTTTTGTAAAAGAAATAAATTGGAATCCAATTTGCTTGATAAAAAATTTGGCAGAGATTTGTTGACTATGATTTTTTCGACAAAACATTCTCCAAAATAATTCGATTCAATTTTATAGATTTAGTGTTTTAAATTCACTCGAAGATTAAGACGAATCGGAAATCGATTATGGAGATTCGTGAAGTAATTTTTCTGGGTTTGTATTGGTTTCTTGATATAGATTCATAAATCAGAAATTATATACATGTTTTTATGAAATTAAATGTTCTGATAGTTAGTATTCCCTATTCTTGTTTCTAAACGTTATCCATGTAAACCTATCCACCAAATAAAACCAAACACTATCCATATATTACTATCCATCAAAACACTTCCATTGAATCGTGTTGCCAAACTCTTGTAAGGATAATTAACGAATAAACAAACTATATTTTTTGATAGGAGTGTGTTTTACCTCTTCTACTTTGGGATAGGTTTATGAATTATGATTATCAAGCACGATTGACTATTAACCATCTCAATCCCCAATGAGCTAACAAAACAAGGAGCGTTATCCATGTAAACTTGTCCACCAGATAAAACCAACACTATCCATGTATGACTATCCATCAAAACATTTCCATTGAATCGTGTTTAGCCTACATACAAAGTCAACTCCACCATTCGTATTAACCAATCTTGGGATTTTTTCAGTTTACAACTCAGTGGTGCTAGCTTCTCTTAACAATAAACCATTCAATATACTGAGGCTGTCCACTAGAGGTTGTCCACCAAACACCATCATGCTCACATGCAAGTCAAACAAAACATCCAGGGGAGAACCTCTAATCTTCTCAAACTCAGGAAGCGTGAACAAATGTTTTCGAAGCTCGTTTTATCTCAGGAGGTTGAAAACCTAAAAAGAACAACCAATCCACAAATGGAATGGAACTTTTACATGAGCTTCTTCTTCTTAGAGGTTGGGTTATCTATTGTAAACAAATATGAGTAGATCTGGTCGAATAAACATTCAGGCGCAAAAGAGAGAAAGGCTCGTACACAGAAAGATAGAGAAGAAGAGTTTGTCTCCTAGGATTCGAATTCGATTTTGTTTGATTCTCTATACATCAGAGATTGGGTGATGAAGATGCTTAGATTTAAGAAATTGGGTTAGGCGAAACAAAGAAGGATTGATGATTTCATTTGTATCCATTTACAATTGTTTATTGGTTTCGAATTTTCTGGTTCTGTTTTTTTTTTACAAAGCATAGAGAAAGATGAAGAGGAAAGGGGAAAAAGAAAAAGGAGGAGAAATGTTTTATTACACAGATCCAAACGTGTGTTGAGAAAGGGAGAAATAAAAGGAGAAGAGAGGTTTTATTGGTTCAGGGTCTTCTTAGTAATTAACCTACACAAAAATATACCTACACAATAAAGTGTCTCAAAGGTAAGTGACTTTCCTAAAAGTATCTCTAGAGGTAAATATTTCTAAAATATACCTATAGGCTTTCTGTCCGGAAACAACATAGATAGTTACGGTGCTACAATATTTAACAAAAAATAAAAACATGTTGTAAAAGTAAGGTAAAGTAAAGTAAAAAGATGATGCAAAAATTAATAAGTAGGTTAATAATAGTAAGCGTGACAAGAATGATTTTGTTTCTTTCGCTTTCAATCAGTCAACGCATCCACTCTGCAGAATTTTGTTTCTCTTTGGAATTTGAAAATTCATATATATAATGAAGTAAGATTGATATGCGTAAAAAGTGATATCAGATCACGAGACTGTCTCTTATGTTTGGTTCTTAATCTATTTCACAAGGTTCGTAACTTTTCTTTTTTAACCTCCTTCAACAAATTATACAGTTGATTTTGTATTTATTTTACGCGTGGGCTCACCAATATGTTGGGCTTTTGGGTAATTATTTTTACGGGCTTGGTATTTTAGGACTTGTACATATACTCTTCTTTTTCACTTGGCTGCCCACAATGAGATTGAAAGAAAAGGGTTCATCAAGCCTGAGTGGTACAAACAAGACATAGATGAAGACTGAGTCATCCACAATGAAAATGAACGATTAGTTTTTGTATTTGCTCTTATAGGCAGTCTTCGTATATACATATAGGAAAACTTATTTATTTTCCACTATACCTCCCATAATCAATATATTACTCAGCAATAGTGGGAGTTTTGTTTCCTGTTAACATTTTTGACAGTAATCATAAACACCAAACGACTTGTAGAGTGTAGTAGACCTTGCAGGTTTCATGAAGATGCAGCAGCCAAGTAGCCAGACGCACGTTCTGAGACCGCTTACTCAAAGAAGGCTGAGTGAAGAGCCTTCACACAATGCTCTGCCTCATCATCATTCACTATCAGTGAGATGTTTACCTGATAGACACAGTCAAATAAGTCAGACAATCCCTTAACCTTTCTTTGACATAGAATCATACATGCAAAGAAGGTGAAAGAGGTTTGACCTTAGATGCACCCTGGGAGATCATCTGGACATTTATTCCATTGGTTCGGAGGACTCGAAAGCCCTGTTTGTTGTTCATTAGGTAAGGCACTAAGTATTACCAAGTAACAGATCAGACAGTAAACCATACAAGTGAATAGCGAGCTTACTGACCTTCTCTAATATGAAGGATGATCTCTGAACATTTCCGATGAGAGAGATGATTGATCTGTGTTTAAGCAGATTTACAATAGCAATCTTCTCAAGTTCCTCCACCACTTGATCAAGTTCCTGCCATATGGCCAACAATTACAAATAACAAGATGAGTCTTGATGGCATCAAAACTCTCTCATAGAATACAATACCATAACAAAGTCATAAGCTTGCCTGCTGAATCATCTCTCTGCTACAGAACTTTGAAGGATCCAAAGTCAAGGAAATGCTAACTTCGCTGGTTGCAACAACATCCACAGATATGCCCAACTTTTCAAATGTGGAAAACACCTGCAGAGATAGAAAGAATAGAGAGATTGACACTTGACAGTACTGAGCTGGAAAAGTGAAAACGTTGCCATTAACTTTGTATTACCATGGCAAGGAAACCATATTGGCCGAGCATATGGGTGCTAGTGATGTCCAGCATGGTAACATTTCGTTTCAGAACGATGCTGGTCAATACAGCCTAGAAGAAAAGTTAACGAGGAAGAGTTCATGATGATGTTGTGATATAAATACTCATGCAATAGTACTTGTTTGTGTTCACGAACCTTGCTCATGTCTCTTGATCTAGTGATGACAGTTCCTGGAGCAGTGGGATTGTAAGAGTTCTTAACCCTTACAGGAATGTTACCTTCTCTCGCTGGCCGCATGGAGAGTGGATGCAACACCTGCAACAGAAGATGGAGAGAGATAAGCCTTTGGTTCATTGCTCAGCAATAAATGGAGAACAATATGTCTGAGTATGGTTTTACCTGAGCACCAAAGTAAGCAAGTTCAGCTGCCTCATCAAATGTCAAATGTGGAACAGGTTGAGCTCCGCAGTGTATGTTTGGATCACAAGTCAAAACTCCATCCACATCTTTCCAGACCTGCACCACATCACAATATTCCTTATGTTTAAAAGAATTTTGTCTTGATTCATAGAAAAGCACCCAGTCTTGGTAAACCCATCAGCTACCTGAATCTCTCGCAAACCTAAAGCTTTCCCGATCGTCGTTGCAGTCAGATCGCTTCCTCCTCTACCCAACGTAGTTACAGCACAAGATCTCCATCCCTGCACAGAGATCCATATGTAAGAGTTAAGTTTTTTGTTTGTCTTCTTCTTAAACATGTCACAAAAGGGCAAGAGAAGTATTAGCCATCTTATCTATATCATACCTTTCCAAGGAAACCTGTGACAATTGGGAGTGCATTATCCTTGTTCCAGTCACCAAGTAACCTTTTTGAAACTGCAGGGTATGTTGCCTCAAGAATATCAGCATTAGTGAAGTCATCTGTGGTGATAATCCCCATTTCAAATGCATCATACTGCCCAAAGAAAAACTCATCAAGTCCTGTATGAGGTCTCGAGAAGATTCAAGGTTATGCTAAATTGCTAACCAAGACAACATACCTGGCGTGCTTTGTGGCCAATTTTGTTCAGGTAAGCAGCAAATAGCCTTGTGGACATGCATTCTCCAAAGGAAACCAAGTAGTCTCTTGAGCGTAAAGTTAATTCTTTCATCATTGCAATGCCTTTCAGAAGCTGTTCCAGTCCTTCTAGATGCTCTGCATATAGATTAAACGACAGCAAGATTCAGATATACGAAGAGACTCGAAGTGCAGCAGTTCCAAGACATATCCACCATTAAGGTAAGGACATCTAAAGGATCTTACCTGCAATAACTGCTATCCCCACTCCAAGCTCATGAGCAGTCCTGGACATAAGAGAATTTGATTTCTCATAAGAAGAAAGCACAATTTGAGCTTAGAAAGTTGGATGTATATATATATATATCAGGATATATGAAAACCAAGGATATAATAGAGGGAGATTACTAAAGAGCCAATAAATGAATGTTTTATTGAACCTTATATGGAGGTCCTTTATATAGCTCAACTCTTCGATAGTGTCGACGTTGGTAACACCACAGCAAACAGCCTTCTCTCCAGCCTAATGAAAGCCATCTTCATTAACAACAGAGGAAAATAGTACAAAAGACTTTGAACTTTATGTTGTGTTTAGTTTATATTACCAACAAGAGCTTATTGGTGGTCTTGGCCATAGCTGATAGCACAACAACAGGCTTCTCATCCGGGAAGCTGAGTATGAGTTTGGCAATTTGTTTCATTCTTTCTGCTGATGCCACTGATGAGCCACCGAATTTCATTACACATGTCAACTTTTTCTCAGTTTTGCTGCTTCCATTGAAACTCTGTGACTCTTTTCTCTCAAGCAATTCCATACTCCAAGCTTCACACCTAACTCTCAAAGCTACGTTGTTCTTACGGGAATGTTTTATGTTTGCAGAGAAAAAGCGAGCAGAGGACACGAACCCCTTTGAGCCAAACTCAATCATTTTTGAGTTGAAGGCAAGTCCTGGAGTTTTAACGCCGCACAAATGCATTGAAGCCGCCATTATCCAATCAAGCTCGGAGACTAGTGAGTTTTGTGATTCGACAAATTATAAAGCTCGATGCTTGTTCACTGCGGAAATCTGCAACGATCAAAATTATAAAAATATATACAACTCAAGAAATCGAATCCTAAAAACAAAAAAAAAAAAAGAAATCGAATCCTTTACTCATCCACTATAAAGAAACGTAGCGAAAATTTATCCGAATAATTGTCAAAAGTTCAAATGCAAGAGCAAAGATGTTGAAATTACAAAAAAAATTATCTTGCAGGGAAGCAGAATGCAGAGGAGATTGCCATACCAGTTGATAAAGGTCTTTGCTTCAGACAATGTTGGATCCTTCCGGTCAGATCGGCCGGCCAGCTCCGAGTTCTGTAAGGAGAGCGGGAAGAATGCAACACGAGCGCCGCCTTCCAAAATGCCTTTGGTTTGCCCTTCCTATATTGGACGGTCTAAGATCCAAATAACTAGAACGATCGGACGGTCTCAGTTTCGCGTAAACTAATTAGGGAGTTTATAACCAATCGAACGATCATTCGACTTCTTCACTGGACTAAGATTTTTATTTTTATTCCAAAAGAGTGAATTTGCTTTATAATTCAAATATATGCTTGGTAGCACATATATATATATATATATAACAAGTCTTTTGTTGGAAAACGTGGATAAAACACGAATTATATTAGTCAAGAGCCCTTAGGAGGTTGAGGGGGGTGTTTAAATAGTAAATCCAAAAAACGTGGCCACCTACTCATAGGGCAATGTCTACTTATTATTGGTAAAGAAATTTCACATTTAGCAATATATGCACACACGTGGCATCACATGTATCGCCAAGAATTTCACATTTCAGTGGATGCTTATGTATGTATATTCACTAGAGGACTAAGCAATTGATCATAATAAATACTCGAATAATTATTGATCGTCCAATGTGGAGAGTTTTATAAAACTTGAAGGGGTGAAGAAAGAAAGTTTTCATTTATATAATCAATCATCTAACAGTGTGATTATTATTAATGCATGAATTAAAAGTAATGGTTAATGGCAAAAGTGGTTGAACATTTTGAGTGTAGTGCGGGAACTCTATAGAGCAAAATATGAGGCTGTTTCTTCCTACAATATAATGTCTTTATGGGCTTCCTTACAAGGAGCTATAATGGATCATGTAAAAGCCCATGGGCCGTCATAGTCCATTAAAGTGGCATTGTGGAGGATAAGGAGGAGAATATGCCTTGTTTGCTTTCAACATTCCCCAAAGTCTCGAGGGTTTCATTTCAATAAAGATCTAACCGTCACTCTGCTCTCATCTCCCGTCGCCGGCCATGGAATCTCAGAGGAATTCCTTGATCCCTAGCTTCCTCTATTCCTCGCCCAGGTCTTGTCTTCTCGATCAGATGGCCAACTCCAACCCCAACGCCTCCTTATCCTCTCCGACGGTCTTCTCCCAGAAGAACTTCCTCATCGCGTCTCCCACCGAGCCCGGTAAGGGGATCGAGATGTACTCTCCGGCCTTCTACGCCGCATGTACATTCGGTGGAATCCTCAGCTGTGGTCTCACTCACATGACCGTTACGCCTCTCGATCTTGTCAAGTGCAATATGCAGGTATGCCAACCATTTCTCTTTACTCGACGTCTCTGTGTTTCTAGGTAGGTAGATCTCGCTTTCTTCCGCTGATACATGCTCTTTGGTTTGCTGGGGGAATGTACCGTTTTAGATTCCTCACCTTTCTTGTTGATCAAAACCAAGTCATAAATTGTTCATTATTAGATTGATCCCGCCAAGTACAAGAGCATTTCGTCTGGCTTTGGAGTTTTGCTGAAAGAACAAGGAGCCAGGGGGTTCTTCCGTGGATGGGTTCCTACATTGTTGGGTTACAGTGCTCAGGGTGCCTGCAAGTTTGGTTTCTACGAGTTTTTCAAGAAATACTACTCTGATATTGCTGGACCTGAGTACACTGCCAAATACAAAACCCTCATCTACCTTGCTGGTTCTGCTTCTGCTGAGATCATCGCTGATATTGCCCTTTGCCCATTCGAGGCTGTCAAGGTGCGTGTTCAGACACAGCCAGGCTTTGCCAGGGGAATGTCTGATGGATTTCCCAAGTTTATCAAGTCTGAAGGCTTCGGAGGGTAAGCTTTAGCTCCCAATATAACACTCTCTCTCTCTCTCTCTTGTTAAGACAGTCCTTTGTATGTACCTGATTCCTTTTTCCTGCAGTTTGTACAAGGGAATTGGTCCACTCTGGGGACGTCAGATTCCTTGTAAGTTGTTGCCTCAGCTTTGCTACTATTGCATATTATGGTTTGCATTCCTATTTACTGTTTTAGTTACCAAATGTTTTAATATTTGTAACAGACACAATGATGAAGTTTGCTTCTTTTGAGACTATTGTGGAGATGATCTACAAGCATGCAATCCCAAGGCCGAAGAGCGAGTGCAGCAAGGGTCTACAACTCGGGGTGAGTTTCGCAGGAGGTTACGTTGCTGGGGTGTTCTGTGCTATTGTCTCTCATCCTGCAGATAATTTAGTGTCCTTCCTCAACAACGCCAAAGGAGCAACCGTTGGAGATGTAAGTCTCTCTGTTTCTTTTTCTATCTCTCTCTCGATACAGCTTGTGTTATTACTTAGTGTTGGAGCAATGTTGTGACATGATCCTTTCTACAGGCGGTGAAGAAGATAGGACTGATGGGTCTATTCACAAGAGGGTTGCCTCTAAGAATTGTAATGATAGGGACATTGACGGGAGCACAGTGGGGTATTTACGATGCTTTCAAAGTCTTTGTTGGCCTGTAAGTTCCTTTCTTTGGACCTACTTCGCTTCAGAGGCTCTCTTTCCAACCGCTAATGAATCTTTCTTTTCTTTCAGTCCAACTACTGGTGGTGTCGCTCCTGTGGCTGCCATCACTCCTGCTGAAAGAAAGGCCTAAACAGTGACGAACAACAAAGGGTCTCTCTTACGGTAGCATTTTTCCCTTATTATAAAAAAAATAAGATAACTGGACAATGATGAAAAGATTTGAGTAATTCAGCCTGATCCCTAGTTGATCAGAGCAAAAAGAAATCATTTTTGTGTTCCCAAAATCAGGATAATGTTCTGTGGGCTATACGTGCTTAATGCTATTTTCTTCTTCTTTCATTTTCTTGCTGTTTGTGAACTTCTGTCCACATTTTGTGTTGAAAGTTAGCCGCTTTAGTTCCATTGTTAGATAGATTCTAACATTTCAAGATGAACATCTGATTGAACCACTATTTGTGTGTACAAGTTAACCTGTCAAGGATATGGAGCTCTCGAGGATTCATAAAAATGGCAAGAGGCTAGGAAATAACTTGTTCAAACACACCTTGGTCGAATACCAAATACATGAACTGACTTGCACATTTTCTCTTCATACATGATTATCTAATTTTTAAATACCATATCCATCAAATTTTGAGCGTTTACTCAGCAAGTATTAAAGCACAAACGAAACATCCCATCTTTACAAAAAAATGTCTGGTCTAATAAATTTCCTATTACTTGTTAAAATCAGTGAAACTCATATATACTGAATCATAAGCTGGCAAAATTTGAGATCCACGAACGGTTTGTTTCTAAAACAATAATTCGCAAAAAGGGCCTAACCGATGAACTTTTAAAACAGTACCCTGCATATTTTAAAACGTTCAGTGTTGGTATAAATCTTACAAGTTTGGAAACTGTGTGTTTAGCTGCCAAGCACAGCATCACCCAACTGTTCATCTTTCTCTGCTAACTTACCTCTTTTTCTTGCTGCTTGCTTTGGCTGCGTTGGACTTTGAAGGTGTAGCTATCACATAAATGAACAGAACGACAAAACGAGACCAGCAAATAATATCTAGCCACCAACCTCTGTGACATGATCAAAATAAAGTAGTTACACAGGTAAGCCCGAGAACTAAGACATCTGATGTTTTTTTTAATTAATACAAGGCGATTGAGAAATCAGGTTACCTTAGCCTAATGATTTATTTGGGCACCGAGAGTAACATCCGAGGTTAAGGATGTGTAATGAGAAATGATGCTTTTACCAAGTAAAGTTTATCAGGCGGAGGTCTTTCCGCAAAGATGTGTAGAGATAGTAGTGGAGTTGCGTATGTTTGCTACAAACAAGAAAAAAAATGATATGGCAGACATAAGTTAAGAGTAGGGAATGAGTTGCGTAATGAAGAAAGCTTAGGAATGAGAAACCTGTAGAGTAGTCTTGGTGGGGATACGGAAAGTAACAAGAGCAGGTGCACCGTAGAAAACTCCCTTAAGCTTGGCGGCCAATTCGAAAGAATACCTCCAGTGCATGAATGAAAGGCACTTATGTTATGGGTAAGGGGAATTCTCACCAAGTGTTTCCACTAACAACTTCAAATCTGGCTTTATCCCAGCTACTATCTGTTAGAGTCACATCATAGGCCGTCCTGAGATTCAACACCAATATATCAAACAACACTTGACCCATCGGATTCGGATCAAACAATAAATCCTTGCAACACAGAAGCAGATGGCTATATTCATTCCGACTCGTAAATACCCTTGACTTGATCACAAAAGTAAGCAATATGTACTAAACAGATCAAATTACACATTGGTTCAATGCATCAATTACGACAAGGCAAAGAAGACTGACGAGGATCCTTGGTTCTAGATGTCGATGGAAACCAAAACGTAGATTTGAGTCGCTTTCTTGTGGACAACCATGAAAGAAGCTGAGAGAAAGACCGCCATGGATGCGATCATAAATTTAGCTGCGGAGATGGCCATAACAAAATGCCAAACAGATCTTCCCTTGTCCGTCCAGTTTTGTTTTGAAGAGAAATGGAGTGAAACTGAAGAGGATCAATCCCAGTGGTATTGGGCCTTAATTATGAGCCCATTTAATTCCAAAGAAACGACACACAGTTCCCTCGTCGAAGATGAAAACAGCACGACAGCTGGAGTCATGAGATGTTCGTTTCGGCGTATAACGCTGCAAAACAGAAAGAAGCAATCCCAGAAATGCCGTTTAAATTCTTCATGGACGCAACTACCTTCTCCTCCTTCTTCCAATGGCGACCACCGGATTTGGCATTCTCTCTTCCGTCGGATTACGCATCGGAGAGAATCATAAGCATTCCCTAACCCTACCCCTGCCTCGCCGGCTCTCCGTTTCAGTCACCGCTTTTAGCTTAGACCAGTGGAGAATCCCGAGGCGTGTGGACTACGATAAGAGCTTCTCGGACTACCTCGATGCGGCTAGGGATTTCATCAGGCCGGAAGACAATAGCCCGTCTCGCTGGTTCTCTCCCCTGGAAACCAAGGCTCGATGTGACGGCGCCCCGCTACTTCTGTTCCTGCCTGGTTAGTCCCTTCATTTCCCAATTTATCACTCCTCAGCGAAGAAAGGGGATTGCTCAGTTTCAGAAACCATTGTGTAGGTATCGACGGAAATGGACTCGGGCTAATAAGGCAGCATCAGAAACTTGGACAGTGAGTACCTCAAAAGGGAAGATTCTATCTCGTACTATAATTCTTGATGTATGCTTGTTTTTTCTTGCCTTTGTAGGATGTTTGATATCTGGTGCTTGCACATCCCTCCCAGCAATCGTTCTACATTCACAGGTTTTTCCTCCTTTTCATTCTGTCAACTGCTTAGATTATTGTTGCCCAGATGATCATTTGTCTAACACATATTGAATGCTTTAGATCTAGTCGCCATGGTTGAAACAACTGTCAAATCTCATAATCAAACATCACCCGGCAAACCCATTTATCTTGTTGGAGAATCGCTTGGCGCCTGCGTAGCACTCGCCGTTGCGGCCTGTAACCCTGACATTGATCTTGTCTTGATTCTTTCAAACCCAGGTGACGTTGATGTTGTCTTATTATATGCTCATTACTAGGATTTTTGCATTTTGAGGTGTTAGATTTTGATGAATCAATCTCAGTCTAGTGTCCACACGCTGACACATGGTTGTTTGAACTCATATATTGGTTACATGGTTATATGCCAACTTTGTGAGCGTATGAATTTACCGGCTGATTATATCTCTAGTTAAATCGGAAAAGAAATGAAGGAATGGCCTTCTTACCTTGCACTGAATTCTTCTCCACGTCGTTAAGATTGATCTAAAGAGTATTGTTGCATTTGCAGCTACGTCATTTGGAAATTCGTCGCTGCAACATCTTGCTCCCCTGGTTAAAGTCTTACCAGACCAACTTGATCTTGCATTTCCTTCGGTTTTAGGCTTGATTCCAGGTTAGCTTAAATTAATCCATTGTCATATTTTGGAACTTTGAGAAACAAATGGGCCCTTCCGTTAATTTAAAATCTTTCCACTAGATGGTCTAACATCTTCAGAAATTCCAATCAATATCCTGGTTGAATGTATACTTTGAATTATTAACATGTGAGTTTTAGTAATAGAAACATGGTTTTTTTCATAGCTGCATAAAAGCTCTATTGAATTTTAAGGTGGCCCTTTTAAAAGGATGATTGCTCACTGGGTCAGGGGGCTTCCGGAGGACGAAACAGCTGCAAACATTTATCAAGATTTTGTGACAACATCGACATTCACTTCTGTAGGTGACAAGCTCATTTATGGTAGGCCGTTATTTTTACAATGTTGTCAAATTTGATTAAGAATCTGACTATGCAGATCCTTGCTGATACATTTCGGAGAGAAACACTTCTGTGGAAGCTCCAGTTGCTTGATGCCGCTGCTCTGTTTGCGAATGCACATCTTCATCTAGTACAAGCTCAGACTCTAATTCTATCTAGGTTCGTGGTATCCATCAAATCACAGGTTCCTCTAATAATCATTGATATTTTTACCAGAGTATAGCAAGTAGGTTGAGCTAACTTGTTTGTAAATTACAGCGGAAATGACCAAATACTACCCAGTAAATATGAAGGCAAACGACTTCGCAAAAAACTGCCTAAATGTGAAGTCCGTTCATTCAAAGACAATGGCCATTGCCTTTTTCTGGTATATTTATCTTGGCTCTCTTCTTTCTGCGTCTTTCATTTAAATAAAACGGCCAAACACTAAATTTGATCTCATTCAAAGTTGTAATCTGCTGTGCTTCCTAAACATCTGCCTTTGCTTTTGAATATGACAGGAGGATGGCATTGATCTGGTCAGTATCATAAAGGCCACTTCTTTCTACCGGCGTGGGTCTCATCAAGATTACGTTTCCAACTACATTCCACCAACCATCTCTGAGTTTAACAAATGTTATGGGGTCAACAGGTTACTACACATAAATGTCTTGCATGATTACTGTAGTAGAAAAGAAACAGTTTGATTGATCTTGATTTCTTTTGTGGCGATATAGGCTTCTTGAGGTGATCATGGGCCCCGTGTTTCTGTCGACTACAGAAGATGGGAAAGTGGTGAGAGGGCTTGGGGGAATACCATCGGAAGGACCTGTACTGTTGGTGGGCAATCACATGCTACTGGCGAGTGACAAAATATCACTCCCAGGTCAATTTGTTCTTGAGAGGAACATCAACTTGCGGCCTCTCGTGCATCCCATGATGTTTACGAGAATGAGAGATGGATTGTTACCTGATGTGTCAGTTTATGACACGCTCAGGATGATGGGGGCGGTCCCCATCTCGGCCACTCACCTCCATAATCTCTTGTCTGCAAAAGCCCATATTCTGTTGTTTCCAGGAGGCATCCGGGAAGCTCTACACCGGAAGGTGAGTAGTTATCTACTCGTTGGTTTTCCGGAGTGGAGTCTCATAAATGCCAGCAGATACTTTTGGCATCCGAATGTGGTTGTTATATATCAGTATGATCCTTGGGTTGTATTTCATTGTCGAGGTAGTGAAAACAAGTTATCAGAATTTGTACTCAATAACAGGGAGAAGAATACAAGTTGATGTGGCCAGAGAAAGCAGAGTTTGTGAGAGCGGCAGCCAAATTTGGAGCCAAAATAGTGCCCTTTTGTGGGGTTGGAGAAGATGATTTCTTAAGAGTAAGCACGTTTTGCATCCATGTCATGTGTAATATATAGGTGGTGTGACAGAGTGTAATGAATGCAGGTAGTTTTGGACTACAATAGCCAGATAAAGGTTCCAATTGTTAAAGAGGTGCTAAAAAGAGTGACAGAAGAAAGCCCGGGGGTTAGGTAATGTGAATGGAATTTAGTAGAGTAGCATGTGGTGGTAATATAAGTTGTTGAAATGGACATTGTTGGGTGTTTCAAAGGGGAAGCGTGGAAGGAGAAGAGGGGAACCAAGACTTCCACATGCCAGGAGTGATACCAAAGTTGCCAGGGAGATACTATTACTTCTTTGGGAAGGCGATAACAACGGGAGAGGAAGAGTTGAAGGACAGAGAGAAGGCGAAGGAGGTGTACGCACAAGTGAAGAAGGAGGTTGAGAGATGCATAGAGTTTATGAAGCAGAGAAGGGAGGAGGATCCTTACAGACCTCTCTTGTCCCGTCTCCACTATCATCTTCAGCACGGCCTCCTCACCCAAGTCCCCACTTTCCCCTTTTGAATACCTTGAGACAATTGAATTCTGTTTGTTTGGAAAAGGTTGATTTCACATCATGAGCCGTGTGCAAATAAAAGTCGTATTCCATAACATTTGGGCTCTCATGAATCATGATATCAGAGCGCCCACATTCTCAAATTCCTATACAAACAACGCTATCACTTTTTGGGGTAAACTATGGGTCCTAAAGGAAGCCTAGTGCTGTATCAACTCGGGAATGAGCTTGAGGAGAAAGGAGAGCTCTCTCTCGGAGAAGTTTGGCTTTGGCTTATTAGTATCAGCAGCGTCTCTGTTCATCATCTCCCTCACGGCCTCGGTCATCTCCTCCACATGATCCACGATCACTCCTTCAATTCCCATCAAATGCTGCATATACACAGCCTCTGCTACGTTGTTGAGCTTGCCGTAGGTCATGAGGGAGAGCTTGGATTCTTTTATCTTGTTGACGACAGCAGGGTTCCGGAATACTCCCTTCACCTCCGACACAATCCCTTCAAGGCCTCCTTCTACGCATACTTTGATTGCTTCCTCCAGAGAGTTCCTTCTCGCGTCGTGGTACATCTGTGTTCCTCCGTTGGTCAAGAAGAAGACCTGTTCAGTCCAGAGCACGTAAGTTAACGAGGGAACTTGTGTCTAGCTTTTTGGATGAGAGATGTATGGCATTTGACTTACGGGGTAGGTGGTTTGTAACTTCCTGACAAGAAGGGCAGCATCAGGGTGAAAGCTGGAGAAGATGATGGGCCTGTCCTTTCCATAAGCAGACACAACCTGTCACATTCATTACCCTGTTAATTGATGCCAACCAACCTAAAGAGGGTCAAGTAAATGTACCTGCAGGATTGGGAGGAGAAGACGGGAGAGATGATCGGAGGTGTAGAGGATGTTGTCGTCAAGTTTGAGCTCGATGTTGAAACCCATTTTGGGATCCACTTTCTCAAAAGCCTCCTTGAGGGTACAGAAAGGGTCGTCTCCTTGGACGCTCCATTTGAGGATCTTTCCTTCCTTTGACTTTCTCAGCAATGGCTTCCCTTTTTCCCCTGTTTCCCTCTGTGGCCCGTAAGACATGAACTCTGACAAGCTAAGCTCCGTCACTCTCTTCTCGTAAACCACTCCTTCTTCCTCGGAGAAGATGAAGTCGTCGTGGAATATGACTGGGCAGCCATCTCTGGTGACCTGAGGAAGGTGATGGAGGAAATCTCTTATTAGTCCTTTTACTTTAATTTATTTTATTTTCCGGACGGACAAAAAAAAAAGTCAATGAATTAGTCCCCACGTGGTTAGGCCGGCGGTCACGTGGAGGGACAAAAAAGCAGCGAACAGACACCGAACGAACATGAAAAAGAAAGAAAAAAAACCTGAACATCGAATTCGATGAAGTCGAGAGGGAGTTTCGAAGCGGCAGTGAAGGAGAGGATTGAGTTCTCCTTGAGAGCAGAGAATCTCGGATCCGGAGACTGCAACATGTTCATGCCGTGCCCTCTGTGTCCTACCACCAGAAACTTTGGGATCTTGAAAGCCCCAGGAGCTTTGCTCAATTCAACAACACCAGGCACGAAACGAGAGGAGCAGAGGGATGGGTGGTTATCAGGGAAATGGTCGAGGATGGGCACTTCCGACACATGAATGGCTTTCAGAGACATTCTTCTTAGCTCTTTTGAGGAGAGAGAAAATAAAATAGAGACAAGATCTGTGGGATACGAGATTTGTGGAGAATGGCTTTGGGGAGGGAGGCGGATTAAAAGAAGAAGCCAAGATTGGGATCTTGGAATATTCTGAGGATCGCTACGTCATCATCATTCGGTTCCTAATAACAGTCAAATTTAGATTATCCTTTTTGGATATTCTAAGAGAAAACACTCTCTCTTTCCTGGTTGGCTCCTTGCCTCTGGGCTCTCCTGGGCCGTCGATGCTGACACCTTCTAGTCTAGTCTCTATTGCATCCTATTCTTATTCGGTTCCCAATAGGCTTTCCTCGAATATTCTCAAGCATATTACCCTATCTCTCTCTCCAATTCTCTCTACATGTCATTTAGTTCGTCATAATGGTTAATGTGTATTTTTGGTCAGTAATACCTTGAGCACATGTCCAATTCTGAGTTAAACACTCTCCAATCCAAACCATATACTATATTGATAAAAGATATGATATCATTTGTCACGTATGTAGTTTCCTAATATGTATATATATTATATCTTTAATTTCTTGTGATTTGGTTTGTAATTATGACCTAAAAACTCTAAAATGGAGAAAGGGCTAGCTTCCAATACAAGTAAAATTGTCCAAATCCGAAGCTTTATTGGGATTTTGATAGGTTAGTTATTGAGAGCGAGCCAATTCTGTATCAATACCGCAGAAGGAACAAAGGTAAAGGACTACAGGGCAATTAAGGAAAAGAGCAGGGTGTTAAGTGAGTCATCAATTGTCCGAAGAATCTGGAAGACAAGCCACGTCACTAAATAAAGTAGGGAATCAGCTAGCAGAGGAAGGATATAAAGGAGAGGTTGTTGGGATCTGATCCTTATCATTGGAGTCGTGATCTTTGTTGTTTTGTGAGGAGGAGAGCTGTCACTCTCTTGGTCCTCTTTTTGCCTTAGTTCTTTTTGCTATTTTAGGATTTTGTGAGCTTTTGTAATCAGAACGTTAGAGGGAAGTCATATAATAAAGAAGAGTATTATTCATTGATTTCTTGTTCCAAATACAACACCTATCAACTTGGTATCAGAGCACGGCTCGATTCAAGGGAAGTCACAAGAGAAAATGGGCGAACACACTCCACTCACACCGGTTACGGAAGCGTCTCAGGAACAGTCACCGGTGGTCTCCAATCTCAACTCGCAAGATTCTCAGTTCCAGTCGACCATGATGGAAATGATGTGGCGAATCATCAAAAGGTTTGAAGAAGAAGACGAAGAGAAGATAAAGCAAAGGCAGACAAAGGAAGCGCCTTCTGCTTCAGGGAACGCATAATCGTCAAGGTACGTACCTCCGACGGTGCAAAGGGCCGAGAAAGCTCTGATGTACAACCCCATGGGACCGTCATCGTACCCGGACCAATCGTACCCACCGCAGAGGCCATATCAACCCACGCGACCCTACACCCAGCTCTTCCCCGACCGGAAGACCGAAGCTGAGTCAGATCCCAGTTTGACCCCGGTGGAAAAAGGGCCAGGATTGCAGCCACGAACAACTCACCGCCTGGACCTTCCGGTGTTCGAAAGGGCGGAGGTCGAAGACTGGATCTCTAGGATGGAGCAGTTCTCTGAGGTGGGGAACTACAGTGAATATGAGAAGATGTCGGAGGTACGGTGTTGCTTCGCCAGAAAGGCGCTGCGATGATATCTATGGCAAAAAGACAAGGAGCCATTCGGAAGTTGGGATAAGTTGAAGGAAAGGATTGGAATGTAATTCTCAAAAGATCGAGGTGCCTCCGCGGGTAGACGGCTGTTAGCCCTACGATAAACAGGCTCAGTCGATGACTATTGTGAAGAGTTCATCAACATCGCCGCTCTCGCACCCAATCTGCCCGATGAGACCCTTGAGCTGGCCTTCATGGCAGGTCTCAAGGCCAAAATAAGCGCGGGGATCCAGATCTTCGAGCCGGAAGGGTTACAGAGGATGATGTTCTATGCTCGAAAGGTGGAAGCTTACGAGAACTCCGGCGATACACCACCAACGGAAGGTGTGTACGGCGGTATGGAGAGGATGGGCCAACAAAAGAACTCAGGCCCAATAAGCTCTGGAAAGGGGAAAATGAGTTTTGGGTCTGCGAGTTACAAGCCCACCAACGTGGGTAATGGTAATCAACAGACAACGGTGATGAAGGGAGGAGCGAACCCTAATGCGGCCAACAACCACAATCAGATCAAACCCCCATTTCGGTGACTGACTCCGGCGGAGATAGCTTACCGGAAAGCGGAGCAACCGTATTTTCAGTGTGATAAGAAAGGGCACTCAAGCCAGACATGCCCTCACCAGAACATATAGCTGCGAATCCTAGAAGCAGATGGAACGGATAAGGAATGGGATGGAATCGAAGAGGTTGGAGATGTCGATGTCGATCTCGAGTTAGCAGAGTGTGGAGTTGCAGAGCTCTCATTAAACTCGATGGTTGGCATCTCATCACCCAGAACCATGAAGCTCAGAGGCCGAATCTAAGGGGAAACTGTAGTTGTTATGATAGACAGTGGGGCTACCCATAACTTTTTGTCAGCAAAAGTAATCCAAAGGTTGGGGATTCAAGTGGAGCTGACGATGGGATATGGGGTGGTCACCGGAACAGGAGCCAAGGTACAAGGGGAAGGGGTTTGCAATGAGGTGCATATGGAGATGCAGAACGTGAGCTTGGTAAGTTCCTTCATACCCTTGGAGCTGGGAAATGTGGGTGTGATACTTGGCGTACAATGGTTAGAGACGTTGGGAGAGGTAAGAGCTAACTGGAAGCTACAGAGAATGAGATTCAAAGTGACAGGACAGGAAATCACACTTCAAGGAGAACCAAGTATGTGCTGTGCGGCAATCTCGATGAAAGCTCTGTGGAAGGCACTGAATGATGAAGGAGAGGGTATGATAATAAAATTTGGAGGTTTGCAGGTGAAGCGAGAGGAATCCAACCTGCCTGCACTTATTGCCTTACTGCTCATGGAGTTTGCAGGGGTCTTTGAGGAATCCAAACAACTGCCTCCTTCACGGGGAAGAGAGCATGCCATTGAGTTGATACCAGGAGCTCAGGCGGTCAGTGTAAGGCCTTTTAGGTACTCTCAGATACAAAAGGAAGAGATAGAGAAGCAAGTCTCAACCATGGTAGCAACGGGGATCATACAGGTTAGCCGAAGCCCTTTCTCCAGCCCTGTCTTGTTGGTAAGAAAGAAAGACAAGAGCTGGCGTTTCTGTGTTGATTATCGAGCTTTGAACAAGGTGACGGTGGGAGATAGTTACCCCATTGCGATGATCGACCAACTTCTGGATGAGCTGCATGGAGCTGCGGTGTTCTCCAAGTTGGACCTTACCTCAGGGTATCATCGGATCTTGGTAAGGGCTGAAGATGTGCCGAAAACTGCGTTTCGTACTCATGACGGGCATTATGAGTTCATGGTCATGCTCTTTGGACTCAAAAATGCCCCTGCCACCTTCCAGGCCCTCATGAATGATGTATTCAGGGAGTTGCTTTGGAAGTGTGTGCTAGTGTTTTTTGACGATATCCTGGTTTACAGTAAATCTATGGAAGAGCACTTGAAGCATTTGAGGATATTGGGGTTGCTAAGGGAGCACAAGCTCTTCGCTAATAAGAAAAAGTGTTTATTCGGCAGACCTGAAGTGGAGTACTTAGGCCATGTTATCTCAAAAAAAGGGGTAGCTGCTGATGAAGACAAGATTAGGGCCATGAAAGAATGGCCACTCCCCAAGAATGTGAAAGCGCTGAGAGGGTTCCTTGGGTTGACTGGGTATTACCGTAATTTCGTGCAGGGCTATGGGGAGATTGCAAGACCCTTGACCCTGTTGCTCAGGAAGGATCGGTTTATATGGAATGAGGAAGCCACCGAGGCGTTTCAGAAATTGAAGAAGGCAATGTCCATTGTACCAGTGCTGGGGTTAGCTGATTTTCTACTCTATTTGTCGTGGAATCTGACGCCTCAGAAGGAGGACTTGGAGCAATCCTCATGCAGAACCAGCGACCATTGGTTTACTTTAGCTAAGCTCTTATGGAGAGGCAGAAGCTCAAGTCTATCTACGAATGGGAATTGATGGCAATTGTGTTTGCTATCCAAAAATGGAGACATTATCTGCTTGAGAGAAAATTCTTAGTACGAACCGACCAGAAGAGTTTGAAATACTTGTTGGAGCAAAGGGAGGTGAACTTAGACTACCAGAAATGGGTAACCAAGATCCTGGGGTTTGATTTTGACATTCATTACAAGCCCGGATTGGAGAACACGGTTGCGGATGCTCTCTCACGACGAGAAGGTACGGCTGAGATCCTTGCTCTTTCTATACCTGTCGCAATACAATTAGAACAGATAGGAACTGAGGTAGACAAGGGTATGGAACTGTCCAAGGTTAAGGCTGAGATTATGGAAGGTAATACAACATATCTTGAGTATGAAGTAGTGCAAGGAAGGCTGTTGAGGAATGGGAAGTTAGTACTGCCGGCTACATCTAGTCTGATAGGGGTCATAGTAAGGGAATTCTATGATAGTCCCTTAGGCGGTCATGGAGGAGCGCTAAAGACTCAAAAGAGAATATTAGACATCTTCTTTTGGAAAGGAATGATGGGAGATATAAAGAAGTATGTGGCAGCTTGCCAGGTTTGTCAAAAGCACAAGTACTCCACCTTGGCTTCAACTGGTCTCTTGCAGTCCTTACCAATTCCAAGCAACATTTGGGAAGATGTGTCTATGGACTTTGTGGAGGGCTTACCCAAATCATAAGGTTACAGCGTGATCATGGTAGTTGTGGACAGGTTCACTAAGTACAGCCACTTCATCAAAATGAAACACCCTTTTGAAGCAGCAGGAGTGGCGCAAATCTTTGTACAATAAGTAGTAAGGCTACATGGATTCCAAGAACATTAGTCTCTGACCGAGATACAGTCTTTACGGGAAAATTTTGGACTGAGTTGTTCAGGTTAGCAGGGACCAAGCTGTGCTTCACTACGGCCTACCACCCACAGTCGGATGGCCAGACAGAAGTAACCAACAGAGGAATGGAAACATTTCTAAGGTACGCTAGTGAGAAGCCACATACGTAGGGCGGGTTCTTACCTTGGGCAGAATATAGCTACAACACCTCCTTTCATAAGTCAATTCGGATGACACCCTTCAAGGCGGTTTATGGCAGGGATCCGCCGACTCTACTCAAGTATGAAGCGGGATCAACATCTAATGCAGTGTTGGAGGACAGGCTATTGGAAAGAAATGAGATGCTCCAAAGGATTCACCAACATTTGATGAGGGCTCAACAATTAATGGAAAGGCAAGCCAATAACCATAGGCGTGATGTGGAGTTTCAGGTGGGAGAACTGGTTTTTGTCAAGATCAGACCGTATAGACAGCGGTCCCTGGCCAGAAGAAGCTATGAAAAGCTATCACAGAGATTATACGGGCCGTTTAAAGTGATTGAACGGATTGGGGCAGTAGCGTACAAGCTGGAGCTTCCGGCTGGGGCAAGGATTCACCCCTCTTTCCATGTGTCTAAACTCAAGAAGGCCATTGGGAGTGAGTTGGAACCAGCGTCCTTGCCTCCACAACTGACTGAAGAGTTTGTATTAGAGGCTGAACCTGAGGCAGTAGTGGGAAGCAGAGTCAACAAGGAGTCGGGACAGGAAGAGATTCTGGTAAAATGGAAAGGGTTGCCTGATTGTGACTGCACGTGGGAGTGGAAAGGAGTTATCAAACATCAATTTCCTAACCTAGACCTTGAGGATAAGGTCAGTCTCAAAGGGAAGGGTGTTGATAGGTTGGTTATTGAGAGCGAGCCAATTCTGTATCAATACCGCAGAAGGAACAAAGGTAAAGGGCTATAGGGCAATTAAGGAAAAGAGCAGGGAGTTAAGTGAGTCATCAATTGTCAGAAGAATCTGGAAGACAAGCCACGTCACTAAATAAAGTAGGGAATCAGCTAGCAGAGGAAGGATATAAAGGAGAGTCTCTTGATCCTCTTTTTGCCTTAGTTCCTTTTGCTATTTTAGGATTTTGTGAGCTTTTATAATCAGAACGTTAGAGGGAAGTCATAATAAAAAAGAGTATTATTCATTGATTTCTTGTTCCAAATACAACACCTATCAGATTTCAAACGGGCCAGCCAGAGCCTCCTATGTTAAAGCCCATTAAACTTGATAGACGCAAATTTTAGACGAGTAGAAGAGCAGTGTTGAAGGTTTGAGAAATGGTGGAGTGAGGAGCTACCAAAGTACCATTAAAGTCTTTAATCGTCTGCATTTTGTTACTAAAACCTCAACAATTATTGATTCTTCGTTTTGAATGTCGGCAAGGAATTAGTCTTTTGGAGTATTCTACAACCAAAAAAATAAAATAAAACTTTGAGCTGTTTTATAATTCAGAAGCTATGGAGTGTTATGAAATGATTGGAGGACGAAACATAAGAGATAAAATCCCTTTAATAATATTAAAAAAAGGCCAGAGAAATTAGAATAGGAAAGCAGGGCAGATCCGTTGGTCGACATTAATTGATACGAACGCTTCAGTTTTTAATTCTCTCATGTTCTTGTCTTTTTCAATCTCACCAGGGCCGTTACGCTTCTTCGCGACCCAGTATCTTCTTCATCTTGTCTCTTCCCAGAGTCGATTCTTTTTGTGAAAAGAAATGGCGGAAAAGGAAGTGATTCGTCTGGAGCCCGAATCCGTCGTCCCTATCCTCAAACCTAAGCTCATCATGACCTTGGCTAATCTCATTGGTCAGTTTCTTCTTTCCCTATTTGCTAGGTCTCCACATTGAAATTGAAAAGAAAGAAAGTTTTTACCTATTGAAATCGATTTCAAAAGGCTGATGATGATTCTTCCACAGTCTCTCCAATCCTTCTCATTTGGTCAGATTCGTGTTTGTTTTGCAGAACATAGCAATGATAGGCAAGAATTCCTCAAGCTCTGCAAGAGAATTGAATACACTGTTCGTGCTTGGTACAACCTTCAGTTTGAAGATTTGATGGTATTTTTCTTCTTCTTATCTTTCTTTGCTTTCTCCTTGCTTCTCATTTGTCACGCCTTTTGCATCTCCAGCAACTCTACTCTCTCTTTGATCCTGTACACGGTGCTCAGAAACTCCAGCAGCAGAACCTCACTCCTCAGGAAATTGATGTGCTTGAACAAAATTTCCTCGCTTACTTGTTTCAGGTACTCACTTCACTCCTTATGCTTATCTATCTATGTCACTGTTCTTCAATGTCTTCTTTTTTCCTTCACAAGGTTATGGAGAAGAGCAACTTTAAAATAGCAACTGCTGAGGAGATCGAGGTTGCACGCACTGGCCAGTATCTTCTCAATCTTCCCATCAAAGTTGACGACTCAAAGGTTTTGACAAAGATCACTAACCCTTTTCGGGATTCTCTTTAACACTTTTCTTCCTTTGATGGATATAGCTTGACAAGAAGCTACTCAAGAGATTTTTTGAGGACCACCCACAGGAAAACCTCCCAGACTTTTCTGATAATGTAAAGTTTTGAGTTTGGAAATAAACATTTCAAAATTGTAGTTTCCTTTTACTTTCTTGATGGCCGTGGAGCGACATGTGCCTCATCTGTTGAGAGAACTAATCGTATTTTCCCATTTTTGTAGTATGTCATCTTCAGACGTGGTATTGGACTGGATAGAACCACAGATTACTTTTTCATGGAGAAATTGGATGTCATCGTTTCACGTTTTTGGTCCTATCTTATGAGAGTCACTAGGTAAGCACAAGTTTCCCAGTGTAGTCTTTCTTAAAGTTCATAGTGGTTAAATATTATGCATTTGATTACCTTTTGGTTCTTAAAACCGATGTTTACCACCGCATTGGATCACAGGTTAGAGAAGTTACGTGCTAATAGGCCAAGCAGACTTCCCAAGAAAGATCCAAAAAAAGATGATGAGACAAACCCTGAAGCAGATGATGAGGACATGTATGTGGAGCGCATTCGCCTTGAGAATACACAATTGAGGTTGCCTTCAGTATCCCTCGCTTGTTGTGATTTGCTTTCATCAGCCCAACTTTAGCTATGCTGGAAAACTGTATATTTATTTAATGGCTTTTCTCTTGACGAATTTAGCTTTAAGAGTTTCTTGAGTAAGCTTACAATACAGGAGCCTACGTTCGATAGAATGATTGTCGTTTATAGGTAAGGTTTATGGATGCCTTGTTTCAGCTATTTTTTCCTTATTGAACTTGTGGTTAAAGCTTGCGGTTGATGTTGTTGCAGGCGAGCTAGCTCGAAAACAGATGTAGAACGGGGTATTTACGTCAAGCATTTCAAAAACATTCCTATGGCCGACATGGAGATTGTGCTGGTAAGTTTCTGTACTTGCCTTCTTTCTCTTTGAATGCTGAATGTTGTAGCAACAAAAATTGCAAAGTAGCTGCAGTAACATTAACATCAACATGTTTGTGCAGCCTGAGAAAAGAAACCCTGGCCTGACTCCAATGGATTGGGTCAAATTTCTGATATCTGCCGTAGTTGGTCTGGTTGGTCTCCTTAGCAGACTCTTTTATGTTTTTTTGGGTTCATGTTTTACGTGCCTATCTTGTTTATCATATCTTGTTTATCATATGATTTTTTCTACAGGTTGCCGTGTTTACTTCAGTTGAGATGCCGAAAGCAGATCCATGGGTAATTATTGCCATTCTCTCCACAGTGGTTGGTTATTGTGCGAAAACATACTTCACGTTAAGTGCTTTATTTTTTTCCCTACCTTCATTCTTCTTCGTTAAGCGAATAGTTACTTATCGCAAGTTGTTTACTTCAGGTTCCAGCAGAACATGGCGACGTACCAGAACTTGATAACACAGTCAATGTATGATAAACAATTAGACAGCGGGAGGGGAACGCTACTACACTTGTGTGATGACGTAATTCAGCAAGAAGTAAGTTCCTGCATAAATCTGATGTATATCACATGAGTGTGAAATAATGCCTTTGGAATAGAAACAAAAGGCTCATTTGGGTTGCATGTGTAGGTAAAAGAGGTGATGATTTCCTTCTACATCCTCATGGAGCAGGGGAAAGCTACCTTGGAGGTGCATAACACTAAATTTACTATTGTTATTGTCTGTTATCATCAGAGTGCTGACTTGAGATCCTCTGATTGTGTGGGAAATAGGATCTGGATCTTAGGTGCGAGGAACTGATAAAGGAAGAGTTTGGTGCGAGGTGTAACTTTGATGTAGATGATGCAGTCCAGAAGCTAGAGAAGTTGGGGATCGTTTCCCGGGATACCATTGGAAGGTATTACTGCATGGGGCTGAAGCGAGCCAACGAGATCATAGGGACCACCACGGAGGAGCTTGTTCTGAAAGCCAAACAAGGCGTCACCCCTTCTTGAATTTACCTCTTCTTGTCAACATTTGTACTCCCCCTCATTTCATTAAAACTCTAAGTTACTGTGTGTGGTCGGTTGTTACTAAATCCAAGTGCAACACATCAAATTACCAAAAGAATTGTTTGATGTAATGATGTGAGCCAATACAACATCCAATATTGAACTACTGCTTAAGGCAGACAAGTCCATAAAACTTTTTTAAGGAAGACCACAAAAGGTCTCTATTCCTAGCTATAGATAGCTCAGCGTCTATATATATATATATATATATCACATGGATCCTGTTGTCCTCTCCATAAGCTCAGGCTCAGCTACTGTAAGAACAAAAAAAAAAAAATAGATATAGACAAATGAAGTCAAATATCCCAATAACCAAAAGCAAATAAACTGTTTTGCCTCCCAAACAACTGGGACCAAACTGACCTTGTACATCTTGATTTACTGTTGCCTAGAGATGGCGCTAATTTGTTCCCTCTAAAGATTACCATGGCTGCCCAGCATAAAACGTAAGTAGTCACCAACTAATAAGCATTGGAAAAACTGATTGAAAAATGTTGAGGAGCTTACACTCGGGGAAGATGGATCTCTTGAAGGAGCAACAATCTAGCTTTGTTAACGTTGGTGAACCAAAGGCAAATATGATCCTCAAGATCCTTGAGTTGATGGGTGAGGTTAAGGTGGCTCTTGCGAAGCTGTTTCACAATCTCCTGAACTGAATACACGTCCCTCCCCCTCTCCAATCCAAGGCGAATGAAAAGCTTGTCGTATTCAATCCCCGTGTGCAGGCGGGAGACAAGACGGTCAATGGTGTCGAGATCCTTGTTGAGTACAAAAGTTCCCTTGGCAGCAGCATTGAGCTGAGAAATGTTAGTTAACTCCTTCTTCTTGAAGCTGTGAGGGAGGTAGGGACTGCACAGGGGACCTGCAACAACAAGGGTGGGAAGTGCATGAGTGGCAATCAAAGCCGCAGAAGCAGCAACCCCAACAACAACAGCAACAAGACATAAGGCAGAACCAGCTGTGGCATGGTGCAGGAGGCGGACCCGTGATCTCGACTTGCGGAGACGGCTGTCCAGTTTGTGCTTGAGCTGGGAGAAGCATAATTGAGTGTCTCGGAAGCTGTGAGATTCGGGAGATGAGAAAGGGTTTTCAAAGGTGTCGAGGTGAAGGAAGACGTTGAATGCCAAGTTACAGAGGGAGTCGTCAATGTCGTGGGAATCACCGGGGAGAATGTCGAAGAGGTCAAAGAGGGGAGTGTAGAGGTGGCGAGCAGTGTGGACGCTTTGGTAGAGATTCAAGCAAAGGCGGGTGGCGTTTTCGCTGTGTTGGAAGTAAGTGGAGATGAGATGGGTGAGTGTAGTTGGCTTGGCGTGGCTAAGAGCTTCTTGGACGCATTCCTTGTTCGGTTGGAGCACCTGAGAAAGAAGCAGCTCGATGTCCGGCTGGATGAGCAGATCATGTTGAGCGGCGGGATCGACCACGTGAACCCGCGAACGTATGTCGTGGTAGGAGGGGGTTTGAAAAGCATGAGCCAACTCGCGGCTGAGATTAAAGGTGGGCGACGGATTGGAAACGTTTCTTGAAGGGGAGGCCACGCCCTCTGCAAAGACCAACTCTTTTAGGCATTTCAACAAACACGTGGTGGGCGGTTTCGGAATGAACCAAAAACAGAGAGAATCGGACAAGACACGCGTACCTAGGGAAGGATGGGGAGGAGGGTCGTCGCCGAGAGAGGCCCCCGGAGAGGCTGAGTTAAAGGAGAGACAGTGCGGCATCTAGAAGATTGAAACTGATTCATGAATGGAAAGGTAGCTAGTGTTGAAGATGTTCGCAGAGTTCTGAGAATGATGCACAGAGGAAGTTAAGAAATGGCATTTGATCCACACTGTTACTTGTGCCTATACTTTCATATCAAAAACATTACTTCGCCATGAACCTCATTATCAAAGGAAGTGAAGCGTTGTTGGAACTTGAGGTTAAAGAAAAACCTCACCGCATTTGTATTTTTTATTCGTAAAAGATACTGGTTCAAACCGGTTCAAACCAATAAAAGATCATGTTGATATCAGTACGAAAACCTCCAAGGTGGCTAGCACTTGCACTTTAAACTTTGAAGGTTAAGGACTATCATTTTAAATCTCAAATGTGGTAATACTTACACTTTTAACCACCAAGGTGGTAATTTTGTATGCGTCGCCGAAATTGTTAACGGAATAGTAAACTTTTTATAACGGAACGTTAACTCCTTTTGACAATTCGTTAACACCGTTATTAAATTAAAAATGTGTTTAGTTAATATAAATTTTTAAAAAAATATAAGACAAATAAAAACGGGATTTGGAGGAAAAAAATCAAAACCCCAAAATCGATTTGGGAATTAGGGTTCTTCGTTCTTCAGCAAAATCAAAGATTTTGGTTGATTTAAATCTCCAGTTTAATCGATTCACTAAACACATTTTTAATTTACTAACGGTGTTAACTGATTGTTAAACGGAGTTAACATTCCGTTAAAAAGGTTTACTATTCCGTTAACAATTTTGGCAGCGCATACGAAATTACCACCTTGGTGGTTAAAAGTGTAAGTGTTGCCACCTTGGAGATTTAAAGTGATAGTCCTTAATCTTCGAGGTTTAAAGTACGTACGAGCCACCTTGGAGGTTTTTTATGCGATTTTCCCTATCAGAATGTCTTTGCTTGCTTAATTTAACAACACCAACCAAATAAATTTTGAAAACAAGACATAAATACTTTTAGATAGAGCTCACAAATAACAAGAAAATAAAGATTGAGATCACACTCCCAGCTACCCTGTGGTTTGTTCAAACAGGAACACTGCGCAAGACTACGGTCTCTACGGTGAGACCTGGTCCGAAGCCAAACAAGACACCCCACTCCAACCCCTCTCCTGTTGTTGTGGCACCATCTTCCACTGACTTCTTCCTCATCTCGTCCAGTATGAAGAGGACGCATGCGCTTGACATGTTGCCGTACTCGCTCAACACGTGCCGAGTCGCCCTCATCTTTTCTGCCTTGAGTCCCAACTTCAGCTCTACCTGGTCCAGGATCGCCGGGCCTCCAGGGTGGGCTATCCAGAAGAGGGAGTTCCAGTCGCTTATCCCCAACGGTTTAAACGCTTCTTCTAGACTCTTCTCGATGTTCTTCGAGATGAGGCCGGGGACATCTTTCAGCAGGTGGAACGTGAGTCCCACCTCCCTCAGGTGTCCATCTATGGCTCCGTCCGAGTCAGGAAGGATGGTTTGCGCTGCAGATACCATCTCGAAGATGGCCTTCTCTCCCGCAGAGGTGTCGGGGTCTGAACCCACGATGAGTGCGGCAGCACCGTCACTGAAGAGGGCCTGCCCGACGAGTGAGTCGAGGTGGGTATCCGAGGGGCCACGGAAAGTGACCGCAGTGATCTCGGAGCAGACGACAAGGACACGGGCGCCGCGATTGTTCTCGGCAAGGTCCTTGGCGAGACGGAGGACAGTGCCGCCGGCGAAGCAACCCTGTTGGTACATCATGAGACGCTTAACGGAAGGGCGAAGGCCGAGGAGCTTGATGAGCTGGTAATCGGCGCCAGGCATGTCGACGCCGGAGGTGGTGCAGAAGACGACGTGTGTGATCTTTGACTTGGGCTGACCCCACTCCTTGATGGCCTTCACTGCCGCCTCTTTCCCCAACTTAGGGACCTCAACCACCACAATGTCCTGCCGGGTGTCCAGGGAAGGAGCCATGTAGGCACATCTTTGGGTTCTCCTTGAGGAACTCCTCCGTCAGGTGCATGTGTCGTTTCCTTATCATCGACTTGTCGCCTGTTACAGTAATAAAGAAAGTTCACACCGTGTATATATTATATGCCAAATGAAATGAGGAAATAAAGATAAAAGTGAAGTAGCTCTGTACTAATATATGCCAAATGAAATATAAAGACTTACACATGCGCTTAAACTTCTCTTTGAGGTCAGTCATGTGCTCACTATTGGTAATGCGGAAGTAGTAGTCCGGATACTCTGCCTGGATCACATGGTTAGCAGGGTTGGCCGTGCCTATGCCCAAGATACCTGCTGGGCCATCGGCTCTTTGTGCCTTTCTGATATCTTCCAACGACGGACCCATCTTGAATTTTAGGAGGATGAAAGTGTAGTGAGTTAATTGGGACTGTTGAAGCTTATAGAGAGGGAATTCGTAATTTATATAAAGGAATGGCAAAACGGGTGAGTAGGTTAGATGGACGGGCAGCTGAAGACCACGTGTCCCTCTTTCTCTGCTACTTACCAAAAGTTCATCTGCATCCATCTCGCATTCCCTTCCATAGAATAGAATGGTTGCTTTTGTTTAAAAAATATATTTTACATTTATTTTCTTGTCCTCTAGTCAATGTGACATAGTATTAACATTCAAGGCGTGGTAGCTAGAGAATCAGCATCATACCATAGAGAGAAAGAAGGGCTCTGATTTGTCGCCTTCCCGCGTTGGGGTTAAAAGATAATGGATCTCTCTAATACAGTAATTAATTAAATTGTAGAATTTGATTAAGAGCATGTAATGGAAGAGACAAAACTCTCGGCTCTGGTAAAATTCATAATAATAATAATAATAGATTCATTAGAGATAAGATGATGGTTGGGTTGCGTGAGAAGAAGAGATCGGCCCTGATTCGCTGAGATTCTTCGATGCCGGCGATGGCGGAATCTGGAGTCTTTCCCACTCGGAATCCCTCTCAAGTTAGTTCCTTTCTGCTCCAATTTTACAATTCATACTGTAGTAGCTTACTAGATGATGATGATGATGGGACAAAAACCCTAAGAGTGTGTGTGTCTCCAGAGTTTATCTAATTATCTGCTAAGGTACTGAATTGTTAAATTTCGGTTACTTCAGCTTTCGTGGGCGAGAAATTTGATTTTGGCCTACCAGAGCTTTGGTGTAGTCTTCGGTAACCTTAGCACATCCCCTCTCTATGTGTATCCTTGCACATTCATCGGCAAGTTGCACCAACATCAGAACGAGGATGCCGTATTTGGTGCTTTCTCTTTGATTTTCTGGACCCTCACGCTCATTCCCCTTCTCAAGTACCTTCTTGTGTTACTGAGTGCCCATGACAATGGAGAAGGTGCAGTTTGTGTTCAACTTATACCTTTACTCTGTCTGCCATTTTTAAGAGCCTTGGGATGATAAAATCTTTTTGGTGTCAGGCGGAACCTTCGCTCTCTATTCGCTGCTTTGTAGGCATGCCAAGCTTAGCTTACTTCCTAACCAACAAGCTGCTGATGAAGAGCTCTCAGCTTACAAGTGTGGTCCATCCTCCGAAACTGGAACTTCATCCCTCTTTAAAAGAATCCTTGAAAAGCACAAAAGACTCAGGACCGCGTTGCTGGTTCTTGTGCTTTTTGGAGCTGCTATGGTCATAGGAGACGGGGTTCTGACTCCAGCAATATCAGGTAAAGTATTCCTACCTCCTACATATTATATATAGAGTTGGAGTTGTTCAGTGTTTCTTGCAGTTGAAACCACCTTCTCCGTGAGCATTCATCTTTTTCCATTCATCAGTATATTTTTGTCGTCAATATCTGACTGAAATTATAAATCACTCCTGCTTTCTTGCAGTTCTGTCGTCTCTATCAGGTTTTCAAGCTACAGAGAAGAGATTGACTGATGGTATATACCGCTAGCTACTTGTGGTGCTTGTATCTGATTGTTGTTTGACATCTTGTATATATATATTTTTTTGTTTGTTTCCGAGGAATATCTTAAGGTCTTCTCTTATGCCAATGCAGGGGAACTCCAGTTGCTTGCATGTGTCATATTAATCGGACTGTTTGCTTTGCAACACTGTGGAACTCACAGGGTGGCTTTTATGTTTGCACCAATTGTGATCATGTGGCTTATTTCAATACTCTTCATCGGTTTATACAACATCATACATTGGAATCCAAAGATAATACATGCAATTTCCCCGCTTTATATCATCAAATTCTTTAGAGTGACTGGTCAAGATGGCTGGATTTCTCTTGGAGGGGTTCTTCTTTCTGTAACAGGTAGTTCTGGTTCTGGATCAAGCCATAGAGATAAAATTATTTCTTTTGTTTGCTTTGAATCCTCTAATTGATTGTCTTGTTCTTTCAACCTTGAAATGAACGGTCTAATGAGTTGGTTCGCTAAAGTGATTATCGGTCTCATCAGGTACTGAAGCTATGTTTGCAGATCTTGGCCACTTCACCTCGGTCTCAATTAGAGTAAGTTGAGGTTCCATGTCTAGTGGTGTACATTACTTCTTTAAATCCTGGCTAGTCTTCAACATATGCCCATACTGGTTCCATAGCTTTGTTTGTTACATTCTACATCTTTTTGTTCTGTCCAGCTTGCTTTCGCCGTTGTCGTGTACCCCTGTCTGGTGGTACAATACATGGGTCAGGCAGCTTTCTTGTCAAAGAACCTTGGGTCTATTCCCAACAGTTTTTACAATTCAATCCCAGGTTTGTTTACCCTGACAATAATTTATTGTACAAAGTTCACTTGTTTTCTTGAGATAATGGCTCTCTTACATGATTCTGGTTCTTTATGCAGATCCTGTTTTCTGGCCTGTCTTTGTCATTGCCACACTTGCAGCCATTGTTGGCAGTCAGGCTGTGATAACCGCTACATTTTCAATAATCAAACAATGCCATGCTCTTGGGTGCTTCCCACGCGTCAAAGTAGTCCATACTTTGAAACATATATATGGACAGATCTATATCCCAGAGATCAATTGGATCCTAATGATCCTTACTCTTGCAATAGCTATAGGCTTTCAAGACACAACTTTGATTGGAAATGCCTACGGTAAACTTCCTATCATTGGAATCTACTTTTCCCTCTCCAGGATCTGATTGCTTGATGGTGGTTTTCTCATTACTCGCAGGACTCGCTTGCATGATAGTAATGTTCATCACAACGTTTCTCATGGCTCTTGTCATAGTTATGGTTTGGCAGAAGAGTTGTTTTCTGGCGGGTTTGTTCCTTGGAACTCTATGGATAGTCGAAGGTGTCTACCTCTCAGCAGCGCTCATGAAAGTTCCCCAGGGTGGTTGGGTGTCTTTGGTGCTTGCATTCATATTTATGATCACCATGTATGTGTGGCAGTATGGCACCCGCAGGAAATACAGCTTTGATCTTCATAACAAAGTTTCACTGAAGTGGTTGCTGGGATTAGGACCTAGTCTTGGCATTGTCCGTGTGCCTGGAATAGGACTTGTATACTCAGAACTTGCAACTGGGGTTCCTGCAATATTCTCTCACTTTGTCACCAACCTCCCGGCATTCCATAAAGTCGTGGTGTTTGTTTGTGTGAAATCAGTTCCAGTGCCTCATGTTTACTCTGAGGAACGCTTCCTCATTGGCCGTGTTTGCCCAAAGCCTTATCGTATGTACAGGTGCATAGTGAGGTATGGGTACAAGGACATTCAACGGGAGGACGGGGACTTTGAGAATCAGCTGATACAGAGCATAGCGGAGTTCATCCAGATGGAAGCAGGCGAACTCCAGTCGTCGGCTTCGGAGTCTCAATCTTATGATGGGAGAATGGCCGTTTTAAGCAGCCAAAAGAGTCTCTCCAACTCAATCCTGAGGGTTTCAGAGGTAGAGGAGTTTGATTTTGCTGACCCCACGAGACAAAGCAGTAAATCAATGACTCTGCAGAGCTTGCGGTCAGTGTACGAGGATGAGTATCCGCAAGGGCAAGTGAGGACGCGGGCTGTGAGGTTCCAGTTAACGGCGTCAAGTCGGGGGATGGAGTCCTCTGTGAGGGAAGAGCTAATGGATCTGATAGGGGCGAAAGAGGCAGGTGTTGCATATGTAATGGGCCACTCGTATGTGAAAGCGAGGAAATCATCGTCCTGGCTGAAGAAGCTGACAATTGATATCGGCTACTCATTTCTGAGGAAGAACTGCAGAGGGCCAGCTGTAGCACTCAACATTCCTCACATCAGCCTCATTGAAGTTGGCATGATTTACTATGTTTAAGGCAACAAAAAATCGTATGTGTTAGTATTTAGTATAGTAGCAACATAATTTGTACAAGGAATCACCTGTTCACCGATACTGCAACCAACATGGTGTATGATTATAATGTCGTCAATGTCACATTTGATGTTTAACTGTCCCAAAACATTTGAGGCAACTCAGAAGAAAGAGTGAGGAAACCTTGCAAACCCCAAAAAATAGAAAAAGTGAGGAAAAATGGCTTCAGCCAATGAATCAATCAATAGCTGTCTCGTTTTCGGCCGGTGAGGTCCTTAACCGTCATCAAGTTTGCATCTTTGGGAGGAGCTCTAGAATCAATATCGCTTTGAGATATAATTAAATTTATAAAATGTGTGGCTTTTCTGCAGTAATCTCTCTCTCTCTCTCTCTCTCTCTCTCTCTCTCCATTATCCCTTTTGTCTTTCTAAACCTCTGGGACTGTGGGAGTCTTGCTAAAGATGACATCTTTCCTCCCAAATCCCGACCTGATTGCTTCTACACCCCTCGTCTTCAAGCTCTGCTCCTTTCCTCCGCCACGGACACGGAGGCTCTTCTCTCTCACCCCAATCCGGAACTCATCAGCTCTTTCCTCTCTCTCCGCAACCGCCGCAAAACCTACCAGATGGAGAGAGAAGCCGGACTTGGCGGAAAGCGATTCAATTTCCCTCCTCAACGAGAGAATTCGGCGCGACCTCGGCAAAAGAGAGACCGCAAGGCCGGCCATGGACGCTGAGGAGGCTGAGAAATACATTCAGATGGTCAAGGAACAACAAGAGAGGGGTCTGCAGAAACTCAAAGGAATCAGGCAAAGTACAGAGGCTGGTTTTAGCTACAAGGTTGACCCTTACAGTCTCCTTTCTGGGGATTATGTGGTGCATAAGAAAGTTGGGATTGGGCGTTTTGTTGGGATAAAGTTTGATGTCCCCAAGGATTCTTCAGAGCCCCTCGAATATGTCTTTATTGAGTATGCAGACGGTATGGCCAAGCTTCCCCTCAAGCAGGCCTCGCGTTTGCTCTACCGATACAATCTGTACGTTTTTGACTTCCTCATTGGCCTCCCTGTCTTTGTCTCTTGTTATAAGCTTGTCATGTTGTATTGTTTTGTGTTCCAGTCCGAATGAGACCAAACGGCCTCGGACTTTGAGTCGCCTGAGTGACACTAGTGTTTGGGAAAGAAGAAAGACCAAAGGAAAAGTCGCCATTCAGAAAATGGTTGTTGACTTGATGGAGCTTTATCTTCATAGGCTTAGACAGAAGAGATTTCCCTATCCAAAAAACCCCTTCATGTCTGATTTTGCGGCTCAATTTCCTTATGATGCTACACCTGACCAGAAGCAGGTGTTGCTGCTATCTCTTTTAGTTTTCATCATTCATATTCCTTCGCTGAAACATGACTTCTCCTTGCAGGCTTTCCTTGATGTTGAGAAGGATTTAACCGAGAGAGAAACACCAATGGACCGATTGATCTGTGGAGACGTTGGCTTTGGTAAAACAGAGGTTGCTCTACGGGCCATCTTTTGTGTGGTCTTTGCTGGAAAACAAGCTATGGTTTTAGCACCGACAATCGTATTGGCGAAGCAACATTACGATGTTATCTCAGAGCGGTTTTCCTTGTATCCCCATATCAAAGTCGGCCTTTTAAGTCGATTTCAGGTATTGAGATCACTTTTTTCTGATGATAATTTCTTCTATGAATTTGCCCATATGCAAACTGTTAAATGCTATACAGTCCTATGCAGAACACTCAAAATGTGATTTAGAAACTAGTGGTAGTGGGTTACATAGAAATCCTCTGCCGTCTGCTTAAGTAGTTTATGATTTTACAAAGAATTAAACACAGTCATATCATCAACATTGTGCAGACCAAAGCAGAAAAGGAGGAGTATTTGGAAATGATAAAAAGTGGACATCTCAATATCATTGTGGGTACTCACTCACTTCTCGGAAGCCGTGTTGTGTACAGTAATCTAGGCCTCCTTGTGGTCGATGAAGAACAGGTTGTGTTCTAATTCGTATAAAGTTAGTTGTTTTTGCCATGGTCTCTGAATGATTCTTGGATTAGTTGATGAAAATCGCTTTTTTACTGTACAGAGATTTGGTGTCAAGCAGAAAGAAAAAATTGCATCTTTCAAAACATCAGTGGATGTGCTTACCCTATCCGCAACGCCCATTCCAAGGACACTCTACTTAGCTTTGACTGGATTCCGGGATGCCAGGTTGCGACAGGATGTGTTTCTGATGATATGCTCACTGATAGAATTTGAAGAGACTAATGAGCCTTTGTTCTCCTTGTGTTAGTTTAATCTCAACTCCACCTCCGGAGAGGATTCCAATAAAAACCCATCTTTCATCATTCCGTAAGGAAAAGGTGATAGAAGCAATTAAAAATGAGCTGGATCGTAGTGGCCAAGTTTTCTATGTCTTGCCTCGGATTAAAGGTAGAATGCATTATAAACTTTGTCTTTCTCTACGTTATCTCTTAATATAACTTTGCTCTTGGTTGTAACTTAGAGACAAAGTGGAATCAGAAACTTCTTGACCATGGGATTTTTTTTCTCATTGTCATCTTTTATATTTTTCCATTATCGATTTACCACTTTGTTCTTCCTTATTAGGACTAGAGGAAGTGATGGATTTTCTTGAAGAAGCATTTCCAGATATTGACATTGCTATGGCACATGGAAAGGTATGTTGTGGCAATTCTTAGCGGTAATAAACATTTGGAACCTCATTAAAAAGATATTGTATATTTTTGTGGAATCTTCCTAAGCAATGCTGTTGCTCTATCTTTTAATTATCTTGGTACATCGATGTATCTACAGCAATACTCAAAACAACTAGAAGAAACCATGGAGAGATTTGCGCAAGGAAATATCAAAATCCTCATATGCACTAATATTGTTGAAAGCGGACTTGATATTCAAAATGCAAATACCATAATCATTCAGGATGTACAACAATTTGGGCTTGCTCAGTTGTATCAGGTGCCAAAGTTACTTGTTTGCTTTCTTTTTGCGTCATTGCTATTATAGTTCGCCCTGGCAAAAAAAGGTGAGTAGTTTCTTAGATATCTTCCTCTTGTTGCTGTCAACAGTTGCGTGGAAGGGTTGGTCGGGCTGATAAAGAAGCTCATGCCTATCTATTTTATCCTGATAAATCGCTGCTCTCTGATCAAGCACTGGTATTGGGGATCACTCTTTTCGTTATATTCCCTTGGCAAACTCTGGCTTGTAATGTTATATGCTAACTATGCAGGAAAGGCTTAGTGCTCTGGAAGAGTGCCGTGAACTTGGACAAGGTTTCCAACTTGCGGAGAGGGATATGGGTATAAGAGGTTTTGGGACAATTTTTGGTGAACAACAGACAGGGGATGTTGGAAATGTCGGCATCGATCTCTTCTTTGAAATGCTTTTTGAGAGTCTCTCCAAGGTATTTTATGATTAAGGTCTCCTTCTACATTCTACACTCTGATTATGATGATGATGAGCTTTTTGTTTTGTCTTTTCAAAGTTGGGATTGGTTATTGACTCGTGACTCAACCTTTTTGGTTGTTTATAGGTGGAGGAACTTCGCATTTGTTCGGTTCCATACAACCTGGTTAAGGTATTTTCCATTTTCAATTGTAAAAAAGGTGTTGCTTTATTGTAAAAGATCATAATAAATTTCGAAGTGTATTTTGAAGGCTAGATATGATAGTTATTAGATCTGTTGCTTGTGGAAGAGTCGATTAACGGAGTTCTAATTCTATTTATGCTCTTTCTTCCAGATTGACATAAATATAAATCCTCGGCTTCCCTCAGAGTATGTAAATTACCTGGAGAATCCGATGGAGATCATCAATGAAGCTGAGAAAGCAGCTGAGAAAGACATGTGGAGTCTAATGCAATTCACAGAGAACCTGCGTCGCCAGTATGGGAAAGAACCTTACTCCATGGAGATTATCTTAAAGAAGCTGTATGTGAGACGCATGGCGGCTGACCTTGGGGTCAACAGAGTTTATGCATCAGGCAAGATGGTTGTCATGAAAACAAATATGAGTAAGAAGGTGTTCAAGATGATCACAGATTCCATGACTTGTGACGTTTACCGAAGCTCCTTGACATATGAAGGAGATCAAATAATGGTACTTTATGAGCTGGTTTGCATAATCTATTTCATGCCATGCTTAAGATGAACTTAGGGGATATAATGACATGTGCAGGCAGAACTTCTGTTGGAGCTACCAAGAGAACAGTTGCTGAACTGGATATTCCAGTGCTTGTCAGAACTCCATTCATCACTTCCTGCTCTTATCAAGTATTAGTTCCTCCTTCACAATTTTGGTTGCGTGTGAGATGTGTTAGAAGAAGAGGGACGCCTCAGCAGTTGTGTTGCTGTGGAGTAGAATAGAACATACAAGGATAATATTTGCATAGATATCACAAGGGCAACACTTTAATCAGGTATGTAAGTCTCAATCTGATTGCATCAACTTAAAAGTTTTTTCCTAAAAGTTATAACAAATAATGAAATTGATCGAAATTCGTAGGCCAACAACCCCTTTGAGTTTTAGGAAATAATGAAAAAAATTTGATTAGGTTTTTATACTTCATAATAGATCCCTTTATTATGGTTAATACCCTGACAAGTTTATTTTTTTTATTTAAAACACATTTCATTCAACTTTTAGGTCTTTACGTAAAAACGTACAAATTGATGGCTAACCCTTCAAGTTAAAAAAAATAATGATTTTTTTTTAAACCACCAAGTTTTTTCAACAATGGTTAATCCTTTCTTTCTTCTCCTGTCCCAGTAGCTACTCACAGACTGACAGTCGAATCTTAAGGATCGTCCTTTGTACCGCGTTTCAAATTCTCTACAAGCAATGATGAAAACGGTCCATCTTTGGGTGCAATAGAGGACATGACTGTGGACATATATCACGACGAGATCATCAACCAATTATGAGTTGGTAAAGTTTTGGAAATATGTTGTATATTGTGGGAATCTAATAATGTAAGACCCGGGATATTTTACCGGCAAAACGATCTTGACCAATTGGTTATATGTAGAAAAGTTTTCTTCTGTAATATAGAAAGATTGTAATTCCAAGGTGAACTTTGGTGTCTATCAAGACTCCGTTCCCACGCTTTCAGGTCCTAGCACCTTTTATTCCGGTTCTTTGACTTTATTGCAGATTCGGATGTGACTTTTATGGACTGTAGGACTTTATTGGCTAACCTAAAGAAAGTTAAATACATAATGACTTTTATGGGTAGGACAAAAGAAGAGTGTTACGGTAATAAGGTGAGGATACGCGCCAACCAAAAAATCCCCAAATCCTTTTTTTTTTTTTTTGTTTCTTTCTTTCTTCCATCGACCTCCAAAGACCTTTGCAGCCCTCAAAGAGACGATCGTCGGCTTGCTTCTCTCCTGCGCAACGCAAGGTATCAATCACCACTCTTTGGAATCCTTATCATTTCCCTCTGTTTTAGATGATTGGCTGGCTCATTCCCAGATCCAATCCATTCGATGCATATCTTTCACCAATGGTTATTTATTATTATGTAACCCAAATCTTCCTCTTTGCTTTTCGATCGCGGATCCGTTATCATGTCTGGATCTCTTCACCAGCAACACATATTTGTTCATAACTCCAATCAATTTCTAATGTGCTCCAACTTCCTATTGTAGGACGACGAGGGTTTCAACTTGGCAAGATTATATGGGAGAATCTTCTAGTTCAACCTCTTGGAGCAGTCAAAAGGATACAGAAGATGATCGGATGATTGCTCTCATGTTATCTGAAGAGTACACTAAACTAGACGGTGCTGTAGGCAGGCGCCTCTCGAATCTTGCTCCTGTGCCTGTAAGTTTCCTTCTTGTCCCTTCATAAAACCTTTCTATATGCTTAGGCTTAGCTCTCTCTTTGTCTCTCTATATGATTCATATGTATGTTGTTGGTTTGCAGCATGTTCCACGAATAAATTCTTATATTCCCAACTTAAATGATGCCACTTTGGATCACCAACGCCTTCTTCAAAGGTGTATACCTAGGATGCCCACTCATTGCTGTAAATATTTGAGAGTACTCCTCGATGCAGTTTTCTTTCAGATTTATTTGATAATTAATTCGTCTTTGCAGGCTCAATGTTTATGGTTTGTGTGAGTTGAAGGTCTCTGGTGATGGAAACTGCCAGGTGAATGGATGCTAGATTTCAAACAATCTTCTTCATCTCACTCTTTTCTCTCTCTCTGCTCCGCTACTCATTTCTTATTGAGACATTTGAATGTATTTTCAGTTCCGAGCACTTTCTGACCAGTTGTACCGATCTTCAGAGTACCACAAGCAAGTTAGGGGAGAAGTTATTAAACAGGTGAGATGTCTTATGAGTTATGAGCGATTAACAAAGGCATATTTACCTTTTATATGATTGTGTTTCATATCAATAAACTATTGTTTCCGTTGGGAAAATTATTTCTCGAGATTGATATTTGTTTGAAAATTAGGTGCACACACCCCTTTACGTACCTGATTTCGTACTTGTTCTCTTGTTTTGTCTTGTTGTTGTAGCTCAAGGACAATCGCTCTATGTACGAAAATTATGTTCCGATGAAATACAAACGATATTACAAGAGGATGGCAAAGTATGTTGTGCAAACATATTCATTTCTCATTACTCTTCTAAGCTATACTTTGTTTGATCTAGGAAGTTGAGTGTTTCACACTCGATATTATATAAATGACAGACTTGGAGAGTGGGGAGACCATGTTACTCTACAAGCTGCGGCAGATAGGGTAAGTTTTCTTTTTGTCCAAGTATTCACAGCACTCATACTACTTGAGATGTACCTAAATAATGATCTTTACTTTTGTTCTCATATCACCTCTAATTGTCAAGATGTTCTTTCATATCTTAGTCTTTCATATCTTTTTTTCTCTTTTCATATGGATGCTACATGAAATAGGTAACATTTAACACGTCCCCGAGAGCCACGTAAAGTAACAACATATATCTTACAGACTTTTTTGGCATTAGGCACGAGAATAGCCAATAATTTTGAGCATTTTTTCTTTCTTTCTTTTTTACAGTGTTACAATTGTATCTCCTTTTGAACAGTTTGCTGCAAAGATATGCTTGCTGACATCCTTCAGAGACACTTGTTTCATTGAAATTATGCCTCAATACCAAGCACCTAAGCGTGGTGAGACTCTGGGAATATTCCTTTCACCTTCACTTATTGGTACTTGATATGAAGAAACATCTGACAAATGCAATCTTACAAATTTGTGGCTCAATATGTTTGGAATGGTGCAGAGTTATGGTTAAGTTTCTGGTCAGAGGTTCATTATAACTCTTTATACGATATTCAAGGTTTGTTTTGTGCTTAGGAAATGTAACAAAATGGTGATTGTGGTTCAAGTCACTGATTATGATCCTTTCTGAGTGCAGCTGCTCCAGTTCAGCCGAAGCCAAAGAGAAAACATTGGTTGTTCTAGAAGGCGGCGTCTCACACGTCTTATAACAACATCTTTATAATATTTTTCTATCAATTTTGTGCATAACTCAACATTTACATACGCCATAACACTTCCTTCACACTTGTGTATACACACGAACTAGCTTGGGCTGTAACATTTTCAAGCCGATTATGATAGTTTTAAAATCTCAGGCCGAATAGAATATTATCCAAGGACATGTATTTCTTTCCTCTGTTTTTGTTTTTTGTTGTTAATGTTTTAGATCTTAACATAAAATTACACAAATTGATCTAAATTCGTAGGCTAAACCTCCTTTGAGTTTTAAAAATTTTGAAAAAAAATATAATTTGGGCTATGGCTTATGAGAGTTCCCTTTATCATGGTTAACAGCATGACAAGTTTATTTTCTATTTGAAATACATTTCATTCAGCTTTTAGGTCTTAACGCAAAACATATGAATATTGATCAAAATTCGTAGGCCCTTTGAGTTTTAAAATTTTTAAAAAACTAGAATCTGGGTTTTATGCTTCATGAGAGATCCATTTATCATGGTTAATAGTGTGAGAAATCCTTTTTTTATTTAAAACACATTTCATTCAACTTTAAGGTCTTAACGCAAAACAATCAAATTGATCGAAATTCGTAGGCCGTTTGACTTCTAAAAAGTTTGAAAAATATAATTTGGATTTTATGCTTCTTGAGAGTTCCCTTTATTATGATTCAAAGCGTGACAAGTTTATTTTCTATTTATAACACATTTCATTCAATTTTGAGAAATTTTAAGAAATGCCACATTTAATATGCCACTTTTTACAAATGTCATCATAAAGAAAATTTTGCAAGACATGCCACTGTTTATAAGTTTTATTTTCCAAAATACCCTCAGATCTAATTGAACTAATTTCATTTTTCAAAAAAAAAAAAAAAAAAAAAATTTCTCCGGCAACAAAAAAAATCTCTCCTCTGCCATCGTCGATCTCATCTTCTACCTCGTCGTCATCTTCCTCGCCGTCGTCGGTCTCGCCGTCGCCAGTCTCTATTAAAATTGCCGATCTCGCTTGAGTTTTCTTCTATATCGTAGATCTCGCACCTGAGTTCATGTTCCTTCCTAGAAATTGGCATGGTTCGAGTTCAAATCAAGCCGTTCCGAATGAAGAAACAAGTACGATTTTATCGTGTTGTGTTGTATACGAATTCTTCATATTTTCTTATCTGCTCGATTTTGGGAAATTCTTTGTATCGTTGTTCACTTTATATTTGCGTGTTTATAGAATATAATCGAACTAACTTCTCTGATAGTTTGAATTCACTGGGAAAGATCTACAAGCTTATGTTTGATTTGGATCATTGTGTTGTGCTGTGATTCTACATGATACAAAACGAGCTATTACTGAGTATTTTTGGTGAAGGATCTTTATTAGATTTACCATTTGAGCAGCTTTATTGAACTGAGGCAAATATGAAAGTAAAAGGGTTTGTGATTCTACACTGATTTCTTATAGTCTTTGATAGTGTTTTTTTGTGTTCCTTGTTAGCTAGATTTGCTGAGTTTAAGTGTACACCTTAACGTGCTTTTGATGATTCTTAGAAGTCTCTTAGAATTGCAATGGCACTCAAGTGTTTTTACTTGCAGGAATGTGATAATCTTGCTAATAATATTTCCTGGAAATAATAGCGAATCTTTTTTGGCCTGGTGGTTAAATTTTCTTTGTCAAACAAAAGTTTATTGTAGAAGATGAAACAAATTCAAATTCACAAAGAGATTATATGTATGCAGGTTGTGGGATCATTTGGCTGAAAGTATGGATGACTACTTTAGTCCTCATGTTGAGCAACCTACGTACTATGGTTTGTAGTCAGAATGAGGCTAAAGGAATTGTGCTAATGGATTCTGAATATGAAAAGAGGTGATCTAATAAATTACACGGTGGTCGCTGTGGTAGACAATGAAGAAGCCAGACAACTAATGTTTATGAGATTCCTCCTCTTCTGAGTTTTAAAGCTCAGAGAATTCATAACTACGAGAAGAAAGACCACAAACATAGACATGATAAGAGATCTCCATCTCTAGCTAGCAATGTTTTAGTTTTTTTGTGTAGTTAGTTGTCTTTTTGTTTGCTTTTAAGGATATAATTCTCTGTAAGTAATTGTTTGTATTTGTAAGTGTACATACCATTAGATCATTGTCTTTATAACAGAGTCCAACAGTGTCAGCTAATAAACAAATAGGGTTACTTACATTTTTATTGCCCCTCTTATATTTAAAGTTGTGTTGGTTTTGAAATATTAATAAAGTGGCTCAAAGTAGATTATAAGATTTTTTAAAGAAGAGTATAAGATTTTAAACAATTGTTATTTTGAAATTGATGGTGTTTTTTTTAAAGAAGATTACTAAAAAAGATTATAAGGTTTTTTAAAGAAGATTATAAGATTTTAAACAACTGTTATTTTGAAATTATAAGGTTTTTTTAAACGGATTATGAGGTTATAACAAAAAACATATTATAACGTTTTTTAAATCAAATTATAAGGTTTTTTAAATCAAATTATAAGGTTTATTAAAGTTGATTATAAGATTTATTAACAGTTTTTAAAGTTAATTATAAGGTTTTTAAAGTCGATTATAAGGTTTTTCAAAGAAGATTATAAGATTTTAATATGTTATTTTGAAATTGATGGTGTTATTCTTAAAATAGAATAGAAGGTTTTTAAAGAAGATTATTAGGTTTTTAAAAATTTGTTTCAAGGTTTTGTAAAGAAGATTATAAGGTTTTTTAAACAAGATTATAAGATTTTAAATAATTGTTATTTTGAAATTGATGGTGTTATTTTTAAAGAAGATTATAAGGTTTTTGAAAGAAGATTATAAGATTTTAAACAATTGTTATTTTAAAATTTTAAGGTTTTTTAAAACGGATTATGAGGTTATAACAAAAAACATATTATAACGTTTTTTAAATCAAATTATAAGGTTTTTAAAATCAAATTATAAGGTTTATTAAAGCTAATTATAAGATTTATTAAAAGCTTTTAAAGGTAATTATAAGGTTTTTTAAAGTCGATTATAAGGTTTTTAAAGAAGATTATAAGATTTTAAACAATTGTTATTTTGAAATTGATGGTGTTTTTTAAAGAAGATTATAAGGGTTTTTAAAAAAGATTATAAGGTTTTTTTAAAGAAGATTATAAGATTTTAAACAACTATTATTTTGAAATTATAAGGTTTTTTTTAACGGATTATGAGGATATAACAAAAAACATATTATAACGTTTTTTAAATCAAATTATAAGGTTTTTAAAATCAAATTATAAGGTTTATTAAAGTTGATTATAAGATTTATTAAAAGTTTTTAAAGGTAATTATAAGGTTTTTTAAGTCGATTATAAGGTTTTTCAAAGAAGATTATAAGATTTTAATATGTTATTTTGAAATTGATGGTGTTATTTTTAAAATAGAATAGAGTTTTTAAAGAAGATTATTAGGTTTTTAAAAATTTGTTTCAAGGTTTTGTAAAGAAGATTATAAGGTTTTTTAAAGAAGATTATAAGGTTTTTTAAAGAAGATTATAAGATTTTAAATAATTGTTATTTTGAAATTGATGGTGTTATTTTTAAAGAAGATTATAAGGTTTTTGAAAGAAGATTATAAGATTTTAAACAATTGTTATTTTAAAATTTTAAGGTTTTTTTAAAACGGATTATGAGGTTATAACAAAAACATATTATAACGTTTTTTAAATCAAATTATAAGGTTTTTAAAATCAAATTATAAGGTTTATTAAAGCTAATTTATAAGATTTATTAAAAGCTTTTAAAGGTAATTTTAAGGTTTTTTTAAAGTCGATTATAAGGTTTTTAAAGAAGATTATAAGATTTTAAACAATTGTTATTTTGAAATTGATGGTGTTTTTTTAAAGAAGATTATAAGGTTTTAAACAACTTAGTTTTTAAATTGTTGGTGTTGTTTTTGAAACAGAGTATAAAGTTTTTTAAAGGAGATTATAAGGTTTTTTAAAGGAGATTATAAGATTTTTTAAAGAAGATTATAAGGTTTTTAAAAATTTGTTTTAATGTTTTTTTAAATTCACTCAACAAGTTATAATAATTCTCATAATATACCAAATACCATATACTATAATATAATAGTAATCACTCATAATAGTATACCATATTACTCTATAATATCATCATCACCAAAGAACATTGACAAAATTCTTCTTAAATAAGATTATGAGGTATATTAAATAAGATTATGAGGTATATTAAAGAAGATTATGAGGATTTTCAAATATGACTAGCCATAATTTATAATATTTGTACTTAAATTTATGGACATTTGGATTAATAATTATACTTTAGGGTTATGAGGTTTCAAAAGAAAATGATTTTGTTTAATATTTTGACGATTATGAGGTTTATTAAAGAAAATTATCAAGATTTAAAAATAGTTTAAGACAAGATTTTGGGGGGTTTTAATGAAGATTATGAGGATTTTCAAATATGCAAAATCAGATTTTGAAAAAATAGATGCTAAAATAGAAATTATTAAAGAAGATTATGAGCATTTTCAAGTATGACTAACCAATACTCTGACATTTCACCACATATACTAGCCGGAGACTTGAAGCAGATACTTCTTTCTTTGAATCAATCTTGCGATAGAAATTAAGCTTTCAGCTTAGAAATATGAAATTGGTTGGGTTTTTGTTGGTTGTCAACCAAGCCTTATTGGGCTCCACCTTCTTGCTTTTGAAACGAGAATTTGATGTGATTATTGTTTTTGGTTTATAAAGTTTTTTAAACAGATGATGAGAAGGTTATAATGTTGTTTAAAAAAAATTATAAGGTTTATTAAAGTTGATTATAAGATTTATTAAAAGTTTTTAAAGGTAATTATACAGTTTTTTAAAGTCAATTATAAGGTTTTAAAAGGTAATTATAAGGTTTATTAATGGTTTTTAAAGGTAATTATAAGGTTTTTAAAGTATATGATAAGATTTTAAAGTATATGATAAGGTTTTAAAGTTGATTATAAGAGTTTTTAAAGATAATTATAAGAATTTTTAAAGTTTATGACAAGGTTTTAAAGTTGATTATAAGGTTTTTAAAGGTAATTATAAGAATTTTTAAAGTATATGACAAGGTTTTAAAGTTGATTATAAGGTATTTTTTTAAAGTACAAGATAAACTTATAAAGTTGATTATAAGGTTTATTAACGATTTTTTAAAACATATTATAAAAAAATTAAAACAGATTGGAAGGTTTTTTTGAAAAATATTATAAAGTTATAACCAACTACTATTTTTAAAATTAATGGTTTTTTTAAAATAGATTATAAGATTTTTTAAACAAATTATAAAGTTGTTTAAAACAAATAATTAGATAGACCAATATTGTTGTTCTTTACTACTACGGTGTCAAATGGTAAAGATCAAAAGTAAGAACAAACGAATAATTATCGATTAATTAACATGGAATTACACTTGATACTTGTATATTGCATAAGTTCAAATAATCACGAGGAAGTAAAGAAAAAGTAAGGCTCAAGCTTCAAAGAAAAGACTTAAAGAGAAGCACATGAAAGAGGAGATATGATGAACTTTTGGTCTCTTTTTATTCCATCTTGGATTTGGAGAGAGCTCTCTTTCTCTGCCCAAGCATGTTCCTGTACATGGGTGGACTACCTGCAACAGCCAAAGGCAAAATTAGTCTCGCAGATCAGAATGAAACAGATTCACTAAAGACGTTCTCTAGGCAAGTTCAATGGAGCTATCGAAGCCCACCTACCCAAAAACAAAAACAATTTACCAACAGATACATACAAAAACAAAAAACAAGCTTAAAAAACTGTGTATATACATTACCAGCTAAAGCCAGTAAACAAATGCACACCATCAAAATTGACCATTGACTATTCCTCTTCTTGATTCTATAGTCGAATTACGACAAGCGGTTGAAGTTAACCTTCTTGACGGCTAGTTTCTGTAGTTTAACAACGTCTTCAGCTAAACGCGCTTTTGTCCTTCGAACCTCGGCATTCATAGCAACTGCGGCTGCTCTATTCTTCTCCGTCGACGCCAACTCCGCTTTCTACATAGATATGATACAAAATCAAACTCAATAACAACAATTTTTTCTCAAATCTCTCTTTCACAATCGTGAATTGAGAAACAAACAATTTGTTTCAAATCCAAAATCTGGTTTCGTTCTCCAGCATCAACAACAAATCAGAATTCTCCCTTAAACTAAGCAGAATCCAGAACGGAGAAATGATTCAAAACGCTATTTTAAAACGATTCAAAAATCGCGACCAAATGAACAATTCCAAAATCGCGGGTTTGAAAACAGAGAGGGGAAAGGGAGAAGGAGACGTACACGGACAACAGCTTCGATATCGGAATCAATGGAGGTATAGAGACGAGAGAAGGCATCGTCGCCGGAAGCGCCAATCTCACGGTGCTTATCGACGTCGTACTTATCGTACTTTTTGCAAATCTCATCGACTCTGAAGATAATATCTATAACAGGCATCTCTCCTTGATTCCAACCTCGTAGCTTCAAAAGCAACCGCACCAAGCTGAAGCATAACACCCCAAGTATCGAAATTGATCATTGAAATCCAATTAGGCATCGAAATCGAAAAATATGACGACGACGGCGAGATCGACAAAGGTCGATGACGGTAGGGGAGATCTGAATTTTTCTTTTTCCTTTTCAACTAAGTTGTCGCCGATAGAAGAGAGAAGAGAGGACAGAAGAAAGGAGAGAAGAAAGGAGAGAGAGAAAACCGTGTGATTTATGAGAGGGGTATTTTTGTCTTTTCGATATTTAAATGATGGCATTGCTTGCAATAGTGGTTGCCAGGGTAGCATTTTTGAAAGGATGTAACTTAAAGGTGGCATTCTTAAAATTCTCCCTTCAATTTTTAGGTCTTAACGTGAAAACGCACAAATTGATCGAAATTCGTAGGCTAACCCCTTTAAATTTTAAAAAATTTGGAAAAAATATTATTGGGTTTCTTGCTTCATGAGAGAACCTTTAATCATGGTTAATAGCGTAACAAGTTTATTTTATAATTAAAACACATTTTCATCCAACTTTTAGGTCTTCACGTAAAAACGCACACTTTGATCAAAATTCGTAGGCTAACTCCTTTGAGTTTACATTTTAAAAAAATAATAATAATTTGGGTTATATGCTTCATGAGAGATTCTTTTATCATTGTCAATAGCGTGATAAATTTATTTTCTATTTAAAACATATTTCATTCAACTTTTGAGTCTTACCATAAAAACGCACATGATCGAAATTCGTAGGCTAAACCACTTTTAGTTTCAAAAAATTTAAATATAATGTGGGTTTTATGATTCATGAGAGTTTCCTTTATCATGGTTTATAGCGTGAGAAGTTTATTTTATATTTAAAACAATTTTCTAAATTTAAGTCTTAACATAAAAACGCACAAATTGATCGAAATACGTAGGCTAACTCCTTAGAGTTTTTAAAAATTTAGAAAAAATATAATTTGGGTTGTATGCTTCATAAGAGTTCCCTTTATCACGGTTTATAGCGTGACAAGTTTAATTTCTATTTAAACACACATTTCATCCAACTTTTAGGTCTTAACGTAAAAACGCACAATTTGATCGAAATTCGTAAGCTAACCCTTTGAGTTTTGAAAAATTTAGGAAAAAATATTATTTAGGTATTTTGTTTCATGAGAGATCCATTTATCATGGTTAGTAGTGTGATAAGTTTCTTTTCTATTTAAAACCCATTTCATTCAAATTTTAGGTCTAAACGTAAAAACGGACCAATTGATCGAAATTTGTAGACTAACCCCTTTGAGTTTTAAAAAATTTAGAAAAAATATAATTTGTATTTTACACTTCATGAGATATCCCTTTATCATGATTAATAGCGTGACAAGTTTATTTTTTTATTTAAAACACATTTCATCTAACTTTTAGGTCTTAACGTAAAAACGCACACGTTGATCGAAATTCGTAGGCTACCCCTTTGAGTTTTAATTTTTTTTATATATAATTTGGGTTTTATGCTGTAGAGAGATCTCTTTATCATGGTTAGTAGCGTGACAAGTTTATATTTTTATTTAAAACACATTTCATTAAAATTTTATGTCTTAACGTAAAAACGTACAAATTGATCGATACTCGTAGGTTAACCCCTTTGAGTTTTAAAAAATTTATAAAAAAATATAATTTGGGTTTTATGCTTCATGAGAGATTCTTTTACAATTGTTAATAGCGTGACAAGTTTATTTTATATTTAAAACACATTTTATTCAAATTTTAGGCCATAACGTAAAAACGCACAAATTGATCGAAATTCGTAAGCTAACAACCCCTTTGAGTTTTTAAAAATTTAGAAAAATTATAAATTGGGTTTTATGCTTCGTGAGAGATTTCATTATCATGGTTGACAACGTGACATGTTTCTTTTCTATTTAAAACACATTTTATTCAACTTTTAGGTCTTAACGTAAACACGCACAAATTGATCGAAATCCGTAAGCTAACCTTTTGAGTTTTAAGTTTAAAAAAAAAAAAATCTAATTTGGGTTTTATGTTTTATGAGAGATCCTCTTATCATTTTTAATAGCGTGACAAGTTTATTTAATATTTGAAACACATTTCATTGAAATTTTAGGTCTCAACGTAAAAACGCACAAAGTGATCGAAATTCTTAGGCTAACCTCTTTGAGTTATAAAAAATTTAGAAAAAATGTAATTTGCGTTTTATGCTTCATGAGAGATCCTTTTATGGTGGTTTATAGTGTGACAAGTTTGTTTTCTATTTAAAACACATTTCATTTAATTTTTACGTCTTAACATGAAAACCCATAAATTGATCCGACATTCGTAGGCTCCCCTAAAGTTTTCAAAAATTTGGTTTTATTCTCCGGTTAAATAACATCAAAACCCTTTACGTTACCAAATGGTTTATTTTAATTGAATTGGAACTTACATCTCTTTCTCGGTTTTCTCTTCACTTATGGTTTATTTGCTTTTTTTTAATCATATGAATTTTGATGTGAATGTGCTTATTCATCTTTGGTGTAACTGAATCTTAGTTACCTTGTTGATATATAATAATAATATAAGATTTTTCTTCTTCGCAGGAATTGTTGATTCATGTTTCCAAACAGTGAGCGGTTGCCATCATCTCTTCGATCGATTCAACTAACTCAGCCAAGCTGATAAAGGCTTACTTGGTTCATGTCTTGTTTTATCTTTATAATATTTTTTTCTATATTTTTTTGCGCATAAATCAACATTTACGTACGCCATAACATTTCCTTCACACTTGTGTATACACACGAACTAGCTTGAGCTTTATCATTCTCAAGCCGATTATTGACATTTTTTTTATTAGAAAATTGTGGATTCGTTCATTAATATCGTCCCGAGCTTACATCCAAGTAGCTTAGAGCTTGCTTGGCTAAATTATCTGCTTTCGTATTTAGCGTTCGGCTAATACAAACAAAAGTGGTAAACTCAAATGATTGGGCAAGTGCCTTAATGTCTTCAATGATACCATATAGTTGTAGAGTGTCTCTCCCGAGGTAATAGCGTTGATATATTGAGATGAGTCGGACTCGAATCTCATATGCTTGTGTCCTCTTTCTTGCGCATCAGAGACCGCTTCTCGTAAAGCTAGAGCTTCCGCCATGAGCAGGGAGGTAACAAAAGCCATAACTTTGTTTTGTTCCAGTGCTCTGTCTTCTGGTATCAAAATGGTTTTGTAAGAAATCCAACACATGTACATTAGCTCCTATGACAAATTTTGCTAAGTTACTTTGATAGAGTAACTAATGTTCTTTAAATTTAGTATGATTTTTAAAAAAAAAATTAATATTTGAAATGATTAGGGGTCTCTAAGGAAATCGCAAAAAAAAAAAAAAATTAAGAATCAATACAATTTTTAAAAATCAAAGGTGTTAGCCCACAAATTATAAAAAAACTAGTGCGTATGGACGTTATTATATATAAAAAAAAGAATAAAGTATGTGTGAAGTGGACAATAATCTATTTGGACTATATTTTATCGATAGACAACTCTCGATGTTTACATGCTTGATTACAATTCGTAAAAAAATTGTAAACCTCAAAGGTGTGAGCCCACCGGATTTGCCGATTTGGAGAAATATGTTCCAATTATCACATTTGCTTTGTTTTGACGAGGAAGGATTGATAGTACTTTGTGTAGGACTCTCTTTGTATTGTATCTTATTTAATCGTCATTCGATGACAAACTAGACCAAGGCCGAATACTTAACGAGACAATGTCGAGAAAGACAAGGGCCGAAGTCAAATACTTCAATCGTTTTAAGCCGTATTAAGACAATGTAATGCACCTCACCAAAACCGAACCGAACTAAATCGAACCAAACCAAATTTACTTTGGTTACTATTTTACTAAAACCGAACAAACCAAACCCGAAGATAAACCGAAATGCCCACCCTAAGAGCAACGACCCAAAACCATTTGAAAGACACATTACACTTATCGGCACATTGTTACAAGCAAAGAGAGTGAATTATTGTGAATTCGCTCACAATTTATTTATGCGATGTTGTTAGCCCGTTGTTTTTTAATGACAAAGTAGTCATGTTTGTTTTGTTGACACATGCTATAAGAACATACCACGAGCCTCATCTTCAACACACAAACATAAAACAAAAAAAAACAAAAAAAATCAAAACATATGCGTCCATCGGAAGCAACCGCAGCAATGGGAAGTATCAATCTCTTTAACAGCAAGGAAGAAGAAGAGGAGATCGAGGCAACAATTGATCAAGATGTGGTTGGTAACCAAGCGGAAGAGTTGACAATGGTGAACACCATACTAGAAGTGGAGGAGTTTGCGGGACAGATTCTCATGTCAAACATCACTGACAAGGAATTCAATATGATTGTCTACGGACAATTCTCTGGTGAAATGTTCGAGGAGAAGGTTAGAACGACATGCAAAGCAATCTCTTCCAACAAGATTTCCGAGGCTGAAATTTACAATGCAACAAAGGTTGGAATTGAAGCTACTATGGAAAAGATAACAAGGACGGTTAACAAAACTTAATTTCGTTAGCATCTGATGATTGAGATTCTCTTGCTTTGTTTGTCATCATTTTATCTCTTATTAATAAATCAAAGTATTTCTTGGTGATCAAGTCCCTTTTCTACATGGTTTCTCAATTTTTTCAAATCTATCAAATAATTTTGCTTCAAATTATATTATGTAAATACCAAACTCAAATCTTCTAAAATATACGGATTCAACTAATCACATTACATATTAGAATAGACACAAATTAATTTATTGATAAAAGACAAAATACTGTAATTTGATTAGTTTAGACATATCAAAAATATTTTATCCCATGTAATTTATTTACAATACAAAGTTTTCAAAACGTAATCGGACCTCCGTGCTACCTAGTTTGTCATTGCCGCCTCATATTCTTAAAATTCTCCTCATATATTTATTTACTTTAAATCTCAAAATTTGCAATTGAAAACTAAATAAGTTCATTATTATCACCATATCTTTTTATAATATGATGGAAGATAGAAATTTTCTTATCGTTTGCTTCCCTCACTAGTCTTTTTGGTAATAACCCAAAAAAAAAAACATTTTTGATATGAATTTTCGTTGTGGATGTTCTGTTTTGAATATTACAGTCTTATCTGTGGCGAAGTCACCAGATAATCCTATGCTTGGCCGTAGAGAAATTGTTGATGGCAAAGTAGCTACTTAATTATCCAACTTTCTAATCAGCAATTAGTTTTAGTTTAACCAGAAATTAATTAAACACAATTTGTGTTTTTGTTTTTCTCTCTCTAACAGGCTGGGCAATATGTATGGCAAACTTACAATGAAGTGTATGATGTTGTGATTAAGCTTGAAAACTCTATCAGAACTATTGGAATTGGAAAAGTAATTACTCTCCAAAAAGAATCTTTTTTAAGAAAAATCATTTTATATTGGTTTTAATTTAAACCATTTATAGTGATGCATTTAAAATCATTTCAACACTACAAAAAAACAGGCTGTTTTCCGACGGATTTGGTCCGTCGTTTCTATCTCGTCGGAAATAAGTATCCGTCGGAAATCCGTCGGAAATACTGAATCCGTCGAATCTCCGTCGGTAAAATTTTCCGTCGGTAAAATATGCCGTCGGAATTCCGTCGGATTCAAATTGCCGACGGAGGTTCGACGGATTCTGGTTATCCTGGTTCCGTCGGAAATCCGTCAGTATCTCCGACGGTTTTCCGACAGCACTTTTACCGATGGATTTCCGACGGACACGGAAACCGACGAATAATTTTTTTTTTAAATAGATTTATAATTAAATTTATTAAATTAATAAAAAATTAAAATAAAAAATTAAAATAAAACAAAATTTAAAATTAAATTTCAATATTTTAAAAAGTAATTTAAACATTTAAATATTACATAAAATAAAGTCTACTAGTTACGGAAGAACGCGTTCATCTTTTCTTCCATTGCCCGAATGCGTTCTGCATCTGCTTCGCGTTGTGCCTCCATCAAACTCATGCGTTCTGCATCTCCTGCGCGTTGTGCCTCCATCACGCTCATGCGCTCGAGAAGCTCGGTGTTCTGTGCCCTCAAACTACTATCAGCGTGAAAGCGGTATGAGTTAACGGATGTGGAGGAACTGTCTTCCGAGAGGCCAAAGACACGACCTTTGTTCTTAGGCGTAACCTACAATAAAAAAATAAATCAATCAATGTTATAACTTATTAGTATTAAAAGTTATTTTAAATTTGTTTTAATTTGAGACTGTTACTAACCTCATAGGTGAACTCGTTGATCTTCTCGAGTGGAACTTCGGGGGCCGGCAGAGTTCCGTCGACGAGCGGTTGGGATAGGAGGTACTCCTGACTGAGCCTCTCCACGCTTTCCACGATTTCACGAGCAACTGGATCTTGAATTTCAATAGTCTTTTTGTTGGTGTGCGCATCTTTGAGCAAATCAAGATTTGACGGACGCACACAGGTCTTCTGAAACTGTTGGCAAAGATAAAGAAGGATATATGTTAGGGGTTATAAAAAATATTTTCAAAAATTTAGAAAATTACCAGTTTCTGAGCCCGTGTCACTTTGCTCATTGCTCCGAGGTTATGGGTCGCCGGTCCCTACCCCTTCCGATCGCTCTTCCGGTTAGTCGAGTTTTTTCCTGAGGTCGCTTGAACCTCCTCCCGTTCCCAATGACCAAGTAGTCCAACCCATAATGTTTCCTTATCTTTAAAAAACCGAGGCACCTTTCCTTCTTTGAACCACATGTCCTTCCACTCGTTCATCTTCAACGAGTACTTTCGACCCGCCTTTTGGTGGAAATGCCGTCGGACCTTTGGAGTCAGCTGTGGGTCCCATGTAAATTCTTGCTGAAAAAAAAAAATCGTACCCAAATTAGTATTGACAATTTGAATGGAAAATAAAATCTACATTCTTAATTCCGACAAAAAAATCATACCGCAAATTGCCAAAACCAGGTCTCCTGGTCTGCCTCCGACATCGAACTGTATGTGGGATACGGTTTAGTTACCAAGCCATTGATCATTGCGTTGATAGAACTCGTAATCCCGTTTCCCGAAAATTGAAACATAAACAATATTTAGTTAAAATTTTTATTAAGTTAATATAATATAATCAAATACATTTTTAAATAAAACTTACCAGGTCGTGTCCGGTGGCAAGTCAGGATCTAGTTTTGTCAACCTATCCCGTCCGGGTTGCGAAACAAACTCCTCAACACTCATGGCAGTGGGAGCTGAGTGCCCTGTACCCATATGAGGAGACGGTTGTGTGGTATCAAACCCGCTAGTCTCGGGGATTTGCGACTGACTCCCACTCCCAATAGAGTGATGAAATCGCGCATAGTCCCTACTGGATTGCCAAAAATTTTACACACATTTGAAATTATCTTACATATGTAAATTCAAATTTTGAATTTGAAATATAAATTTAAAATTAATCATCTATATTACGGATTTACATATATATACCTGTAATTTTAAATCTTAAATTTTAAATATAAATTTAAAATTTATAATCTACATTACGGATTTAGGGATTTTGAGTTTTTGGGAATTTGTTATTTTGAAATTTTGAGATTTCAAAATTTAGGGATTTATGGGAATTGGGGAATTTGATATTTTGGGATATTGAGATTTTGGGAATTAGGGATTTTGGAATTTAGTTATTTAGGTATTTAGAGATTTTGGGAAGTTTGGGATTTTGTAATTTAGGGATTTATGTAATTTCAGATTTTAATTTAGGATTTAGTGAGTTAGGAATTGTGTGAAATTGGGATTTTGTAATATAGGTATTTAGGGATATTTGGATTTTTTTATTTTTAGATATCGAGATTTAGGGATTTAGAGATTTAGGAATTTTGGCGAATTTGGCATTTGGTAATTTAAAGTTTTAGATATTTAGGAATTTTTGGGAACTTGGGATTTTGTAATTTAAACAAATTAAAGAATTAGTAAAATTTCAACAATTTAGAATTTTATAATTTATTCATATTATAAATCTTTATAAATCCCTGAAAACCACATATACTTATTAAAATGGAAAATAATTATGTAAACCCGAAAAGTCACTAAATCAAAAAAAATTTAAAATTCAAAATTTTTCTTATTCTCTAAATTCAATAATTCTTAAATTACAAAATTCCTAAATTCCAAAATTCCTAACTCCCTAAATCCTTTAATCCTAAATTTCGAACATCCTAAATCCATATATTTCTACATTTCTATCATCCTAAATCCTTACATCCTTCAATTTATAACATCCTAAATCTATCAAATTCTAAAAATACATCTCTAAAAATCTTAATTTCTAATTTTCTAAACAACCCTAAAATGAACAAAAAATTACCTTGGATCCATGATTTGGTGATAGAGATTGAGAATGGGGTTGAAGTTGTTGTGGGTTCGGCTTTTCCGGCGAGCTTTTTCAGTTTTCCGGCGAAATCCTTTTTTTCTCACAAATCTCCGTCTGTCTCCGCGAAGGAGAAGAGTCCGATTTTATTACAGAGATCCGACTGACTTCCGACAGATTTTCCCGCTTTTTTGATGAGATCGAGGTGTTTGGGCGGTAGAAATTAGGATTTCCGTCGGAAATCCGTCGGTATTTATGACGGATTTCCGACGGATTTTAATATATTTTTTATCATAATTCGGCAAATTATTTTTAATTTTAATTTAAATTAAATAAATTACAAAATCCGTCGGAAATCCTTCACAAATTCCGACGGATTTACAAAACGAAATTTAATAACAGATAAAAAAACAAAATCCGTCTGAAATCCTTCATAAATTTTGTAATTTAATTATTTTAAATTGTTCTCATTTTATTATAATCTATATTAATTTTTGAAAACATAAAATTTAAATCTCTGTTCGCAAATAAATTCTCATTACATTAGTGCCTTGAAAATATTAAACATACAACGGTTATGCATAATTTTAAATATTAAACATATTAATTTAAAATTTAAATATTAAACATATTAATTTAAAATATTAAACATACAACGGTTATGGTACAAGGTCATAATACACTTCTAATTTTAAAAACATAGGTCTCTGTATCCACTCCAAACTTACCATTTTGTTAGAACCAGAAACTTTTCTTTCCCTTTTGTTTCTTTGGTGGAGAATCTAAATTTCCATCGCAAAAATCCCTTTTGATTGCATCAACATCTAGATTTAAGTTGGGGCTTTCTGGTCTTTGGGCAAATTCATAATCATAGTAGTGATCCTTACATTCATTTGAAATACTTCTACCGTAAGTATCTGACTTTTCAATCAATTGAGATGGTTGTGCGTCTTCGAGAACACGCTTCTGGTCAGTACATTCTGTCTGCTTATCATATTTGGGACTCAAAACATTGGGAGGAGAGAATGAATCAGTATCCCACAAGTATGTGGGTATTTCTTTAGTATATTCGTCGCACTGAGATTGAGTTTCCCACGAGAATTTTGGAATGTGTTGGATGGTTGGCAAGCACTGGCTGTTCGGCACTATTGTTGATGAAGAATCTTCAATATGGATTGGTGAGGACGTATCAAATTCCCACGAGTAAGTGGGTATCTCTTGAGTGAATTCGTCGCATTGACTTTCGGTATCCCACGAGTATTTTGGAATTTCTAGGTGTTTCCGACGATTTTTTATTTATAGTCTTCATTTGGAGAGCTAGAAGACATTATTTGTGTTATTGATAGGTGTAGAAGATATACACTTCATCATATGTATTTATAGTAGAAGGTATATGTTTAAACGTAAGTAAAACCATATCCACAAATAATGGAGATAGTACGAAACTTTGTAGTCCACCTAAGTTGTTTTGTCTTTGAATATTGTGTTGTCAAATCACGAGAATCGATCTGAGCCGTAGAAATTTTTGAGCCATATCTGAACCATTAAAACGAGTTGTCACATCTGCCTAGTATTAACCCATTAAAACGAGTTGTCACATCTGCCTAGTATTAACCCATTTTTTGCATTAATCGTACCTTTACAGAATCGATTTTAGCCACACAAACTTTGCCGACATCGTAAACCGTCGGAATTCCGTTACATATTTCCGACAGAATTAGTTCCGTCAGTATGAGCTGACCACTCAAAGTTTGCCGATATCAGGAAGTCGGATTTACGTCAGTATTCCGTCGTAAATTGGCAATTCATCATTCAATGGCCGACATTGTCATTCTCAGTGTCATTCATCATTCTGTGGCCGACAATTGCATTCACGGAATTGATTTCTTTATTGCCCACTGAGCTGTAATGTCCCATCAGTTTTTGTTCTTCTCTTTTAACCACATATACAGCGACACGTTAAGCTTAAAATATCTCTCTATTTTGCATATATAAGTTAGAGTAATTGAACACAAAATCATAACACAACAATATTCAATTTCACAATGGCAAACAGAGATCTTTGGAATTATTATATGCAAAACCGAGCCTCCGTTCAAAACCCTCTAAACACAAATCTTGTTCCTTGAAGCCCACCATACGATAACTTAAATGTTATTGATGCTCCACCGACAGTTTCACTCCAACCAACTCAACGATCCCAAAACCAAACGCCCGTAATACCAGGACCTGGCCAACTCATACGGCGAGGACTGTTTCGCAAAAGGTCTCACGATGCAATGGTGTTGCGTGGTGAAAGTTCTCAGACACGCCCAACACAAGATTTCATGCGTGAGGTCATTAATGAGCCAATACAGGGCGACCAGGATTTTAGTAGTCCTCAGTGGACTTCTACTATCGATTACATAATCCGTAAAGGTATATATATATATATATATATATATATATATATATATATATATATATAACTAATTAACGCTTTTACCATTACTAAATATATATTTCATACATGTAGGTTCTTATAACAACAGGAGCACACCATTCTGGACCCAGGTTACAGAAATTCAATCGCCGCATTCACAATTTGTGAAAGTCAAAAAGGTTCACGTTGTCGAGCAATATTATTTCATTTTATATATACAATTTATCTGACAAGTTAATTGTATCTCATTTTCAGATTGTGGCTATGCTCGCCAGTTTGACCCCTAACGGCCAGGGATATCTGCTAGTAACCTTAAAGGATCCGTCAGGAAAAATCGAGGGAACCATGCACCATAACATCTTCGAAAATGACGAGTACAAACTCTCCACTGTTGTAGGTGCGGTGGTCATTCTGCAGAATGTTACCGTATGCCGTTTTAACACGAACTCTTAATACCTCAACATCACAGAGCGGAACATTGTTAAGGTATATTTTCCAGAAGTTTCTAAATATTTCTGATATTTAAAAACTAAATTCATTTTCGAAACAGATTATTGGTGCTAATTCAATGATTGCTGAATACGAAACAACCGAAGTATCTACTATCAACGAGGAAGATGAAGGAACTACTGGGTACAAATACGATACAGTTCCAGACTCAGATGATGAATATCATCTGAATCATCAATGGTTATGAATAAGCTTAATTAAGGCTTTATGTTGCTTTAATGTTTAATATTTTCCTACTATTCGTTGTACGAGTTTAAAATAAAGTTGTTATGTGTAATATTTCCTATTTTCTAATTAATGTATTTGTGAAAGATAAAAACGAACATAACTTGTTCGTAGCCTAATAGTAAAATCATCACATGTTACTGCGTAGTGAACCCGAGTCCGAACCTATGGTCAAGCGAAAAATACTCAGATTGTCTTCCACAATTGGATTTGTTAATGAAATTTAAAATATTGCAAATTTTGGTCTACCATGAAGTACATTATATTAGAGGAAACACATAGATGTTAGAGTACAACATTCATACACAAACATTTATTCATAAATTATTAATCTGAATCTCCTGATGAACCTTCACTAGGGATGGAGTCTGAATCGTCGTCAAATTCTTCACGTGTTTCCTCATCGTCCGAATGAACTAGATCATCGCCTATATGTGTGACATCAATAACAAGGTCAATGTTATCCATCTCCTCAACATTTGACATTTGTATACTTCTCGATACTTGTAGAGCATCATGTTCTGGAACTCCATATATTTTCCCTCTCGGATTAATTGGAGTAACTGTGATCCAAGGATCTGTCCGATAGGAAACTCGAGGATATGGAATGTAGCAAACCTATTAATAAATAGTGGATATTGTTAATATACAGGAATAACAAAACCTAACGTATGAGTATGTAGGAAAACCTATTATTTTATTGATACCTGGTCTGCTTGAGATGCAAGAATAAATGGATCGTAATGATGTAGTTGCCGACTTGAATTTATCGAAATAACACCGAGAGGGTCAATTCGAACCCCACGACGAGTGGATGGATCATACCAATCGCACATAAACACAATGCACCTCAAGTCCAACATTCCTGGATAGTGGATTTCCAAGATTTCTTTTAAAACGCCATAGTATATGGTATCACCTGATTGTGCTAAAATACCATAGTCCGAAGTAGGCCTTTGACGTCCTTCCTCATGAATCCTGAATGAATATCCCCTAGTGCAAAATCCGGGATATGAAGTCGCGGTCCTGCGTAAACCATGAGCAAACTCCACTAACCATGTCGGGAGGGTTTGACCACTTGCTAAACCTTGGGAAACCTAAAAACAATATAAGTAAGACTTCAGTAACATATGAATGTGAAAACCTTAAAAAGTAAGAGTAAGGAATTATATTAAACTTACATAAAATTTCAACCACTCCGGGAATTCTTTATCTTTTAAGACAGCAAGTTCGGAATCTGTCTTATCAGCATGGTAAGTTTGTACTAGGGACATGTAAATCCTGTAACATAACAATTGCTATTAAATGAAAACAAATAATTCCACAAATTTAGTATGCCAAATGGTGTACCTTTCATACTCCACAAGTTCGTCACAATTTCTTAGGATATATGTATGCAAATGTGTGACCTCTTGTGGTGATAGTATGCGTTTCGTCCCTTTTCCAATTACGCGACCAACTTGGGTAAACAACTCAGGTACAACCACGGGATACACTGCTTTCTCACCTCTATCATCATGTCGCGCAGGCCGTCTACCCTTAGTCCGAACATCCGAAGAAAAGTAATACTCGGCAAAGTGTGATACTTCTTCATTTAGACTTTGTGCAACAATAGATCCCTCAACCTTGCTCAAATTTTTAACTTTTTTCTTCAGGTGGAACATGTAACACTCGAACGGATACATCCATCGGTATTGAACAGGGCCTCCTAATGCTGTTTCTCGTGGGAGGTGAATAGGAAGATGTTCCATAACATCAAAAAAGACGGTGGAAATATCTTCTCAAGATTACAAAGGAGTATCGGGATGTTAGCCTCTAAATTACGGATCCCGTCCACTGTTAGTGTCCGTGAACATAAATCTCGAAAGAAAGCCCCAACTCCTACAAATGAAAAGTAAACAAGTTAGTACATATATAGTAACATTATATTAGTAAGAAACTTACAAGAGTACGAAATATACCTCCAATTGCTTGATGGATGTCTTTTGGAAGAAGATAAGCAAATGCAAATGGAAGAAGACGCTGCATCACAACATGACAATCATGACTCTTCATTCCAATAAACTTCCCTTCCGTCGAATCCACGCAATTACGCAGATTAGATGCGTAGCCGTCAGGAAATTGAACAAAATATTTTATCCTAAAAAAAAACTTCTTTCTGACCTGCGTCTAACCGGTACGCAGGCATCGGCAATCTACCATCAGGCATAACATGAAGAGATGCCCTTGAACAAATCAATGGCAAGTTTAATCTAGACTTCCAGTTGTCTTTTGTCTTTCCTGGTACATTTAAAATGGTGTTCATGATGTTGTCAAAGAAATTCTTTTCAACATGCATGACATCTAGATTATGCCGCAATAGATGATCTTTCCAATAAGGCAAATCCCAGAAAATACTTTTCTTGTGCCAATTGTGATATTCCCCACAACCGTCGACGGGGTGATGGCCATTACCCCCACATTCAGGAGTTCGCTCAGCACCAAAATCTCGTAACTGTTCCAATATGCTGTGACCATCTATCTCAGGAGGTGGACCATGTAACACTGGTAAATTCTTCCTGAAATGTCTTCTAGACCGACGATAAGGATGATTTGCCGGTAAAAAACACCTATGGCAATCAAACCATGAAGTCTTCCTTCCGTGCTGCAATTGGAATGCTAAAGTATTGTCTTGGCAATAAGGGCATGCCAATCTTCCATGCGTTGTCCATCCAGATAACATACTGTATGCCGGAAAAATCGCTTATGGTCCACATAAGAACCGCACGCATGTTGAAATTCTGCTGGATTGAAACATCAAATGCCTCAACACCATGCTCCCACAACATCTGCAACTCATAGATCAATGGTTGGAGGAATATATCGAGTGACCGTCTTGGATGATCTGGCCTGGGAACTAGAATTGAGAGAAACAGGAACTCTCGCCGTATGCACATAGAAAGAGGCAAATTGTAAGGTGTTACAATGACCGGTCACAATGAATATTTTCTTCCCTGCTTTCCAAATGGGTTGAAACCATCAGTGGATAAGTCGATGTACACATTCCGTCGTTCATATGCAAAATCTGGATATACGGATTAAAAGTGTTTCCACGCTTCCGCGTCAGAAGGATGCGTAATATCTCCTAGCCTTAGCTGTGCGTTCTGATTGATATAGCCTCTTCAACCTCTCTGTTAATGGTAAATACCACATCCGTTTGAATGGAATCTTCACTCTGCCAGGGATGTCCTGGAACCATGATTTACGGCAAAATTTACATTTTTTCTGTTCTCATCTTCTCTCCAGTATAGCATACAGTTGTCGATGCACACATCTATTATCTGGTAGGGCAAACCAAGACCGGCAACAAGTTTCTGGACCTCGTAATATGATGCTGGACAAAGATTATCTTCTGGCAAAACATCTTTCACAAACTCGGCGAATGCATCAACACATTCTTCGGACAAATTGTAATCCGTCTTTATGTTCATGATCCTACTAGCAGACGATAACAGTGAATGACCTTCCCTACAACCGCTGTATAGTGGTTGCTTTGATGCGTCTAACATATAAAAAACCTTCGATTTTCTAAATTAGGTTCTTCAACCCTATCACCCTCATAATCACCCGACTGCAAATTCTCTCTAAACGCATCGTTAACCATCGCAACCGTACTTACCCCAACATCTACTTTCGTCGTATGTTCTCCTACGCTATCCGGAAAATAAGGTGCATTACTACTAGTACTACCATATTCATAATTGGTTTCTCCATGTAAAAACCAAACCTTATATCCTGACCTAAATCCATATCTATATAAGTGATTCCAAACAGTATGAACCGCAACGCTAATTCTATTACAGCAATTAGAACATGGACATTTGATATCCTGACCTTTTTTGGCTGCATCTTGATTTCCGGGTAAATTCATGAACTCGCATATACCTTCAGCGTATGCGGACGTTAATAAGTTCGAGCCCATATCCATCATTGGCTCGTCCATCCAAGACCGAAAATATGAACTCATCGCTAATATTTTTTTTGCCTTTTTAAAATTGTGTTATGAAGAAATGAAGAAATGTGGAAACTTATATAGAACGGATTTCCGTCAAAAACCTCAGACATAACACCCCACCAATCCCATCGGCCACCGCTAACGATATGGTAACCACTCAAAATTTGCCGACATCGGAATTCCGTTAAATATTTCCGACGGAATTAGTTCCGTCGGTATGACCTGGCCAATCAAACTTTTGCCGACATCGGGAAGCTGGATTTCCGTCGTTAGTCCGTCGGAAAGTCGTCGGAAATTTACGACAGTTTATTTCCGTCGGAACAAGGCGACGGATCTCCGACGGAATACCGACGGTTTACGTGTCCGTCGGAAATCCGTCACAAAAAACCGACGGATTTCCGACGGATTAATTTTGATCGGAAAGCCGTCGGCATGCCGTCGGTATCCCGTCGGAAATTTCCGACGGATATGACGTCCGTCGGAAATGCTGTCGGAAAACCGCCTGTTTTCTTGTAGTGCAACAATATCTTAATTATTACAATGATTTGTGGTACTTAGGGAGATAAATGTGGTATTTATGGCGCCAATAACCCTGAATGGATTATAAGCATGGAGGTAATATTGATTGACATTTATAATCTATAGTTGTAATTAGCAAAGATTAATTATGAGTTTCTTTAATCTAAAAATGACTTTCTGTTGATTTCAGGCCTGTAATGCTCATGGACTCTACTGTGTACCTTTATATGACACTCTAGGTATGCAACATTTCTCTATTCTGTCCAGGACCATCTTATAACATTTCGATAATAACCGATGAATTTTGGCGTTACAATCAAGTTAATGAATGTATGCATAATATATAGTTTGGATGATGCATTTTTGGTAGGTGCTGGAGCAATAGGTGCTGAGGTATCACTTGCTTTTTCAGAGGAGAAAAAGATTTCTGAGGTAAATTTCTTACCATAGACTCGATAAATAAAGCTTCATGAATCCTCAGAAATAACAAAACATCTTTGTTTGGTGTTTCAGTTATTGATGACAGCTCCAAATTCAACCAAATACATGAAGAGTAAGTAAAGATATTCTTGTGTTCAAAGTCCAGTGAATGAAACAATTCTTAAATTTATTTATTTATTTATTTTTGGAACAGATATTGTGAGCTTTGGTGAGGTTACAGATGAGCAAAGAGCAGAAGCTGAGAGGCATGTATTAACAATATATTCATGGGACCAATTCTTGAAACTAGTAAGAGTGAATTATAATTTTATTATTCTACTTTTGTATCATTAATAATCAGAATTCTGAAATGTATATGTGTTACTGTAAACTACTTGCAGGGTGAAGGCAAACATTATAATTTACCAGATAAAAATTGAAGCGATGTTTGTACCATAATGTATACAAGTGGAACAACTGGTGATCCTAAGGGAGTCTTGCTTACAAATGAGAGCATTATTTATTTACTTGAAGGTGTTAAAAAATTGCTTAAAACTATCAATGAAGAGGTAACCTATTGTTGAATTCATATTATCAGTACTTCAATATAATATAAAAGATTAGATCATTGTAATAATATCTTCTTTGTTTCATTTTGTGACTGATGTTGTTACAGTGTACAAGTAAAGATGTTTATCTCTCATATCTACCTCTGGCTCATATATTCGATCGCGTGATTGAAGAGCTCTTTATTTACGAAGCAGCCTCTATAGGATTTTGGAGAGGGGTAAGTTTGTTATAATCTGTTTCACAATGGACTTATAATGTTATTCATCATAATCTTGTTTCTTCAGGATATTAAGACATTGATTGAAGACATTGGTACTTTGAAACCGACTATTTTCTGCGCTGTTCCTCGCGTGCTAGAGAGAATATACGCCGGTAAATATAGACTTTGCAATACTAGTTTTAAGAGCTTGAAGGGAAAAAAACTAATTCTTCTTAATGTCATTTTTCGGGTCTTCAACAGAAACTTACTGATGGTGGTTTCTTAAAGAAGACATTATTCAACTTTGCATTCAACTAGTAAGTGTACTAGTATTAGATCAAAAAAAAAAAAAAAAAGTTTTAGATTATAATCTCTGTTTCTGAAACATTTTGATTCTTTTATTCAGCAAAAAAAGTAACATGGAGAAAGGGAAGCCTCATGAGCAAAAGCATCTACAAAGGGAAGCCTCATGAGCAAGCATCTACAAGCATCTGTATTTGTAAGACAAAACAAAACCAAATCCAAATGAATCTACCCCACCTTTTTAATAACTTCAAGAATTATATTTCCAATCTCCATCTTGACCTCGACAGGTGTTTTGCTATACGGTTTCCATCCTTGATCATCTGAGTCTTCAACCTAGTATACAAAATAATTTCGTTAAATAACGAGTATAAAAAGAAATTATATGTTGAAATGTGAACTTTTAAACCAACCTTGAGTTTGAAAATATCAACTGCCTCCTCCCATTTCTTCGGATTAAGTACGCCTTCGTTGACGAGAAGAGCTGACTCTTCCCGAACTAACAAGCCAAAGGCACGGACCGCTTCTGCAAGCTCTTCATCGCTCATGGGTGATGCATCATTGTGTTTTCTAGCATACTCAATGGCTTCATCCCATTGTCTACACGAGAGAAGAGATGCAATGGCACACACAACAATGCTACGTTGGGGGTGGAGCACCAACGTCATGTGAAATGCCAACAATGCAATCCTAATAAAGATTGCAAAGTTAGACTAGAGATTTCGGTTCAGTTTAGGTTAACTTAAAAAAAGATAGGAATTGTTCAGTTTAATTTGACATTTTCGGTTTGGTTAATGAACTAACCAAAGTGAATCTGCAGCAGGGTTGCCACAAGAATGCAACTTGTCCAAGTTGGAGAATAAGCGTTCCAGCATGGCACTGCTCTTTGTTGTTTCTTCTTCACCTCCTTCCAGGCACGCTGCCTAATATACATGTTCAAAGGATTACAAACACACACAAAAAGTAGAGTCTAATACATCATCCAACAATAAAGAAATTACACACCTGAAATGGAAGCAGAATATGGAGGAGCTTCAACTTCTGCAGTAAGTTGATAGAAGGCACAGCAGCTCCATAAGACAACATGAAGTTTAGCTCCCTCGTTAACCTAAACTGTGAGCGAAGAAAGAACATGTCAACATGTCATTCCAAACAGAGCATATAGTTTGTTTAAAGAGTTGAAGGAACATACCGAGCTTAAGCGTGCCACCAAATGTATACGTTTGGGTATAGCATCCTCTATTTCCTCTGAAAATGATAGATCCAAACGAGCTGCAATTCTCACACCCCTTAGAATTCTAGCTGTAACAAGGATAATGAAACATATACAACAGTTAGCCATAAAAAAAACAAACAAAGAGACAAATAAATAAAAACTATCACACATACCACAATCTCTCTTGAAAGATACACGTGCAGCGATCATTGTCCGAAGCTACATCCAATTTTAGTCAATCACTAAATACATCACAAAAATAAAATAAGCAATGTAATTGAAATATATAAATACCATTCGGCTTTCCAAATCTTCTATTCCGTTGTTGTAATCATAGATGCGGTAGGAAAAGAGATCCAAGAACAAGCTGCACCAAGAAAAATCATCATCACTTACATGGATTTCGCGTTCTATTAATTTAAAAGCAGACTTTTTAATCCCGTTCTGCACGTAATAGAGTTTTTGAATTTTTTTATGTAAGCAACAATCTGCTGGGTTGGGTAACCAATTCTGATGGAATTTTTGATTAATAGTTTTGGTTGAAAAAAAAAAATTATTTAAATGCTAACAACGGGAGAAAAAAAAGCAAGTGCTATAAATTATTTTTAATGGCTATGAAAGTGGAAAATTAAGAAGAGAGATCGTGGGATTAGAAATTAAAAAAGAAATTATATTAGAAGAAAAAAAGTGAATGACATGTTAGAATTGTCAATTGACTTCTGTTTTATTAAATAAAGATGAATTCAACTAGAAACTACACCTGTTAATTGTGAAGTCGCGTTTTTGACTGTTTGAGTAGAGAATGTAGTCAATCTTATCCCAGTCATAAGGTAATGAAGGAGTGAGCGGTCGTCCTACGTTGGAGACCTGACCCATAAACAATACACAAAGTGTTTGACAAAAAATAAAAGTATTTAAATTAAGGAAAAAAACCAAAAAAGGTAATTTACTAACCTCAATCACTGATTCGTCTATTTTGACCTCGCATAGAGGATGGTTTTTTCCAACTATTTTTGAATCCACAAATAATTTACGAACCTGTAAAAGTTAAAGTTAGAGCATGATAGAGAGTATTAAAATGAATGAGTATTAAAGTGAATAATGGTATTGTTAAATTAACAAAACCTGATCAACAAAAGCGGTGGTGATGACGTCAAAATCCCTTGGTGTTCTCTTCATTAGGAGATCTCTGACGCAACCACCGACCAAGTAAGCGTCAAAACCTTGCCATTTTAAAGCTCTTAGTACTATCCATGCTGATATTGGGATCATGGAAACTTTAATTCCATTAGATTTAGCGTCTACAATTTTTTCCAGGCCCGGCCTAGAAGACAAGCCAGTGAAGCCACCGCTTGGGACCCTAAATTTAGAGGGTCTTTTTTAGTTAAATTTTTGTTATAACTATAATTAAAAAAAAATTGACAACGTGAGTTTAATTAATGATTTTGCAGGCAAAAATACAAGGAGAGCAATATTTCAAAAATAAATTCTATTTTGTTGTTTTTCTTTTATTTCTTACTAACTATTTGGAATTATAATCGGTTTAATGGAGTTTTCATGTGTTTGTTTTATTTAGATTACTATTTTTACGATATTGAAAAACGTACGAAAATGGCACTTTTTACATATATGCATAGGGCATCCAAAATGATTGGACCGGCACTGTCTTTTTCACCACATGCGTCAACAACAATGTATCCATTTCGCCAAGATTCCCTTCGCCCTCATTCATTGCTATCAACACCTCGTCCGTCAGTTCATCTCTACCAACCATTTTCAACGAACGAAGCACATACCCCTGCAAACTGTCCGACAAACTTTTGCCATTTCTCGTATAAGCTTTTACCGTTCTTGAAATCAGATCCATATCTTTATTGTCTGTGAAAATTGTGCAAAGCACTAATTGGCACAACTCTTTTGTGGGTTTGTTTCTACCAGCCATAGCTAACTCAAATAGCTCTACAGCTTCCGTAATCATTTCAGCCTTAAGAAACCTCTTCAAAACTGTAACGTATGTCTTCATTTCCAAATGGTAGCCAAGACGTCTCATTTCGTCAATAAACTCATGAAACTGGTCAATGTTTGATTTCCCCAAAACCCTAGCCATTGAGTTGTAGGTCCTCCCATCATGCTTGAAGCGGCCATGCACATCAAGCCATCGAAAGAATGACAAAGCTTTAGTCGTTTCAATGCCCGGTAATTCCAAAACACCTTGCACCAGATTACGATTGAAATTGATTTTCAAATTTTCTAGCTTCTCGAAATCGACATTCCATTCTTCATTCCTCAAGATATCATACACCTTATAAACAATGTCACTCCCTTTAGGCTTCCTCAAATTACCTAGCTCGTTATCACCCTCTTTCTGCCCAACATTAGCTTGAGCTTCACTACCAATCCCTTTAGGAATCCCTTTCCTCAGACTACCTAGATTATCAGCCTGCCCAACAGTAGCTTCAATATCAATCCCTTTACGAATCCCTTTCCTCAGACTACCTAAATCAAGTTCCCATTCATCAATGAAATCGGCAGGTGCTAGGGCTTCATCTTTATCACCCTGCCCAACATCTTCTCTATCAATCCCTTTAGGATCACCTTCAATAACAAACATAGTAGTGGATTTGGAAAGCGTTAGACATTGATTAAGAAGAAGCCAGAGTATTTGATTCAAACAACTCAAGTAAAAACTACAGCAAATAAGTCTTCTGGTACCTGATTTGGAACTAAAATGCCTACGAAAAGCAGACGAAAGAGGAGAAGCATCAATGAAATCGGCAGGTGCTAGGGATTTGACACCATTAGCTTCCCTATAAATCCCTTTAGGATCACCTTGATTCAATAACAGATAGTGAATTTGGAAAGCCTTAGAGACCTTGATTAAGAATTGACACATAAAGTGTTTGATACAAACAACTCAAGGAAAACTAGAGCAAATAAGTCTTGTACCTGATTTAAAGCTAAAATTCGTAAGAGAAGCACACGAAAGAGGAGAAGTCTCAGGTGCTACGGATTTGACACGAGTAGATACTACTCTTCTCCACATGCTAATTAAAAAAAAAATAACCATTTTAGCGGAAAATACTAATCAATTAGATTTCAAATGCTATACTATCACGAATAAAAAACGATACTTTATCCAATTTCAAGCACCATATCACACATTTGATTCCCTCAATTTCAAGCACCATACCACACATTTGATTCCCTCAATTTCAAGCACCATACCACACATTTGATTCCCCTGATACTTAGTATTAAAAGGAAATAATTTTCTAAAAAAAAAAAACAAATTTGTTGATGGTATGAACTAGATTTCCACCAAAAAAGATTGAAATGAGGAGAAGAGCTTGCCTCGGTTGGATTGGAGTGGCTGAGAACTGAAATCCGGAAAGATTGCTCGGTGGGAGGATTGGAGTGAAGGAGAACTGAAATCTGGAAAGAGATTGGGAAGAAGATTGAACTTTTAATATAAATGTTCTTTATTTCGAGTTTCAAGCTTAAGGCTTTTTCCCACAATTTTAGAGAGATGCTAACCTTTGTCACTTGTAAAACCCTAGATAGCTGTCAATCAGTGTATGGATAAGGACGATTTTTTTTTTGAATTTGGATCCTTTGACGATGTACGGAATACGGTTCCCTGCATATTTCTTCCCAATTCCTCTGCTTTTATATTGTCGTTTCTTTCTTGCAGAGATGACCGTTGCACATGACTTATGGGCTTTGTGTTGACTTTGGGCTTCCATTTGTAATGGGCTAAGTCTTGTTTGGCTCCTGAGCATGTAGACAAAACTCTGCCGTTTTGAAATCGTGCAATATAGCTACATAGGGGCTCAATCGGTCCTTGGGCTGGAGTCTAGAGGCTGGCTTCTGAGCGGACCGGATTCGGTGATGAATCCAGCCAGCCCCACCGAAATCAAATTTTAGAAACATTATTAACAAAACACAAAAAAACTATACAAGTTTGTCAATGTCCTTGAAGGATATTTTTTTTTTTTTTTTTTTTTACTTTTAAAGTCTACGGTTTTTTGGGAAAATCTTGCTAAAACCTCGTTATAGTCTGCCAATTCGACATACGTTTTTTAGTAGAGTGCGTAAATATCTTGGCATATTCAAAAGAGTTTGGAAATATCTCAGCATAGTCTACTAATATTTCGACAGATTATGCGTTTTTCTAAGTAGATGCTTTAAAGTTTTCTAAAATGTTGTTAGGTTTATATCTTAACAAAGTCTAAAAATGTGTGAAAAATAATTTTGGGATTATGAAAAAAAAATCAGAAAAAATTATTTCAGCAAAAAAAAAAAGAAGTTATTTTAACTATTTCAAAAAAAAAGGTAAAAAAATAGCTATACCCTAGCTAAGAAGAATAATGATATCTATTCTTATAAACATGAATTCACTTTTCCTACGTGGTGGTTTGAGAGTGATTTTAGGAGTCATTAATTATTATTCTACCTTTAATAATTCAAAATTTCCATATTTATCTTTTATATTTTCGGAATATTATTTAATTATTTTTAATTTGATTTTTAATAGATTTCGTTTGACCCTTTAATTTATCAAAGTTTCATTGATTTAATGATATAACTAGATAAACACTCGCACTATGTGCGGGAACATTCGTTGTATATAGGGGTAGACAAAAAAAAACCTATAACCGAAAAACCGAACCGGATCGAACCAAAAAATGGGGGTATGGATTCGGTTTCAGATGTTCGGATTATACCTATTGGTCTTCACCATTTATAGTCGTATATAAGATGTTTTAACTTTAGATACGTATGTTTTTAACTTTAGATACGTATGTTTTTAACTTGTAGGTGGAATTGATTAGTTGGAAATAATATGATGGTTTTTGTTTTTAGCTTGTAGGTAGAAATAGAGTAGTTTGAAGTATTGTATTTGTATTGAATATAGGGGCGATTGGCATTTACGCTGTAGAGACTTTAATGGATTATACAGTTCTAACAGTTAAAAATTAGGGTGTTTTACAGTTATAGATACTTTTTTAAGTTTCTGTTTCAATAAAGGTACTTTTAAAAGGAGGTATACTTTTTACACTGTATAATTTTGTTTATGACTAATTTGTCCCTGAAAACACACGATCTGCTTCGTCTTCGTCGTCACACCTTTCTCCAGTATGCTTCTTCTTTCCTCCTTTTTGTTATTCTTCTTATTTTGACGCCGTCACGCCTCTGTTGCGAGAATCGTCTTCTTCTTTCCTCTTCTTCTTTGTCATCGTCGCCCGTTGTGTTGATCTTCTTTTTTTCGTCGTCTTTCAGATCGGCTTATGGTATTTCACAGATTTGTTCGAGATCAGAGGAGCCACGGTGGAGGTCGGTTCGGAGAAATACTCCGTTCATGCCCGGCAATTTTTATTTCGAACCACCGTGAAGAGATTTTGGTGGATTATGCATTATGGATCCACCATGGATAGTACTCCGTTCATGATCGGCTTATGGATTATGCATTATGGATGGGTATTGATGGATGTAATTGTATGGATAGTACTTGTATAACATATGAATGTAAATTAGATCATACTCTCGCCACCATTTTTGTGTTTCCATTGACTTGTTCGATTAAAAGAAGTTATAACTATGACGAATGAGATTTATCATTTTAATTGACCTACTCTGAGCAGTGAAGACGTTCACCATTTTTTTTTTGGTAAAATCAAGTGCTTTGTCTTTGTCTTAAAGATTTTCTATTGAGGAAATTCGTCGAACAGGTGGTGAGCAATTTAGTAAAGAGACAAAATACGAAATCCAAACCAAAATTCAAAGCCAATCGAAGAAGTACACCACGATTCTCTACAGAAATCAAACCTTACTTGAACTGAAATTAATCAAAAAAAGGAATTACAAGAGATTCATTCACCTGGCAGAGACAAGCGAACTACTATGATCCACTACTTACTGGTTCACCAAACTCAATCGCTACTTTTCTCGGTAACGACTCAACCTTTTGCCTGTATGGGTCTCTCTTGAACAGTCACCAGAACAACAATACGCAATGACGGATCTAATAGTACTTGAAAACGGTTTCTTCTCCTTCTCTAACGTCGGAGTCAGAATCTTTCTGGGTTCTCGTTACTTTCTCGTATGCTAGCCGCAAAAACCGCCGAATCGTTATATGGTCATAATTTGCGAAAATCGCCGTAGATTTTTGTAGCTTTTGAGTTTCAGATGTAAAACAATAAGAGAGAGATAGAGAGAGAAATTGAATGGTCCTGTAAATATTGTAACCAGATAAATCTGAGCCCACAAATACTACAACCACTCTCAATTCTCTTTCTGTTAATATTAGGGACTCTTATGTCTTTAACCAATGGAAAAATATACTTTCCCTTGAAACTTGAAAGTACTTCTTGCCAACATAAGTTTTGAGAAAGTATGTCTGACGGTAAATAATTCTAAAAATTAACCAATCAAACTTTTATTGCTTTTATTTTATTTAAAGTCATTTTTTATTTTTTCTTCTTCCTTCGCTGTTTTTTTCTAAAGTCTCTAAAAGCCAACTTTGTTTCTCTCTCATCACATAACAAATGTTCTTTTTTATCTACTATTTACTCTCGTAAAATAGAGTAGTTTAAAATAATTTTATTGCTAGGAACCTCCTTCTCTCTAGAAAACAAATCAAGAAGTTCCTCCGTCGGGACCTGGCGTCCGGCTTTGCCGGCGTCATGGTTGTGTATATATGTTAATGGTTTTTCTGTCTTTTCTGTTTTCTATCTGTTGCTCAATCCCCTGCTACGGCTCGGCTCCGACTCCGACTACTATTCCTCCACCGACAGCCGTCACTCCTCCAGACGATTCTCCTCCACCAGCCGCAACAAAATGACCAATTACCAATCTTCCACCGACTGCTACCTCAGCTCCGGCGCCTACTCCACCGGATGATGTTCCCACCAATTCTACACCGACGCCGGAAAGCCTCACTGTGAGCCCAACCGGAGATGATCATTCGGTTTTGGAGTGGTTAAGAAGTTTAGTATTGAGTTCTGGAGAGGTTTAGCGAAGAACGGAGAAGTTGATTTCCGGGATCGGAAGTTTGCTTTGAAGTTTCTTTCTCTGCTTAGAAGATAGCACGTGTCGATCAAACATGCTTCTATCTTATCTCTTAAGATAAAGTTTGTTTATTATTTTATTAGTCTTCTGAGTGTATTCGGTGAAAATTTTCTCCATGTGTAGGGTCGCGTGGTCGCTTCTGTTTTGTTAGGGATTTTTATAGTTTCCTTTTTATATTTTTTAATAGTTAGTTGTTGAGTCTTAGTTTACTTTTAGTGTTTGGTATGTTCTGGGTTATGGTTCTTCGGTTGATTTCGAATACGGTTTGTTTATTTTGTGTTTTATCAGTTGTTCTCGATTTTTGGGTCGGTCTTATTTTGATTCATTTAGCACTCAACTTTGCGGTGATTCTATTACCTATACCGGTCTCCTTCCACCGCCTTTAGTGTTTTTTGAATAATCAGTTTTCATCTTAGGTCTTTCAAGGTCAGTTCTTGTAAGGCTAACCTTATATGGGGATGCAAAGTTCTAGATTTAGACTATTTAGGATAAAGATTAGGTGGGTAGGGGTTTAGATTTCCGTCTGTGTTTCATTGATCCCGCTATTTGTTTTAAGAGAAGACTTGGTCAAAAATTGTTCAGGTTCTATCTGGAGAGGGAGAGTTGGGGTTTGCGGATATGGGAGCGTCCAACGAATTAAACATGAAAATTTGTTCTGGTTTGTACAGCATAGCTGCTCTCGCTACGTATCCGTAGACTTTTCTTTGGCTCTGGTTCTAGGTTGAATTTGTGGTTGGTTTTATTTTGTATTGTCTTTTGATATTTCTTTGTGTCACTGGAAGACGAGGTCTTGCCGGCTTGTGTTTGACAAACGAACGTATCCCACACGAACTCTGGGGCTAATCGCTTAGCCGCCGGTTTATGTTTTTTATCTTCTATTTCTACGGTTTATGTATTTCACAGGAACACCGGGGCTTATCGATTAGCTGTCGGCTTATGTTTTTTTTGTATTTCTACGGTTTATGTATTTCACATGAATTCTGGGGCTATTATGTTAGCTGCCGGACTATGTATTTCATTATGTATTTCATTTTGGTATAAAATAAAAAAACAGTTGAAAAAAAAATAATTTTATTGCTTTTGTTTAAATGTTTTCCATTTTGCATTCCGTTTACTAAATATTTCCTTTTTATTTTATCTAAAGTAATTGTTTATATTTTTTTAACTGCATTTATTCGTTTGGTAAAGTGTTTTGTTGATATTAATAATTATTCGTTTAGTAAAATGTTTTGTGAATATTTAAAAAGTAGATATAATTGAATATGTTGTATTAAATTGTATATAAGCAAATCGAGTAATTTGAGATACATTTATTGTTTTTGTTGAAATATTTTCCATTTTTCATTTTGTTTACTACATAGTTTCGTATTTTTACAATTATATATGGTATATGATGTTTTTTAACAAACTTGAATTACGGTGTGGGTTTATTGTTTTGTTTTAAAAAAAATTGAGTAATTTAAATAAGTTTTTTTTTGTTTAAATATTTTCCATTGTCCAAATATAGTTTATTAAATAGTTTCGTTGATACAAATAGTTTTGATATTTAAAGTACTCATATTTATTATTATAAATATATTATTTGATAATTTTGTGAACTAAATGTTTTTCTATTTGCTATGTAATAAATATACCACATTTCTAAACAAAACCCGCATCTTTAGAAAACTCTCTCGAATGCTAATAATTCAAATGATTCCCCTTAAACTTATGTGGTCCAATTCAAATAAGGAAATCTTCTCTCGAATGCTAATAATTCAATTTAATAATTTAGAAGACATCATATGTTGAATCAAATACCAACACATGAATATAAAGTGCGTTATATTTTTACGCTAGACTTAATTTGTTGGCATAAAATCTAAAATGTTGTTAGGTTTATATCTTAACAAAGTCTACCAGTGTGTGAGAAAGATAATTTTGGGATTAAGAAAAAAAAATTTAGAATAAATTATTTCAGCAATAAAAACAAGAAGAAGTTATTTTAACTATTTCAAAAAAAAAGTAAAAAAAATAGCTAAACCCTAGTTAAGAAGAATAATGATATTTAACTCTTTACGAAGAAAGTATGGGTGTAAATGGTGACATAATTAGGCCATTAGGCCATGCTACCATTTAGAATGACCTAATTCTTCACAATTAGGCCATTAGGCCACTTACTTTTTTTTTTTTTTTTAACATAAGTGGATGAATTTTGAAGTGGATAATTAGATATGTCAAACGGACTAGCTCGGCCCGGCCCGACCCAAAACCCGTAAAACCTACATATATATATATAAGCTCGACCCGCCCGGTCTGAAAAATAGTTGGGTCTATATTTCAAAGCCCGGCCCGAGCAGGGCTACAGGGTTTTATGGGCTTTTCCGTATTAAGGTTAAAATAAAAATAATTTAAAAAAAAAATATTATTCACCAAAATAAATCCAGATTTAAATAAAATTACTCCAAAGATTTTGGGGTAATTACAAAAATGACATTTTAGTGTATACATTTCCAAAAATGATACTTAGGGGTGTCCATTTGCAAAAATGCCACTAATTATAGATTTATAAAGTTTATGGTACTAACTGGTACCGGCCTAATAGCCTAATGTAGAATACTATGGGATGATTATCATTAGTGAATTATTAATATATATATATATATATATATTTATATTTAAGAATAATGTATTTATAATTTGTATGATTTATTAGTTTAAACGTTGAATATTTATTTTCTTTGTTTAATAATAAAGAGTATAAAGTATTTGTAAATTTTGTTACAAAACAATAAAGAGTAAAAAATATTCATAAAATAAGTTAGGTTTAGAAGCTAATATAATAAGAAATTTCTAATTGTTTTTTTATATTTAACACATTAATAAACATAAAACAATTTAAATTTGAATTTTTGTTACATTAATATTTATAAACTTAATTAATTAATAAAAACTAATTCTGCCACATTCTGCAACATTCAGCTGTTACAATTTGAATTTATAGTTTTTTTGCCAGTTTCTGCAAAAATCACTGAAAATTCTGCCAGATTAGGCAGTTCAGCCAGATTAGGCCATTACCATTTACACCCACATTTTTTCTGCCAGATTCTGCACAAAATCACCCAAAATTCTGCCAGATTAGGCAATTCAGCCAGATTAGACTTTTACCATTTACACCCTATATTGGGCAAGTCCAACAACAGCTTTCGATCATTGTTGTTTGTAAACACATAAAGTAAGCTGGAGTAGTACATTTGACCCAAAAAAAAAAAAAATTAGCTAAAAATGACACACAAAACAGAAGAGACTAGTACAACATAGTTGAGTTTAATCATAACATCTTAGACCATCTTCAACCATGAGCTTTTCATGGGCTCATAAATATAAAATTATTAAAACACACACTCTCTCTTCCTTTTACTCAACTTTATACCTTCTCTTTCATCTTTTTACTCAACTTTATACCTTCTCTTTCATCTTTTTACTCAACTTTTATTAATTTTATACTCTCTTTAAATATAAAATTATTAAAAACATTGAGTTTCTCTTTTCAAAAGTCTCACCTCATAGAGCCTCTATCACCACAATCTCCTCTTTTTACTCAAATTTTATTAATTTTATACACTCTTTTTCTTCCTTTTACTCAAATTTTACACTCTCTTTCTTCTTTTTACTCAAATTTTAATAATTTTATATTTTATGAGTCCATAAAAAGCTCACCATATACGAAAGTGGGCCATATACGAAAGTGGGCCATGTATAAATATGGTCCAAAGAAGAAGACAGAAGCAATTAAAAGAAGAAAAAACACGCAATTGGGGTGGTGTGGATCTGGATCTACCTAAACAAACCAGAGGACTGGAAAAAGAAACCTAAATTGGAGACAGAGGAGGAGGACGACTGTTGAGGGAAAAATAAATTATCAATAATGTCGTTGCTTTTGGCGAGAAGGATGTCGTCAAAAGCAGCCGGTGTCGGAAAATCGTTGGTAAGCTTCTCTCTCTCTCTCATCTCTTCTCTTCTCTGTGTGTGTTTTGTTCTGATGAATTCGATGTCAGATCGGAAGAGGGATCCGCTTTTTGCATTCTTTACCATCATCTCCGTATCTGTTGCTTCCCATGGATGTTGTCGGCGACTCTCCCGGCGGCAAACTCGTGAATTTCAATTTCTACGATTTAGAGAAGAAGAAACGAGTGACGATTGAAAAACAGAGGATCCCCGAAGATCTTCACGTACCATCGGATCTTCACGTGGCTGGTTGATCCGAATCAACAACGAAGATCTAACCGTACATCTCACCAACATGTTGAATCCTTCAGCTCCCAAATCCATTCACAAAGTCATCTCTCTGCCTCCCATTCTTCCTCTGCCTCATTCTCTCGACCCATCCGAATCCACGCCTTTGACTGAGCTTGTTCGAAGTGTATCTCTCTCATCTTATCCTGACCAACCAGACTGTGTTCTCGTCATTAAGTTCTGGGGAAGCTGCACTTCCTTTTGTTCTAGACTCGGTGGAGCTTCATGTTCATGGTCATGGAGACACATCAACTATCTTCCCTTTGAGGATTTCGAGGATTCCTCAATCATTTACTCCAATGCCGCTTCCGTCTTCTACCTCACGCCCAACACACTTGCATCCAGAAACTTTGACTTAGAGAGAAACTTTACTCTATACAAGTGCAAGGATGAGTTAGAGGTTGGTCAGAAGGACGACGACCACGATTTTCCTCTTCTTGCTTATTTCATGCACCTACAACCTTTTCAGCGACCCAATGACTTGTCGGATTCCGAGTATAAGCTGATGAGAGCTAGGCCCTACGTGGGCAATAGATTCTTGGTAGAGGCACCTTCTGGTCAAATCTTTACCATCATTTCCTACATGGAAATGGGGACGAAACTTTCTTGCCACAAGGAATCAGATGCTTATGTGGTGGAAACCAACATGTTTGAGCTGTACAAGCACCACAAATGGGTCGGGTCTTACGTGAGAGACATTGGAGACCTCTGCATTTTCTTTGGTAAGAACAAGCCTTTCCTTGTCCCCGCGACTATGTACCCTGGCCTGAATCCTAACTCCATCTACTTCACCGAGATGAATCAGATTTGCGTGTATGATATCGCCACACGCACCATCCATCAATTCCCTCATCAAGAACGTCTGCTTACGCCTTTTTGGATTTCCCATATTCCCCCTCACTAGTAATCTCATTTCTAACTCATTTCAGGCGCATCAAGGTGTTAGTATTGGATCTGATGTTGTATGATTAGGATAATAGGATGCACGATTCAGTTCTCGGATTTGATGTGTTTAGCATCATCAAGGGTCTGAATCTGATCATGTACGATTAGACTACTACTTATTGTAGGTTTTTACCGTTATGTTCTATTTAGCTCAATAGATGTGTTTGCATCAGGTGTTTATTTCTCATGTTGTATAATTGGATTCTATTTAGCTCTTGTTTGGTTTATAAGATCTTCTGAAGCATATATAAGTCAAAAGTATCCATTTTGGACGAGAAGGGCATAGCTGCAAGGATGCACAATACTACAATAGTGTGGATGCCAATGCTAAATGGTCTGACTTTGACTTCCCATAGGGATAGGACTTTTACATCAATCTCCAGAACATGATCATTTTTGGGGAGAGTATTGCATACCGATATGCATCTAGTTGCATGAGTTTGTCTGCAAAATTTGTCAAGCATCACAAACTAAACAAGGCCATTTTTTTTACCTAGTAAAAATTTGGGGTCTTTTACCTTGTTCTATACCAATTTCACTTTTAACTCTATCATCGATCCATTATCATCTTATTTGGTAGTTATTACAAGCGCTATTAAATCAACTAATACCAGTTGTATTAACTCTGTCGTTCAAAAGTTGAATATTTATCACTTCAACCAACGTGCAATATTCAGTGACTCCATTGTGAATTTGTGATTTTTAAGATGCTCAAAGATAAAAAGACAAGCCCAAACAAGGCCAGGCTCAGCTGAAGTGGGCCGTAAACGAAGAAGCCCAAAGAGAAATCGGACTGGAATACAAGTATTTGGGACCCACCAAAGAGCCACAAGGTTTCAACCTAAACAAAATAGTTTGGATTGAAAAACAAAACCTAAATTGGAGAGAGGGGAGAACGAGTACTGTTGTCGGAATTTGGGGGTGGGTCTGTGAGAATAAAAATCAATCATGTCGATACTTTTGACGAGAAGGATGTCGTCGAAAGTAGCCGGTGTCAGAAAATCGTTGGTAAGCTTTTCTCTGATTTCTCTCTCATCTCTTCTCTGTGTGTGTTTTTGTTCTGATGATGAATTTGTGACTGTCAATGTCAGATTCGAGGATTGTCGACGAGGAAAGCGACGACGTCATCATCTTTACCATCATTTCCGTATCTCATACTTTCCATGGATGTTATCGGAGACTCTCCCTCTGGTAGTGGAAGCAAAATTGCGAATTTCAACTTGTACGACCCAAAGAAACAGAAACCCGTGACGATGGCAGAGCAGGTAGTCCCCGAAGGTATCCACCTTTCAGAAAACATAGGATCTTCACGTGGTTGGATTATCCTATTGGAAGACAAAGGTGAAAGCGTACATCTCACCAACATATTCAATCCCTCAGTTCCCAAATCGGCACACAAAGTCATCCCTTTGCCTCTGCTTTTGCATCCTTACAACATTTTAAAGCCTCTTCAGGAGGACGTTCTTCAGGAGGACGTTCTTCAGGAGGACGTTCGTAACGTCTCTCTCTCTTGTTCCCCTGACAACGAAAACGAAGACTGTATTGTAGCCATCAAATTTAGGGGGACCGGTATCGCCTTCTATATAACTGCTGACTCCCAATGGACATGGCGCGACTGTGACTCTCTTTCAAGCCGATTCGACAAATCATTCGTCATCTACTCCAATAAAGATCACACCTTTTACCTCACACCTTCCATTGATACATTCTACCGCAAGGACGCTAGGAATATGGAAGAACCCGAGTTCCCTTTCTTAACTTATTACCGTCAACTCGGACCCTTAAAGCTTCCAAAGATGGGAGAGTATGAGTATGAGCTCCTCAGAAGGTGCACTAAGACCAAACACTTGGTGGAGACACCTTCCGGTGAATTCTTCATCATTGTCAATTATGCTCTGGCCACTTGTCAGGGGAAACCTGTCTTCCCTTGGGAGACACAAGACTTGGACCCTATGGAGGTCAAAACCGGGACAATGTGGTTCATGTTGTATAGCAGCCATGATCCAACTACAAGGGTCCAAGACATTGGGGATCTCTGCATTTTCCTAGGAAAAAACGAGCCTTTCTGTGTCCCCACAAGCATGTATCCAGGACTGAAGCCCAACTCCATCTACTTCACTCAACGGCATGAGGTTTATAACTACAATATCTCCCATCAAACCTTCTGTAAACTCCCTCTTGGTGGCGGTCTGATTTCACCTATCTGGCTTCAGCCCATATGAAACCAGTAATCTTGGTTAGGATAATAATTGGTTGCATCATTCTATCTAGTACGTGATGATGTGGTAACTCATCATGTGCTTAGCATCAAGTGTTAGCTGATCTTGTATGACTAGGAGAATAAATCATGTTGGTTGCATCACTGTATCTGCAATTCTAGCTAGAACAATCGGTGTGTTTAGCATCAAGAGTTAGTTATGAATATGATGTTGTATTGATCAGTTGTGAGTTTTCATCATTCTTTTCTATCTAGCTCAAATGTTCTCAATCAAACTTTCTGGTTGTAATACTGAGAATTACTCAAAAGGAGTGATGAAAAGAAGACAAGGAAAGATTTGGGCACACTTCATCGTAGAGGCAAAGCCACAAGTGACGAGGCTTCAAGTGTTTTGGTCACTTGTTCAACTCTTTCAACAAAAACACCACAACAACACTGATTCATAGCACACAATATATATACGATGATTTTTTGCTCTTCTTTTCTTCTTCTTTTGATTTGATTACGATTAAATTAGTCTTTGTTGTTGTTGATAATAGTAGTTGCATCCATGAATGATCGATCCCAAAGTGTTTTGTAGAAACATAGCTATCTTACTAGTAGCAAGTAAATTCAAAGGTTTTGTTTTGGGCTTTAAACATTTGAGTGTGAGACAAAAGCCCATAAGATATACACAAGAAGGCCCATTAAAAAATGAAGACGATGCCGTTTTTGGTGGATAATAACAAGATAAATTAACTGAATCTTTGAGGAAATAGAATCTCGTAACAACAAATCAGAGGATAATAAACTTAAAGGTGAGAGAAGAAGAAGAAGAAGAGAAAGAAATTTTGAAGAAAACAAATTCTTGTTCTGTTTTAGGGTTTTTTGTTGCGTCGCGGAATTGAAGCTTCATCTGTCGTCAATTCTCCTGCATGCATAGGAAGAAGAAGAAGAAGATAACAATGGTGATGGTGGATCAATGGCGATGCTCATTCCATTAAGAGACGCCTTTCGCCTCACCGTCATCGTCTCTGAGATGGGGATTCCATTCGGCGCCAAACTTCTTTTCCGGTCGAGATTTCGATTCCGATCCACTCTCTCTCCTTCTTCTCTAACCTGTTCTCCTTCTCCTGCTCCTTCTCTCTTCTGCTTCCTCATTTCTAGGTTTACTATTACTTATCAGACATGGACGAGGCTGACTTCATCGACAAAGATCCCACTGGTCGCTACATTAGGGTACGCTCAGTTCAACCTGCAATTTCCATTCAATTCTTCTCTAGATTTGATTTGTTCTCAATTGCTATTTTGGGGGATGTGAATTTTGGCATAGAGTTCATTTCGATTGCATGATCATATAAACTGGAATGTTTCAGTAGTGAATGATCAATCATTCTTTGTTTTTCTTCCTTCAGTATGTCGACGTTCTTGGGAGAGGAGCCTTCAAAACTGTGTATGTTTGTTTATGCTTCCTCTGCTGCTTCAGTATGATTATTATGGAATCATCATTTTGTTTTCTCATCTCTTGCTATTATCTCTCTCCCTTTAATCAGATATAAGGCATTTGATCAAGTCCAAGGGATTGAAGTTGCTTGGAACCTTATGAGCATCGAAGATGTTATGCAGATGCCTGGCCAGCTCGAAAGGCTTTACTCTGAAGTCCATCTTCTTAAATCCCTTAAACTGTAGGAATTCGCACAGGTTTCACCGGATTAATCTCTATTAATCAACCTAACGAAAGTTCCTTTGCCTAGGATCTAGGGTTTGTAAACAATGAATCAACAAGAACGGATCTCGAATATACCTGGAGTTTTGCAGCGGAATTAAAACAGGAATCGAGATCTTATAGCGCCCCAAGTGTTGCGCCTCTACCGATAGTCCACACGCACACAAACTGGAATCCGCAGGGATGCTAGTGCCTGGAATCGGATCTCTCTGGGAATTCTGTGTTTTCAGAGGCGGCTATGGACTTCTAGGTTACTCGGTTTTTGTGCCTCATATCCTATATATAGGCACGTGAGAAAACCTAATCTTCTAGGAAATAAACCGGTTCAAATTGAGTCATTAAACCGAATCCCTATTTCGGTTTTTGGCTCGTGTTGATCGACACTACTAGTTAGTGTCGATCGACACCATCTTTATAACCACGATTATTATGTGTATTAAATACACATGTCGATCGACACCACACTATTGTGTCGATCGACACAACCTCTTAAACACGTATCTCATGTGTATCAAATACACATCACTTGGATCATTACATTAATGATCATTCCCACATAAAGTAAATCCAGTTTGCTTAGGTGTGTGACCCTGTAGGATCATATAATGCTAGTAATGAGTTCATAACTCATAGACCATCAGCGGCTTCTAGCAAAACGCAATGACCACCTAGTATCATATGAATGTCTGATCTCGACAATACAACTATCACTAGAGTGAATACAAGTGTGATTTCAGGACATTCCCAACAATCTCCCACTTGTACTGGAATCATCTATTCCTATAATCCCTTCGTCTCTATATCTCGATATGGCATAAGGCAAGAACCGTGTCATCCTTATTACAGCCATTATCACATTCATCGAACTCCGATTTATACTGATCAAAAACAAACGACTGACAATCACCTCGTTTGAGCGCAGCCACGCATTTCTCAGTATCAAATCTTCGATGGGCCCTGAGATATTTATCTCCTGTTATATAGGAGGGACAAATCCCATCTTGTTCCATCCCTGTTCCTTCACATACTTCATGATACACCCAATCAATGCCTTTATAGTCACCTGTTACGGATAACGTTTGACAAAGTCAAAGCGGACCAATTCATATGTAAGAAATCATGATGAACTCAGGTCTAAGGACTATACTCTATAGTCGTAATGAGAACCTCTCATGACACTTATATAACTATCCTGTAGAGTTCTCATTAGCGGGCCATGTCCGATCATATGTTCTCTAACATATATCTATGTGATTGACTTTAATACTCTTATTAATGACTTCATGAAACTTAGTCATCAGTCACCTCACATGCCAGTCTCACGCGGTTGTCAGTGTCCCACTTTAACAACCTTGACCAGGGACAAATATAATCTATGTCATTTATCACTTATAGGGTTTCATGATCAAGTCCTCAACTTGACGACCTATAAAATGCCATAAATTACTTTGGGACTATTATTCAATTATCCAATAATCAAATAATACATGAAACAATTTCATTATGACATAACCAAAGTATGTCTACGTGAATATCACAACATAACTAAATCCGTTACAACTCCCACTAGAATCAAGATCACATCTTAATATATCCAATACCTACAGCAGGAGAGTGAAACTCATGCTTAGGTCGTGGGAGAGGCTGCGGCGTTCTGCTTGGAACCCTTTCCAACAAACCGCAGGCTGTGATGCTTTGCTTGGAACCCTTTCCAACAAACCGCACCGCAGTATAGACACAAGACATAATCAGGTTCCTACCAGAAATTGTCTTAGTCCGTCTAATCACTCTCAACAAAAATCCTTACTTCCTTAGTTCACCAAGCTCATATCCTCAGTATTCTTCAAATACTTGAGAATATTCTTGGTAACTGCCCAGTGACTTTCACTTAGATCATATTGGTATCTTCTCGTCATGCTCAAAATACAAGCATCATCTGGACGAGTGCAGGTCATGACATTTATGATAGGTTCCACTGCAAAAGTCTGGGAATCCTACTCAAACTTTCTTGCTTAGCTAGTGTCTAGAAACACTGCGTCTTGCCAAGATTAATGCCATGAGTCATTGGTATGAGGCCCTTCTTGGAATCATGCATACTGAATCTGTCCAAGACCTTATCACCATAAGCATCTTGACACGATCCAATTAGCTTAACCAATCTATCTCTATAGATTCCTATTCCAAGAATGTACGCGGCTTTTCCCATATCTTACATTGAAAAATAACTTCCGAGCCAAGTCTCTAAAGACTAAAGCAACAGAACGTCATTTCCGAGAATAAGTATGTTATCTACATACATAATGAGAAATGCAACTACACTCCCACTAGTCTTCTTGTAAACACACGTTTCCTCTTCGTTCCTGATGAAGTCAAACCTTTTGACAACTTTATCAAAACGAAGATTTCAACTCCGTGATGCTTGCTTCAATCCATACATGGATCGATGAAGCTTGCATTCTTTCCCAGCATTATTTGGATCACATCCATTTGCGAAATATCATCACCATGATAAATGGCATTTGCTAGTATAATCCGAATGGATTTAAGCATAGCGAATGGAAACAGGTCTCATCATAGTCAATACCATGATTTGCTTGAAACCTTTAGCCACCAGCCAAGCTTTGAATATTTGGATATTCCCATTTCGGATCTAGCGGCTCCAAGCCACTTTTTAGAGTCCGGGTCCAACACTGCTTCTTCAAAATTCGCAGGCTTGTCATTGTCAATGATCAACAAGTCATGACAATCAGTCACAAGAAATCCATATCTCTCGTGATCGTTACGAATCCTTTCGGATCTGCGAACTTCAGGCACCACAGGTGTAGGTTCTACAACTCTTTGCAGATCCAGCTACTACTCTTCCTTAACAGGTCGAGTAGTCTCCTGTGATTTTCGAACATTTTCGAGATATACTTCACTCCCACTGTTCTTCTTGGAAAGACAATCTCTCTCAAGAAAACATAGTTCTTAGCAACAAACACTTTGTTCTCAGAACATTTGTAGAAGTAGTAAGCCTTGGTTTCCTTAAGAAAACCTACGAAGTAGCACTTATCGGATTTGGTTGCGAGCTTGTTAAACGTTTTACACAAGCCTCATAACACCAAATTTTAGTAAAGACAAACTTGGAACATTTCCAATCCACATCCCATGTGGTGTCTTTGCAATCGATTTTGTTTGAACCCTATTAAGTGTAAACTCAGACATTTCTAGAGCGTATTCCCAAAAGAATTATGGAAGATCTGTGTGACTCATCATTGATCGAATCTTATCCAATAAGGTCCGATTCCACCTCTTGGAAAACCCATTCCAAAGGGGCGTTCCAGGAGGAGTGAGCTGTGAAACAATTCCACACTCTCTCAGATGATCACTTAACTTTTGACTTAAGTATTCTCCTCTCCGATCTAATCGAAGAGCTCTAATACTTTTGCCCATTCAATTCGGTACTTCATTCTGGAACTCCTTGAACCTTTCAAAGGATTCCGACTTGTGTCTCATTATATGGACATATCCATACTTACTGAATTCATCAGTAGAGGTAATGAGGTACAGAAAGTTTCCTTTAGCACTTGTGCTCATCGGGCCGCACACATCTGTATGTATAAAGCCCAATAAGCCATTGGCCCTTTCATATAGTTTGATAAAGGGCCCATTGTCATTTTGCCCAATGAGCAGGATTCACATTTCTCACATGATTCACAATCAAATGAGCCCAAAATCCCATCACTATGGAACTTTTGAATCTACTGAAGACCAAAACGACAATGCTAGAGAAAATTGGGTTCTTAGTCATTTTACTCGAACAGTTTGGTATTTATGTTATATACAGGCACAAATTGGTTTAAGACATAAAACCCATTCTCTAATGGGGTGCTATCATATAACATATCATTAAGATCAAAAGAGCAACATTTGTCTTTTATCAAAATAAAATCACTCATATCCTTACACGAAAATTAAATGACATTTTTGCTCATAGCAGATACACAATAGCAATAATTTAGTTTCTAAAACCAAGCCTGAAGGCGACTATAAATGGAAACTTTCTACAGCTAATGCAGCAACACTTGCTTCATTCCTGTTGAGCACCTCCACTCGTCCCTTCTTCAATGTTCTACTGTTGCTTAGGCCCTGCATATTTAAACAAACATGAGCACCACAACCGGTATCTAATACCCATAAGATAGAACTTGAAATAACACAAATACCTGAATAAGGAGTGTCATACATCTCCATTATTTCCATAGAATCTTCCATGTATTTCTTGCATTTTCTCCTCCAATGCCTTGGCTCCCCACAGTAGCTGCATGCATCATCATCAGATGGGCCAGACTTGGGTTTAGTGGGAGACTTGGGTTTATCCTGATTCACAATCTGGACGGCCTTTCTCTCACCCTTGTCTTTACCAGGTTTCACAAACCTTTTGCCCTTCTTGATATTGAGCTCATCTGTCTTGAGCATATCATGCAGTTCAGTCAACGTCTTCGTCAAGACATTCTTGACGTAGTACTTGATGAACTCATCATAGCTCGTCGGCAGGGACTGCAGAATGATGTCAGTAGCCAACTCTTGGCTAATAGAACAATCCAGTCTCCTCAGGTTATCAATATAACCTATCATTTTCATGACATGAGGACTTACTGGAGCATCCTTTGGTAGCTTGCACTCAAACAGAGATTTAACCGTCTGGTATCTCTCAGTTCGAGTCTGCTCCTGAAACATAGCTTTCAGGCTAGTGACTATCTCGATAGGCGATTCCACGTTCTCATATTGCCCCTGCAATTCAGAGTTCATGGTATCCCTCATCAGACGGCTCACATCAACCACATCATAATAATGCTTATTCCAAGCATCATATACTGCATGTGAGGCATTGAACCTTAGTTTCTCGGGGAGAGCTTTCTGAAAGACATAGTCCTTTCTCTCCTGCTAGAGAACGATTCTCAAGTTCCGATACCAATCAAGGAAGTTGGATCCATTTAACTTGTCTTTCTCAAGGACGGATCTCAACGAGAAAGAGTTCTGATTAGACATAACTGAAATAAGAAAAGGAAAAATCAGTTATGATATTCAGGAAATGAGAAATCTTAACAATTAAGAAAACTCGCATTATATTCAAAACAATGTTTCCTCAAATGAATATAATGATCCAAGATCCATATTTCACCAAAACCCGAGCAAGCCACAGGCTGTTACTCAAATCTTGACTATATAGGTAAGCAACACTTTGCTAATCATATCCAATATGACTCTTGGTTGTGGATAAGACATCTTATGTTTTATCCACCTGATGTCTCTGGGCCCAGAACTTCTGATAGCCCATTCAAGCAAACCAATCTCTTCAGTCATGTAATAGTTGATGCCATGCACTGCAAGCCCATCAACACAATTACCTACTGCCTTACTCATGTAACTGCGGACACCTTGCACTGCGGACACCTTTCACGCAATGAAATGAGTCTTGACAGCTGACAAGATAGGGAAAACATCCTTAACACTTGATATTTAGTTGAGGAATTTAACTTTTAATCCTTAACACATATCATATATGCATTCAGGAACCCGATCTCATTAAATCTGGTTCGGTTATTAGATTTTAGGTTCACTAACCATAAAGTTAGTAGGCTGTCGGTCGACACTACCTTAGTGTCGATCGACACTTACCTGTCTGTCACAGTTCTTCGAAACCCGATCAATCCAATTGAACCGATTTCGATAACCGAGAGAACCAATTCAATAACCTGTCAGTGTCGATCGACACAAAAATTGTGTCGATCGACATAGACTAAACCAAATCCAATTTTCGATAACCGGTCAATCCAATTGAACCGGATCAATAACCGTTCAATCCAATTGAACCGGATCGATAACCGTTTAATCCAATTGAACCGGGTCGATGACCGGTCGGTGTCGATCGACGCAACATTTGTGTCGATCGACGCCAACCAAATCGCATCGAACCAAGTGAGATAACCGATTCAATCCAATTGAACCGGTTAACCACTTCTCAGGGTCGTGTCGATCGACACAACCATTTGTGTCGATCGACACTGGGGTTTCTGGAACTTTGATCTTACGATCGAAAACCCTAAAACTTTAGCACAGTCGTGTCGATCGACACAACCATTGTGTCGATCGACACGAGCAGCTCTGATCAATTCTAACAAACGATATTGACAGAAAAACTGATCTAGCAAATCTTAAACATCATATGTTTCAAACTGAATTCTCGAATTCAATTACGTTCTAGCATATTACATGTTAAACCCTAAGGCTCTGATACCACTGTAGGAATTCGCACAGGTTTCACCGGATTAATCTCTATTAATCAACCTAACGAAAGTTCCTTTGCCTAGGATCTAGGGTTTGTAAACAATGAATCAACAAGAACGGATCTCGAATATACCTGGAGTTTTGCAGCGGAATTAAAACAGGAATCGAGATCTTATAGCGCCCCAAGTGTTGCGCCTCTACCGATAGTCCACACGCACGCAAACTGGAATCCGCAGGGATGCTAGTGCCTGGAATCGGATCTCTCTGGGAATTCTGTGTTTTCAGAGGCGGCTATGGACTTCTAGGTTACTCGGTTTTTGTGCCTCATATCCTATATATAGGCACGTGAGAAAACCTAATCTTCTAGGAAATAAACCGGTTCAAATTGAGTCATTAAACCGAATCCCTATTTCGGTTTTTGGCTCGTGTTGATCGACACTACTAGTTAGTGTCGATCGACACCATCTTTATAACCACGATTATTATGTGTATTAAATACACATGTCGATCGACACCACACTATTGTGTCGATCGACACAACCTCTTAAACACGTATCTCATGTGTATCAAATACACATCACTTGGATCATTACATTAATGATCATTCCCACATAAAGTAAATCCAGTTTGCTTAGGTGTGTGACCCTGTAGGATCATATAATGCTAGTAATGAGTTCATAACTCATAGATCATCAGCGGCTTCTAGCAAAACGCAATGACCACCTAGTATCATATGAATGTCTGATCTCGACAATACAACTATCACTAGAGTGAATACAAGTGTGATTTCAGGACATTCCCAACATAAACATGATAACATCATCAAACTCTTTTACACTTGGCTTGATGACAATAACAACACCATTAGCATGATCACTGAGCTCTTCACCTCTGGTAGTCTCAGGGTGTAAGTCTCCTTACTCCCTCTATCTTCTTTCTGTTTGATCTCTTATCTCTCTCAATCTTCTCCCCATTGAATATGATTTTTTCTCTTTATGGTGAAGATATCGTAAGAAGCACCCGAAAGTTGATCCCAAGGCCATCAAGAACTGGGCAAGGCAGATTCTTAAAGGCTTGCACTTTTTGCATTCTCAGACCCCTCCTGTAATCCACCGGGACCTCAAGTGCGACAATATATTTGTCAATGAAAATACCGGAGAGGTCAAAATCAGAGATCTTGGACTCGCAGCTGTTATGCAGCAACCCACTGCTGAAGTGTGATAGGTAATAAATAGTACCATTAAACTTGTTCACTCTTCTTGTATTGGATCTATAGGCAGGGAACTGAATATTTTGAGCATGTTCAGGTACTCCTGAGTTCATGGCCCCCGAGCTCTATGAAGAAGAGTACAATGAACTTGTGGACATCTATTCTTTTGGCATGTGCATGCTGGAGCTGGTTACTTGTGAATATCCATATAGCGAATGTAGAAACCAGGCTCAAATATACAAGAAGGTTACCTCGGTAAGTCATCTGCCGTGATATATAAGTCTTACATTTTTCTTTGACACGCGGGCACCTCTTTGAACAGATGCGTTTCCAGGGTGTAAAACCTCAATCTCTCAGCAAAGTTGGTGATCCACAAGTTAAACAATTCATAGAGAAGTGTCTCCTTCCAGCTTCTTCTAGACCAACTGCTCTAGAGCTCCTCAAGGACATGTTCCTTGCAATAGATGGCCCCAAGGACTCCTCCGCTCTTGTTGCTTCATCAAACGCAACAATTAAACCTGCAAAGCCACCACAGTTGGAACATCTTCCTATGGATGTGGATCATAAGGAGAATGCAAGTGTTTCCATCTGCTCCTCTGGTTAAAGCTGCCAAGAATACCAACCATGGCTCCATACCATTGTAGTCCAGAGGGTTGCTGAAGATACCGAATTCAGGTTAAGTGGAGAGTGGAAAGATGATGCGACAGCGTCAATGGCTCTGCGTATCGCTGGCTCAACAGGTCAAGCAAGAACAGTTGATTTTGAGTTCTATCTGAAGTCAGACACAGCAACAGCAGTGACAGAGGAGATGGTTGCAGAGCTTGATCTGTCAAGCTAAGAGGTTATTGTGATAGCTGAGATGATAGGTGAACTGATAGCAAAGCTGAAGGCTAACCGAAGCCCGCCGAAGGATGAAGAAGCTGGAGAATCAATGAAGTCAGACATATCGGCAGACTACTACTATCCGATCTCCTCAAACGAGTCTTTGATGTCTTCGTTCCTGGATTCGTGTTGGGTGGTGTCAAGCGAACACACAGATGATCCTCTGAAGACTGAGCGTGATTGAGTCGCATTATAACGAGTCGTTGCAACAACTCATGAGGCAGAGAGAGGAAGCTATAGAGAAGGCAAAACGGAAATGGACGAATCGGCCAAAGTGCGCACAAGCTTTGAGTTAATGTAGCCCCACACAGTTTTGCTGCTGCTCTCTCTCTCTCTCTTTTTGGTCTGCTTCATTTCTCGCCTCTTTGGTCATTGTAATTATGCAGTTTGCATCACAAGGAAGCAGTTTGAACGAATGAAATGACTTTGAATGATGTTATATCAAATAGCTTCTGCTAATTAGCTCCTTTGGTACATATATATATGGTGGATTTGTGTGTATATAATAAGCATCATTGATAATGACTAAAATAGTACAACAAATTCGAATTGCCGATAGATAGAGAGAGATTCGGAGCCAATTAAACAATAAAGAGAATAATAATAAATAAATATCCAAAGAACCAATCATCATGTTTAGCTTTTCCGACAAAATTAAAATAAAGTAATCAAAAATTCCGAGTCACATCACATCACATCACATGAAAGCACCGACGACAGCGCAGGCCAGCGAAGCAACGGTAATGGCGAAAGCAGAAATCGACGAAGAAGACGATTTCTGAGAGAGAGGAATCGACCCGAAGACGTTCTGGTAAGACGGAGCGTCGGCGTCGGCGGCAGACGACGGAGACAATGCGTCTGCTTCGGCGGCGTAGGTCCCGACGGAGACGAGGAGCTTCTGGTATTTCTGACAGTTGCCGGGACGTCCACTGGTGAAGTAAAAGGTTCCGTTTTGGGTGAGGTTGAAGAGAGAGTTCCCGTCGTTCATGTACAAGATTGGATCTTTGGTGTTGCAGCTCTTGAAATTGGAAGCCGTCACTTGAATCAGCGAATCCTCGCTTGGTGGGTACAAGAACACTGTTTGGTTTGCAACTTCCAGTGATTAGATTAGAGATTATTATTGTGGAAATAGTTTGCATTTGAAGGAGAATGAATACTTACAGAGGGAATCACCGATCTTGAAAGAGTGAGATTTGGGCCATTTGGAGTAGACTTTAGCATCGATTGGGACACCCCATGAGTCCAAGTCCCCAACTTTGTATAGAGTCGACGAAGCTTTACCAATCTCTTGTCCTAACAGTATCAATAACAACACCATCATGCTGCTCACTCCCATTTCTCTCTCTCTTTCTCTTTCTCTTTGATTGGTGAGTGAGTCTCAGATCTCCTGAAAAGCTTATTTATATCAATTGGTGAAGCAAAGGATACAGAAATGACACTTGTGCCCCTGAGGATGGGGCACATGGCCTTTAGTGGGCAATGTCTGCTTGCTTGTGTATCGTCTCACATGGCCAACAAGTCTTTTAAGAGAGAGAGAGAGAGAGAAAACAAACTGTGTTTCTTTTGTAATAGACACATTTGAGCCCTTACCAACATAAAAAGATTGAACTTGCTCTAAAACACCATTTCTGTAATACTATGGTTTAGGGCCAATATCGACTTATAAAGATTGTTTTTTGAGGCACAAAAAGATTCAAAGAAGAATAATTGGCCAAAGCCCAGATAAAGCTGATGTGCACAGGTTCGAGTACTCGCTACATCTGGTGAAAGCACAAAAAATCCAAACATAACTAATAAGTGGAAAAGGCTTTATGACTCAAAGAACCAACGTATTAAGAGTAGTAAAAAATCCGCGAGAGAAGACGACGTCAGAGCAACTGCTTTTTATGTATCGGAGATGGAAAAATTGGGTTATTAGGGGTTTAGAGGGTCAGCTTCCGAGGTCATCTCTTTATCTGCTGACCACTCTTGTGATCCTGCAAAATGGTATATAAGAATCAACAGTCCTCAATATGATCACATCAAAGATGTTCCTGACAGGGTTATTAACAAGTCCAGCAACATTTACTTGCTAAATGTGACTATAAACGGTTTCCGTAGGCATGCAGAAGATCAAAAGCAATGTTCATCCCTTAGAAATTCAGGCACAGATGCATTGAACATGAGTTATGAATGGCCGCTTTGTTACATTTCATGAATGACCATGACCAACAGAGGTTTATCTCACGAGTTTGATGGGAGCATATTATATTTCCATGATAGAATATCACCAAGTCCACTGGTTACTTTCTATGACCTAATCAATCAATCATGTGTGCTACTTTACTATTAATTCCCTTTCAACCATTTTGAGAGTAATGTCAGAAGGCTTACTTGATTTGTGGATCTCGGCTACATTCATCAACCTCCTCTGTAACATAGAGGCTATGAAAAGGAATACAGAGCACATTCCAAACATCACGGTCATTGGAAATGCGTCAACCTTTGGCATACAAAGAACAGAAAAAGCTCGTTCAGTCAATGGAAATGCAACTTTCCTATACTAGTCTGCAGCCACAAATGAAGGATCCATATAATGGATATTACGTAGTAGCTTCAGATTGTACCGTATGTTTCTTAGAATAGAATAGCCCTTAAATACTTACAGTACAATCTAAAAGCTAGATAACTAGTTGTAGAAACAGAATAAACTCTAGATACGCTCAGGCCGAGTCAAAGATCTACACAAAAGCTTGCAAGTTCATGCCGCAAGAGAATTGTATTACTGTTGTAAAGTGTGTTTGAGAACAGAATACTCCTTATTAGCAGTGATATTAACACCACTCTCTGGAAGAAGTCTGAATAAAATGAGAGTTAGAAAACTCACATTGTACAATACAAGGCAGACAAAGATGTTGAGTGGGATGCGGAAAAAATTCATGATGGTGCTTCTGGCTTCCTCTGGAATGTATTGCGATCTCATCTTCATTATAGATGGCCAGAAGATTCCTACACAAGCTTCAAATGTACAGAAACCCATTAACTGAATGCATCCAGAGAATGATATGCTTCCACCTTTTACACCTGAGGGCGCCACCAAGAACTGCTCCAATTGAAAAATTGAGAAGTATTAAATTGCGAATACTCAGTGAATTATGGAAAATAAATAATGAGAGATATCAAGATAGAGAGCATACGCTAGTTACAACAGGAAGCATTAGAGCTGCAGAAGAGATAACAAAGACAATCTGCATATAGCTCTCTACTTTTGGAGACGAGTGTGCCAGCAAACGAGAGGCAATGGAGCTACCAAGCATTGAAGCCAGCATGAATGTTGCAAATATGAAACCATGAGGAATGTCCTCGTCATTTGGGCTCAAAGCAGGAGTCCAGAGAAACACAAAGGTGTACATGGACCCTTCAAACAGAGACTGAATAGCACCAAGCAACGCAATCTTCTCATCTGATTCAATTACAAAATTGGTTAGTGGAATAAAGCCATACGTCTAAACCCAGGCAAGGTAAGAGATTCACCAGAAGCAATGGCGGACGCAGCGTTCTTGAACTGGGTAATAAGGTCTTTGTTCTCTGATGGATCTCCATAGTTTTCGGACCATGTTGATATTATAACAGCCATACCAATAGCAAGAAAGCAAGCGGCAGCATCGAATGGAGCAACAGGACCCAGGGCCAGAGAATCCACAAGGTAATTGCCAAAGAGTCCAGCTATGATGGCCACTAATCCATTCCCAAGGAATATTGCCTTGGAGAATGTGACTGATAGCCATTGCTGCTCGAAACCTCTCTGTACACACAACATTCGAGCACATGTTGAGGAGCAAAGGAGGAATTTCAGAACCGATGATAGCAAAAACGGAGTTGAAGGGTGACGAACCTTGTTGTGCTCAGCAACTAGCCAAGACTCAAAGGCAGAAAAGAGCAGAGAAGTTGCAATACCTCCCAGAACACGACCCACCATCAGAACTTTGTACTGGGGAGAATGTTTGGTGATGCAACTGAGGATATAGGTAATGCAGTAGGTGATAGAAGCTCTCTTGCGACCCCTGAGTAAAAGGAAAAACAGTCGGTCACAACTGAGCATTACTTAATCATCCTAACATGAGAGAAAACAAGAAAATGGATTCTGACTGTTTGTCGGCGAGAGATCCAACGATGGTCCCAAACAACATTGAAGATCCGAAACCAGCGATGAAGAGCTGACCGATCTCACCCTTTCCGAAGCCATAAGTGCTGTAGAGATAGTACACATACGGACCCTGCAACCAGTCCCCAGCTAAAGCCACCACGGAGAGAGAGAGAGAGAGAGAGAGAGAGAGAGAGAGAGAGAGAGATTGTCATTGTTTGTTTCAAATCGGCAAACATTTGGATTGGATCTAGTTCCCACCGACACTAAGGATCAGAAAATGGAAGAAAAAGAGAAAGGATCTACGAACGAACCCATCATGAGAGAGTAGACGAGGAGATAGTTGTTCTTGAAGGAGTTGAAGGCGGAGGAGGTGTTAATGCGGTCTTTGTTGGATTTGCTGAGCTCCAAGCCGGCGACGATCGCTGCGAGGCCACCGAAGACGACGAAGTAGAAGATCTCCATTGTTACTCACTCGCCGACTATAGATCTCGATGATTCCACAAGATGATGAGATTGTGATTTGATCTCTTTAGTGTCGACTGAGACTTAAATCCGGAGCGTCTTGAGTGCCGTGCCTCTACCTCTGAATATCATTATTTTTTAAGAAATTCCTAATCTTAAAAAAAAAAAAACTGAAAAACCGAATCGAAATTGAGGGTCCCAATGGAGAAAGCGTATCACGCGGAACGTATCAAGCGGATCAAGCGGATCAAGCGGAACAAAAGCGAATCAAGCGGTACAAATGCGTATCAAGCGGATCTAGCGGTCCAAAATGTATGTTTGAACGGTGAAAGCGGACAAAAAAGGGTCCAAAACATATTTATTATAATTTATATAGAATTTAAAATTCATAATTTCCATAACTAAAGTTTCTAAAATTATTTAAATTTTAAAAATATAAATTATAAATAGAATTAACATAACTATTCATAGTTATATTTTAAACATTATATAGAAAATAAATTCAAATACAACATACTGGCTAAAACAAAAATCTTTAATATAGATTATTTTTATTTGCCCATAATGTCTCGGCAATATTGTCTCTGATGTTCACCATAAGATCTCCATCAGCTATCTCTACTGTTTCCATGTCACCGAAATCACTCTGAGAATTTGTGTTGTTATTTTCGGTATGTCCCATTGATTCTGCAAAATCATCATCTGTAAAATTTGAAATTCTGATAAAATTATGTAGTCCCATGGTAGCCAGTACCACTCTATTTTGCACACCAGTATTATAAAATTATAAACTCTAAAAAATATTTTGACCCCTAAAACCCTCAAAACTAAACTCAAATACATCATAGTTAACCCAAACATAAATGATATAATAAAATCGTTTTTGAAAAAGTGATATTTTTACAAAGATTTTGAAAATATAATATTTTTGAAAAATGGCCCGTGAAAAATGGTATTTATTAAAATTTCTCTTAGTGACATTTCACTTGAAAATGTAAGATTTGTATTTTTGATGTCATGAGTACATAAAGTTCAATAAATTTACTAAATTAATTAATATTTTAGAGAAATGAAATAATTTTTTTACAAAAAAAATTGCATTAATCAGTTTGTATAAATTTTTAAGTTTTGTTAAAATAAAAAACATAGTTCGCACACTTGAAACACCACATATTGGAGGTGTGCCGTACTATAGAGAGCGGATCATGATTTTCCTTTGTTAGGCTTCGAATGGAGAAAGTGGATCAGGCGTTGCAGATCAAGCGGATTGGCCAGATCTAGCGGAACAAAAGTTGAACTAGCAGATCAAGCGGTACAAAAGCGGATCTAGCGGTTCAAAATGTTTGTGTGAATGGTAAAAACAGATAAAAACGATCCAAAGTACTGTAAATATTTATTATAGAGAAATTTTGAGAAGTACAACTTTTGAAATGCCTTTTTGAAGTGACACTTTTCAAAAATGTCACTTTCGAAATATTTGCAAAAATACCACTTTTTCAAAATTATTTACTCATTATATCATTTATATTTGAGTTAACTATGTTGCATTAGGGTTTAGTTTTGAAAGTTTAGGGTTTGTTAGGAGTCAAAACATTGTTTAGGGTTTAGATTTGAAGATTTAAACTTTAAAAATCAATAATTAGTGGCATTTTTGTAAATGGACAACCCATAAAGATATTTTTGAATTTTTTTTTGAAAAAGTGACCTTAAAATAATGGCATTTCTCAAAAATATGAAATGGGTCTAAATAATTATAATTTTTTAAAAAACGTTTTAAAGAAAAATAAATAAATGAATTTACTTTTAGTTGTTTCAGTATTTAATATTACAAACCCTGAACAAATGATTAAATGGTTAAAAATAGATTTTTGGATAATTTGGATAAGTAAGAATTTTTTTCAGATTTCAAAATTTTCTAATTTTTAATAGTTTCAAATTTTAAATTATCCAAATGGTGTAGAAGCCCCTTTCGCCCAATGGTTCGGTTAAGGGTTCATTAATGTTTCTACACCAGAAGATTTGGGGTTCGAACACTAAAAAATGCGATTTATTAATATTGATGCAGATTAATGGAAGCAGGTTTGCAAGAGATCTTCAGCGTGGGACAAGATATAATCGTTTGGCATGGATCAAGACAGAAGACTTGTCCGTTGTAGAATAATAATAAATCAGTGTTACTAGGATACAATGTCAATTCTCATAGTTTGTAATCGAATAATAATAAATCCAGACGATTAAAAAAATATATCCCAATGGTTAGTTTCGATATTCCTTTTTAGCCAAATGGATAGTTTCGTTAATTTTAACTTTTATAACTAATATATATATATATATATTTTTTATAAAAAAAAAGGAACGCACACTTGTTCCACTCCATTTTGCTTGCTTAATTACTGTAGATGGCAGATCTTAACTTTTGCTCATGAATTTTGTTCCGCAAGTGGTACATATTTACACAGTGTTTTTTTAATGATTAAAAAGGCAGATCAAAATTTATCTGTTGAATGGAGAAAAAAAGCGGACGATCTATTAGACAGAAAAACTGCTTTTGTTCTGCCCTTCCATTCAAGGCCTGAGTCGAAATTATTTAAACCGAAATAAACTCGGTTTTCTAAATTACTCGAATGAGTTCTTTACATCTAGGGTCGATGATTTATTTTCCCCCAAAAACAAACTTATAACTCCAGATCCACACAGTTTTTAGACCACAATGTCTTTCCCCATACTTTGAAAGTTAAAACACTTATGTGCACACAATATCAAAGTTACAGACTTATATACACACAAAATGAAAGTTGGAAACCTTAATACACACAATCGAAAATTTGTTTTGGTTTACTATTTACCAATCCACAATTAACCATATAAACACCAAACAAACCGTGCTTTAACCATAAAACCGTGATTTAACCATATTAAACCCAATTATGACCCGATTTTAATATCCATACCGTTAATTATGACCCGATTTTAATATCCATACCGTTAATTATGACCCGATTTTAACAACATCATCGACCAAATCGCAAAACACAAAAAATCCCCAAATCAAGAACTCTAGAATCTGAAAATCTCTACTTCACCCAAAATCTCGACTTCACCCAAAATCTCCCACACGAAATCTGTTTATCTGTCATTCATGGCTGAAATCGTGGAGTATACTGGAGGAGGAGATGAGTCCGACCACGAAGATCCTCGCGACCACGAAGATCCTCGAGAATGGAATGACTACAACATCGAGGAAGCTATTGCGGGCTTCAATGACGAGCCTCCGATTCGTCACGACGTTTATCCCGATAGTGAGAGTGATGAAGAAGATGTTCCCATAAGAGAAAGAGATGGTTCCGATATGAGAAGAGGGAATGGAAAATTGTACAAAAGACAAGTTTTCTACAATGGAATAGCGTTTAAGGAGGCTGTACTCGACTATGTTCTGAACACATCTCGAAATATTCGACAATACAGGTATGACAAGACAAAGCTTGGCTTTAATTGTGTTGGTGACAATTGTGAATGGCGTGTGTACTGCTCTAGAAGTAAGAAGACTGGTAAGTGGAGAATTACCAGATTCGTGAGCCTGCATTAATGTGTTCCTAATGGAGAGTGTGAGTTGATGAGGGAACCTGTGATAGCTAGGTTATTCATTCATAAGATTAGAGATGATCCAGAATACTTTATGCCAATAAAGATTGAAGAATTGATTAAGGAAAGATGGAAGATCAGTGTTACTAGGATACAATGTCAGAATGCTAGGCGTAAAGCTTTAAAAATGATTGATGCTGAATATGCTGAGCAGTTTTCATGTCTAAGAGATTATGAGGCTGAGATATTAGAAACTAATGAAGGGTCTTCTGTTGAAATTGACACGTTTACTAATGAGGAAGGTCAAGATGTGTTTAACAGGTTCTACGTCTGCTTTGATGCTCTTAGAAGGTCATGGAAAGAAACATGTAGGCCGTTGATAGGATTAGATGGTTGCTTCTTGAGATCAAAAATGAAAGGGCAGTTGCTTGTAGCTTTAGGTAGAGATGCAGACAATGCTATTTATCCAATAGCATGGGCTGTAGTTCAAGTGGAAAACATTCCCAACTGGTTGTGGTTTGTGAAGAAGATAAAGGATGATTTGGGATTACAAGATGGTGAAGGTTATATTCTGATTTCTGATCGTCAAAAGGTTAGTAATTAGTTAGTAATTCTGATTTCTGTTCATTGTCATTGTTTAATGTTATGTATTGCTTTGTTTACTAATCTGAAATTATATATTTATATGTTATTAGGGACTGATCAAAGCAGTTGAGTTGGAGTTACCAAACATCGAGCATAGAATGTGTGTTAGACACATCTATGGGAATTTAAAAGCTAAGTATGGAAAGAAATCAGACATGAAGCCCTTTATCTGGAATTTAGCATGGAGTTACAATGATGCACAATATAATGAGCACTTGAAGCAGTTACTTAGATACGACAGTGGAGTATATGAAGATGTCATGAAGTCAAACCCAAGGAGTTGGTGTAGGGCCTTCTACAAGATCGGAAACCATTGTGAGGACGTGGAAAACAACTCCACTGAGTCGTTCAACAGCAGTATAGTGAAGGCAAGGGAGAGACCATTTGTCCCTATGCTTCAGATGATTGCAAGACTTGGGATGGTCCGTATAGCTAAACGGGATGTCAAATCTCATATGCACCAAGACATATGTACTCCGTATGTGGTTAAGTACCTTCAAGCAGAACATGAATTGGCTTCAGAATGCAAGGTCTACAGGAGCACCAACAATATGTTCCTAGTGGAACTTAGAGGTTGTTCTCATCGTGTGAGTTTAGATACGAGGACTTGTACCTGCAGGAAGTGGCAAATAACTGGGATATCTTGTGAGCATGGATATGGGGTTATTTTAGATAAGAAACTACAGGTTGACGACTTTGTCAGTCATTGGTTTAGGACAACTATGTGGAGGAGAACTTATACGAATGGAGTGATTCCAATGAAAAGTGCTGGATTTTGGCCAGGCAGATCAGAGGGTAATTTAATCCATGTGCCTCTGGAGCCACCACAACCTGGAAGACAAAAGAAGAACAAGAAAGAAAAAAGAAAGAAAGGGAAGAATGAGTCTCCCATCAAGAAGAAACCAAAACTAATGAAACGTGTTCAATTGTGTGGAGTATGTAAAGAAACGGGTCATAACTCTCGATTTCATAAGGATGATAATAAGGTTTGAGTTTGTGTGTTTGAGTGTCATTTGATTTATTGTCATTTGTTGGTTTATTGTCTTTGATTTGATTTATTGTTATTTGTTGGTTTTTTGTCAGGGCCAAGCTTCTCAATCACAAGCTTAAGCTTTACTCTCTGTTTTTGGATCATGTACTCTCTTTTTAGAGTCAAATACCATGTTATGAACTCTCTGTTTTCGGATCTTGTACTCTCTGTTTTCGGATCATGTACTCTCTGTTTTTTGGATCATGTACTCTCTTTTTAGAGTCAAAAACCATGTTATGAACCATGTAATGTCTCTTTTTGGATCATGTACTCTCTTTTTAGAACCATGTAGTCTCGTAAATGGAGATATGTTTTGTTAATACTAGATTCTTTCTTCTTTCTTTCTCCATATTGGCAGCTGCATTTGATTTTGACTTTTCAGATTGAATCTTTCTTGTCGTGTGGTCTCATAAATTGATCGATCATTCTCATTTGCATTGTGACATAGGGCATGCTCCACACGTGTACTGATCTATTTTGAAAATGGAATTCTCGATATGTTTTGTTTTAGAACAACACAAGACAGTTTAAAAACACAATACAGGACAATGTTGCAGTAGCTACATAACACAACACAACACAACACAAGACCAACTACAAACTGAACCAAACCAAAGAAAACAACAAATCAACCTAGTATTTTCATAAGACCAACCAATATCATAAACACAAACACTCCACAAATCATCATTTTCTTCACACTTGATTTCTCTTCGGCCAATTCATCTTCAATCCTCTCAAATATCTCTTTCTCGAACTTCAACTGCATCTTATCAAACACGATTTTCTCAAGCTCCATCTTCTCTTCAGTTATAGCTTTCACGGATTGTTGGAGACTCGACATTTGAAAACTCAATGCTTCAATCTCATTTGACAATGCTTCATCGACCCATTTGAATACATGGTTGTCATTGACAAGCTTGTGTTCTGCAGCAAAAGCACATCTATAATACCTACGGTAAGGATTGGCATCGGATTTGGATATCAATTCCACGGTCTTTTGTCCACACCAACATTTCTTTGGAACACCCATGATTCTTCCTCCTCGTCGGGCAGTTGATGTTCCACTAGAAGCTCCTGATCCTGAGCTCATGTTCACTCGTATTTCCAAAAAACCTGCAAAACCCAGAAAATCACCATGAAACCGAAAAAAGAAGAAAAACACATAATCGATTATCTGCATTTTTCTTCTATCTCGAGAAAGAAGAAGGAAAACACGAAACCCAGAAAATCACCACGAAACCCAGAAATCAGATTGAAAAAACGATTATCTATAATAAACACGAAACCCAGAAAATCACCACTTAAGCAACAAAATTTTATAATAAATTTTATTTAAAATGTTTAAATAATTTATGTTTATGTATATTTATTGCTATTTTTTTTGTGCAACGATTGAATTGATATCCTTAAAGGCGGTTACACTACAAAAATGAGAAATTGTTTGAAATCGAAATTACAACAACCACCAGACAACTACAACAGAACAAAGATAACAACTAGATAGAATCAAAAGAGATACAAAACTTGGTTATACCATCTTTTGAGATAAATAGGGAGCCAAAACCGTAAGAATCCAAAAACACGTTCGAGACTCTGGAAACTTTGTCCGAAGCTTTAGATAATACACATCCAATCACCCAGAGATCAACAACCAAATCATAGTCCACGAGACTTCGACTTGTTGGATTTTGGAGAGAGGCAGACTTGAAATCAACTTTCTTTAAACCCAAGACCATTCATGGTCATACATAGCTCGTATGGCCAAAGCCATTAATATAGAGCTTAGCAAGACTCTCTCCATAAAGGAGGAGAATTTTCCCGGTTTTGATACCAAAAACCGATTACGTAAGATTCTCTCCTCAAGAGAGGAAGATGATGTAAACGATTTACTCAATCGGAAACGATTTCGTTGAGAGCAAAACCACACTAGAAGAGTCAAATCAATACTAGACATGAAGCCTAAGACATATTGAACATCAACGCAGCTTGAAAGTATGATTAAAGAGATGGCATAGCAATTTAAGAATTCAGACCTTAGTCAAGATGTAGAAAATGCAGAATTTGAGAATCCAGAAAACTTAAGTAGATAGATTCTTTGGAGTTCTGAGATATGAATCAAGGTTGAAATCCTTGATGATGGTCGGGTGGTCATTGGAATTGTCGTCACCAAGATTAACGGTGAGGAACCTTATAAAATCATAGACCAATCCCGAAACCAGTATATTTGGCTCACTACCGAAGATTGGTAATGTAAGTAATCTTCCACAAAAATCTCGTGATATTACTCTCGGCATAGACACACAGAGAACCATCAATTGAATTTGATTTATTGACAAATGGGCTAGGAAGACTTAACTTTAATTGGCCTGCAGAAACACAAATGGACCAGGCCCATAAGAGGTTATTGTTGTGAGGGAGGTAGGGTTTTGGGGGAGTTGGGGATATGGAGGAGCGGCGACGGCCTCCCGACGCAGATCATCCACGACGGAGAGAATGGACAGGATCTGACCGACAACTCCAATTTAACTCTCATGCCGGAGCGGAACCCTTGACCGGCGGGGGAGGGCTTCGTTGGGATGGAGGAGGCGAGATGAAACCTCATCGAGATATAAAGAGTTGCGAGCGGCATAGCAGCAGCACAGAAACTTCGGAGGGATGGAAAGGTTGTCGATGATGGAGCCGGGTAGAGGAAATTCGGTGGATCCGGTAAATCTGGAGGGTCCGGAGGGTTCGGTGGTCGGATCGGGTTCGAGGGCGATGAACGAATCTTCCCCCGACAAAAAGCTTGAAGTTTGAGCCGATTAGTCTGGTTTGTCGACGCGGAGGAGAGAAGCGGGAAGACACCCATCGGTACAAGCTCACAATACTTCGTCGGTGAGAGATGATGAACTGTCATGTCGGTGAAGCTTCGAGAGAGCGGAGTCAATCAGGAACAGGAGGAAAGAGCACCGTCACCGGAGAAGTACCGGAGGTAGGAGCCCATTTTTTCGCCGCGTCTATGTTCTCTCTTGTCCCCGGATTTATTGCCACTTCTACTATATAAAAGTTGAGGCTGTCCACATAGGATTTAATTCAACCTATAGTAATGTGCCATGTCAAAAATATTTAGAATTATGTTAATTTTGTTTTTGTTGATAATAATTGAAAAATAAGACATGTTTTCCTTATATCATTAGCTCATAATTCCAAGTAATTTCCAAATTTTTGTGAATTTAATTTTTTATTTCAACTTTAGATTAGGAAATTTCCTTCATTTAAAAGTCTTAAATATTTAAAAAACGTAATTATTTCAACTTTACGAAAAATTTAGGAAAAGTATAGATATCTTATTATATAAAGTTTGATGCGTCAAATGTGATAATTAATAAGATTGTGACACATGTCAAGTCGGTTGATCAGATTTTGACATGTGTATTAGATTTTACCACAAATAAAAATATTTATCTATTTATCTTTATTTATAAAATAGTAAAAAGTGACCTAATTTAAATAGGATTAGGAAAATATAAAACTAATTTAAATTTGATTAGGAAAATATAAAACTAATTTAAATTTGATTGGGAAAATCTTATTTATTTTTGTTTATCTTTATTTGTAAAATAGTAAGAATAACCTAATTTAAATAGGATTACGAAAATCTAAACGTAATTTAAATTAGATTAGAAAAAACTTATTATTTTAAAATATGTGACATAATTTAATTGGAAATCTTATTATATAAAGTTTGGTTTTTAAACTTCGTAATTAACATGATCGGGACACATATCAAAATCGGTTAACCAGATTTTGACACGTATATACAAGTGTAAGAGATATTTTTAATTAGATTTAATTATATGTAAAAATTATTTATTTATCTTTATTTGTAAAATATTGAAAAGTAAACCTAATTTAATTAGGATTAGAAAAGTTTAACTATTTGAAAATTAAATAGGAATAAATTTATCATGATCGTGACAGATTTTAACACGTGTATACAAATATAAAATACTTTTTCAATTAGATTTAGCTACATATTAGATTTAGCTAATTTTTCAAAATATTGATCTATTGATCTTTATTTGTAAAATAGTGAAAAATAAATCTAATTTAAGCAAGATTAGAAAAATCTAAACGTAATTTTAATAGGATTAGAAATAATAAATTATTTTGAAATCTATGAAATAATTTAATTGAATATCAAATAATATAAGAAAAAAATAGATAAATATTTGACATACTTCTCTATAAGTAATTTGTACAAATATTCTCAATTTTATTTTATCTCTTCGTGGGGGGTGACCTAATTTTTTCTTTCTTTTTTTCGTGTTTGATTTGTTTCACGGGAGTTATAAAATATTTAGAGACTTTTTGTGTGCAACGGTTCTGAATTTAATAATTGTTCATACTATCATATATTATGCTAATTTCATTAGTATCTTACTATTTATTTTCATCTTTCTCAATCTACTAAAGAAACTAAAACTCCACTCCTTATCTAACATTAAATAATTTTCCAGGCTTTACAATAGAAGAAGGAAGCAGGTACGAACTAGCCAAACAATAAAGGCTACCTCAATTAAGCATAACAGATTTGCAAGAAAATCTTACAGAAATAATCAAATCCAACCACCAGTTTAAAAGTAGTTCACACAGCAGAGAAGATATCTATGGAAATCAGCGTAAAAATAATAGAGACAAAAGATGACAACTCAGAGGAAAAACCAAAATCAAATCTTGTGATACGTATTTTAATGTAATGTAATATAATATCCCATCATTCTTATGGTGCTAATTAATAATTTGAATGCAATGTATAGGCAACAAATCTAGACAAAAGAATTGCTCCTATATGGATACAAGTGAAATTTCTTTCGCATAAATTGACACATGAGCACAATCGTGCTTTGCCTAACACAACTGAGATAGTCAGTGTGATATACAATAAACTATCTCATTGACATATGTATTGGTCAAATAAGTAATTTTCAATTTCTTAGAAAGAATGCTAAACAGATTTGAAAACGAAAAAAACACTAAATAATTAGAAACATAAAAATAAGAAAGAAAAATTAAAAAGATATATAATCAGTGTATTTATATAATTAGGTATCGAGTTGAGGTATCAGTTTGTAAGTAAGACGACGCAGCAACTGTCACAACTTTCGTAATGTTTGACCGTGATGCATCAAAACTAATTAACTGATATGAGAGCTACATATGTATTGAAAGCACATTTTTATGTAACCTCTTTTCCTCAAAAGATTCTTATATACATCGTTTTTTACGATTATTAATAATTTTTCGTTTAGGGTTTAGGGTTTAGGGTTTAAGGTTTAGGGTTTAGGGTTTAGGGTTTAGGGTTTAGGGTTTAGGGTTTAGGGTGTAGGGTTTAGGGTTTAGGGTTTAGGGTTTAGGGTTTAGGGTGTAGGGTGTAGGGTGTAGGGTTTAGGGTGTAGGGTTTAGGGTGTAGGGTTTAGGGTGTAGGGTTTAGGGTGTAGGGTTTAGGGTTTAGGGTTTAGGGTTTAGGGTTTAGGGTTTAGGGTTTAGGGTTTAGGGTTTAGGGTTTAGGGTTTAGGGTTTAGGGTTTAGGGTTTAGGGTTTAGGGTTTAGGGTTTAGGGTTTAGGGTTTAGGGTTTAGGGTTTAGGGTTTAGGGTTTAGGGTTTAGGGTTTAGGGTTTAGGGTTTAGGGTTTAGGGTTTAGGGTTTAGGGTTTAGGGTTTAGGGTTTAGGGTTTAGGGTTTAGGGTTTAGGGTTTAGGGTTTAGGGTTTAGGGTTTAGGGTTTAGGGTTTAGGGTTTAGGGTTTAGGGTTTAGGGTTTAGGGTTTAGGGTTTAGGGTTTAGGGTTTAGGGTTTAGGGTTTAGGGTTTAGGGTTTAGGGTTTAGGGTTTAGGGTTTAGGGTTTAGGGTTTAGGGTTTAGGGTTTAGGGTTTAGGGTTTAGGGTTTAGGGTTTAGGGTTTAGGGTTTAGGGTTTAGGGTTTAGGGTTTAGGGTTTAGGGTTTAGGGTTTAGGGTTTAGGGTTTAGGGTTTAGGGTTTAGGGTTTAGGGTTTAGGGTTTAGGGTTTAGGGTTTAGGGTTTAGGGTTTAGGGTTTAGGGTTTAGGGTTTAGGGTTTAGGGTTTAGGGTTTAGGGTTTAGGGTTTAGGGTTTAGGGTTTAGGGTTTAGGGTTTAGGGTTTAGGGTTTAGGGTTTAGGGTTTAGGGTTTAGGGTTTAGGGTTTAGGGTTTAGGGTTTAGGGTTTAGGGTTTAGGGTTTAGGGTTTAGGGTTTAGGGTTTAGGGTTTAGGGTTTAGGGTTTAGGGTTTAGGGTTTAGGGTTTAGGGTTTAGGGTTTAGGGTTTAGGGTTTAGGGTTTAGGGTTTAGGGTTTAGGGTTTAGGGTTTAGGGTTTAGGGTTTAGGGTTTAGGGTTTAGGGTTTAGGGTTTAGGGTTTAGGGTTTAGGGTTTAGGGTTTAGGGTTTAGGGTTTAGGGTTTAGGGTTTAGGGTTTAGGGTTTAGGGTTTAGGGTTTAGGGTTTAGGGTTTAGGGTTTAGGGTTTAGGGTTTAGGGTTTAGGGTTTAGGGTTTAGGGTTTAGGGTTTAGGGTTTAGGGTTTAGGGTTTAGGGTTTAGGGTTTAGGGTTTAGGGTTTAGGGTTTAGGGTTTAGGGTTTAGGGTTTAGGGTTTAGGGTTTAGGGTTTAGGGTTTAGGGTTTAGGGTTTAGGGTTTAGGGTTTAGGGTTTAGGGTTTAGGGTTTAGGGTTTAGGGTTTAGGGTTTAGGGTTTAGGGTTTAGGGTTTAGGGTTTAGGGTTTAGGGTTTAGGGTTTAGGGTTTAGGGTTTAGGGTTTAGGGTTTAGGGTTTAGGGTTTAGGGTTTAGGGTTTAGGGTTTAGGGTTTAGGGTTTAGGGTTTAGGGTTTAGGGTTTAGGGTTTAGGGTTTAGGGTTTAGGGTTTAGGGTTTAGGGTTTAGGGTTTAGGGTTTAGGGTTTAGGGTTTAGGGTTTAGGGTTTAGGGTTTAGGGTTTAGGGTTTAGGGTTTAGGGTTTAGGGTTTAGGGTTTAGGGTTTAGGGTTTAGGGTTTAGGGTTTAGGGTTTAGGGTTTAGGGTTTAGGGTTTAGGGTTTAGGGTTTAGGGTTTAGGGTTTAGGGTTTAGGGTTTAGGGTTTAGGGTTTAGGGTTTAGGGTTTAGGGTTTAGGGTTTAGGGTTTAGGGTTTAGGGTTTAGGGTTTAGGGTTTAGGGTTTAGGGTTTAGGGTTTAGGGTTTAGGGTTTAGGGTTTAGGGTTTAGGGTTTAGGGTTTAGGGTTTAGGGTTTAGGGTTTAGGGTTTAGGGTTTAGGGTTTAGGGTTTAGGGTTTAGGGTTTAGGGTTTAGGGTTTAGGGTTTAGGGTTTAGGGTTTAGGGTTTAGGGTTTAGGGTTTAGGGTTTAGGGTTTAGGGTTTAGGGTTTAGGGTTTAGGGTTTAGGGTTTAGGGTTTAGGGTTTAGGGTTTAGGGTTTAGGGTTTAGGGTTTAGGGTTTAGGGTTTAGGGTTTAGGGTTTAGGGTTTAGGGTTTAGGGTTTAGGGTTTAGGGTTTAGGGTTTAGGGTTTAGGGTTTAGGGTTTAGGGTTTAGGGGTTTAGGGTTTAGGGTTTAGGGTTTAGGGTTTAGGGTTTAGGGTTTAGGGTTTAGGGTTTAGGGTTAGGGTTTAGGGTTTAGGGTTTAGGGTTTAGGGTTTAGGGTTTAGGGTTTAGGGTTTGGGTTTAGGGTTTAGGGTTTAGGGTTTAGGGTTTAGGGTTTAGGGTTTAGGGGTTTAGGGTTTAGGGTTTAGGGTTTAGGGTTTAGGGTTTAGG